>JANIPM010000233.1:59659150-59672314 GCA_027478405.1 Erythroxylum cassinoides | reverse complement strand
CACGCTTATGTGCACGCGGCGTGCACACACCTTCGCATGCTGCGGTGTGCTCTTGAGCACGTTGCGATGTGCGGGTCAGGGAACGCCTCCCGAACCCCATTTTCCTGCCTTTTCATCCACAAATCTTTCCATTTTTGCGAAAACCAACACATCTAAACTTTGATTCAAGTCCTAGGCTTCAGTTCTAACTCATAACTACCTTCAAATCAGTCACAAACACACCAAGATCAACAACCCAAAGAAATTTAACCTATTTTTCCAAAAACCTCTAAACAATCGATTCTAACCCATTCCAAGCCATTTTAGGGTTTAATCCAACCAAAACAAGATGAAAAGAAGCTAAACTTACCAGGAATTGCTTCGATTCTTGTCGAAAACTTCTGGGATCAAGAACCCTACTTTCTCTTCTCTTCTTCCTCACCTACGACAACTCTCTCCCTCTTCTTCTCTCCACTTTTCTTCTTTTCTTTCTTTTCTTCCTAATTCTTTCTCTTAAGTCTAAATGGAAACACAAGGACTAAAATGTCCCTCCTTGTTATGCCTTAGCCTATCCAACTTAAGAAATCTTCCCAAAGTACCCTTAAACATTTCTACATCTTCCTTCCCAATTATACCACATTAGACTCAATCTCAATTATCCACTAATACTTCCAATTAAGCCATAAATCACACAATTGACACAATTCATGCTTATTAACATCAATTAGAGAAATTTTGGGGCCAACACCCTTGGAGTCAAATAGCAATTGATTTATAGCCTCCAATTTATTGTTGTTTGTTACTGATTGATGCTGCAGACAGTTGACAAGATTTATACGGTTGCAAAAAAATCACACAATGCTAATGTTGCTGCTCAGATATTTCTAAGTTGGATGTGAATGTTTACGTAGTCCATCTGTAACTTTCTCCGGTCTTCTCTCTATTCAAATTATCACTATTAAAAAGTTCTCTCTTTCTGTTTACAGATAGGAATAATGGTTAACCTGCCCAAACCTAGAGATGTTTCATATGAGCAGTACATTAGGGAAAGGTACACATGCTGAGATGTTGTTCATTTGGAACTTCGTTTCATGCTAATCAGATTGTTTTTCTGAAACTTTTTAACACGGATATCAATTGGGAGGAAATTTTCATCAACAGAGAAAATTTTCTTTCCCGCTATCTATAATAAGAATGAAAGAGTTTAGTGAAATCTCTATGTTTTATTGTGTATAGGTGTGTTATTTTCCTTTTCACGTCAAGGATGCTTACCATATGAGTGACTAACAACTTACATGAACATCAAAACTTGCAGCAAAGGTATCCTTGAATCATTGAAGAGAAGAGCAAGGATAATGACTGATAGATTCAACAGCTGCAAAAATGTGGTTTGCAATTTTACAGAGGGCAAGTTAGTTTGCTATTAAATGTGTTATTCTCTTGCTTTTTATGGACTACATTAATCTTATAGTTGCTAACATAATGAATTGTTATCAGGTGATTATAATTGATAATTTTGTGTTTCTAAATAACAAATCCAATCAGTATATATTACTGCATTCACAAGCCTTTTGCCCCTTTGACCGTAACTCAAGCAAGTCACGGTTGCGACTTAACTTGGACGGCCATGCAAGCAACTCACAGCCACGGCCGTGCAAGTTCTAAAAATCAGAAGAAGAAAAAGAAGAATTACATTTGGTGATGAAATTTGATACGCGAGTTCATGGATTCAACAAATGATATTGAAAAGCAAAAGAAAAAAGCTACACTATATTATGAAATCAAGAGATTAGCAAAGTAAACATCCATTCAGTGACGACCTTGAGATACTAGGGCATTGGGCATATTTTAAAATCGCTGGCAATGCTCCATCGTTATTCCTGGTCCCTTTCTTTTAATATCTCTGATTTAATAATTTCAAATTTTATTTTAAATTAATATTCTTTATCCCTAGCCATCCCTGCATTTTCTTTATCATTCTATGATCCCTAATTATGTAAAGAATTACAGATGATCCCTAATTATGTGATAAAATTACAGAAAGCAATATCACATAATGTATTCATCACTTAATTTGTTTAGCTCAATAACGTAATTGTCCATAAAACTAGGACAATTTGACATGATTGAGATTTGAAAGTCTGGGTATTACAAGGTGTAGGAAGGTGGCAAAGAGAGACGAAATAATGAGAGGGGTTCCTTATTTAGTATTGAAAAGAAAGAGAATGCATGAAAATTTATGGTTTTGTGAGAACGAAGATAAAGAGGAGGAGGTCGTAGGCCGGTGACAAGGGTTCCTTCTTTAGTGTTGAAAAGAAGGAGAATGTGTAAAAAATTTTGATTTTGTGAGAACGGAGATGAAAAGGTGGAAGACGTATATTAAAGTATCCCATATTGATTAAACATGAAAATATTAAAGAGTTTACAAGTGATAAAAGCCAATTATCCAAATGATTAATTCTAGTCATTTTGGCAATAATTGACCCAAGCTTAATTTTTGTTAGTGGATTTTACAATCTGCCCATATTAAAAATTCTAATATGGTATCAGAGTATGTTTGATCCAGATTATTAATTTCCCGGTTATTCGTTTGGGTGCCCAGTTGCAGCAGCTAGTCCGGTTATCATTGCGTTTATTTCAAGTGACAATTGGATGTCCAATCCTAGTTGCACTTGAGGGGGAGTGTTATAGTATTCCATATTGACTAGACATGAAAATGTTAAATGGTTTATAAGTGGTAAAGGCCAACTATTCAAATGACTAGTTTTAGTCATTTTAGCAATAGTTAACCTAAGCCTAATTCTTGTTAGTATACTTTACATTCTGCCCATATTAAAAATTCTAATAGTAGGACGGTGAGAAGGGTTCCTTCTTTAGTGTTGAAAAGAAGGAGAATGTGTGAATATTTGTGATTTTATGAGATCAAAGATGAAGAGGTAGACGACGTCGGCTGGGTCAGCTTGGCTAATAAGCCACGAAATTTGGAAGAGTAAAAGACTTTGTAAAATTCAAGAAGAAACAACAATGTATCTCAATTAGACATAATTAGACAGAATAACGTTAGACAGAAAATCTCAACTCAGATAAGACACGTTAAAGATACGAGAGGAAATGAAAAGTTAGAAAAAGAAAGAAGAGGTTTAAATTTTATGCTCATTATTGGATATAAATTTTATTTTGGGTGTTCTTTATTCATAAGACATTCTCCAATTAATGTTAGATTCTTGAATTACGTTAAGAAAAAACTTAAAAGAATATCTACCCATCTGCATCCTAAAACAAGCCTTTTAAGGTTCTACGAGAAATCCTTTTCATCTCTCTTTTTTTTTGGCATATTTGGATTATATATGCAACTCCAGAAGGACCAGAACCCAAGTGATGTACCTAATCTACCATTTTTAACTTGAATACTGAATTTATGGACAAAAGATGCATAGTTTTCTTAAATTCTAACGTCCCTTAATGTGAGTTAACTTTCGGTGTCATGTGTTGTCTTTGAAAACCCATCAAATCAAACCAGTCCTTTTTAGTTCTCTTATTTCTTTACCGTTGAACTTGATCCGCGGTAGCACTACCAAATTGCTTTGAGATCAGAAATGACTTAAAAAGTATCCTTTTCTTTGTCGATATAATGTACCACGCCTTTGACTCTTCGGAAGCAATATTTGGTTCATTAGATGATAAATGATTGAGAAGTACCATCACTTTCTCCTACTTGTCTTTATTTAACAACAATTTAGTAAAACATGGGGGGAAAACAAATAGAAGTACAAGCCTAAAATAAAAATGAAAACAAAAAGCTAAAAGGAGATTTTGACTTTCAATAGATAACTTCTAAAATCAATATAGTGCATCAAAAAGAGTAATGATTAATGAGGGCTTAGTGAACTGGGATGATCCTAATTTCAGAATTATAATAAAGACTATTATCATCAATGCCACTTGGGATTATAATCCCATTTTAAAAACATGGGTTCATCCAAATGAATATCTGTCTACTATACCAAGCATAGGGCAACTTTTGGTTCCAAGTTTGGGTAAGTCAAACCACAAATTATTATATGAAGGCTAAAATAAGCAATTAATTACAAATTTGTGATTATTAGTTGTAAGTTAGCTAAACCCCTACGGGCAAATTTAGTTTTGCGAGCTATTACATGGATTAGTAATTTAAGAATGAAGTCAGACTTATTTCTATTCAGGAAAACAATTTTGTAGCCTTTAATCTGAGTCACAAGCATAATAATGGTAATCATAACAATTTTGAAGCAAATGGTGAGAAATAGAACATGTCATGAAGACACATTATGAGAGTACATAAATGGTAAGAAATAGAACATGTTATGAAGACCCATTATGAGAGTACATTAGCAGATGCACGTTGGGGAAACGCATACAAGGCATAGGACCACAAGATTCAAAAAGGATTTTAATTAGATGATCATAAAAAGGACAGATAAACAGCCCAAAGTTAGGGTCTGATGAAGAAACATGAAAAGGTGGGGGAGACTTTTTGGAGCTACTTCTCCTATCATAGAAATAGTGTATGATTTGGAAGGAGGGTCAGGTTAAAGTAGATCGTTGCTATTTTTGTTGGTGAAAACCCACGAAGCTCACCTCTTCGCTGTGAAAATATGACCAGTGGTCCTTAAAATAACTGTGATAAGGTGGGTTTCTCATCTTTGTCACTTAATGATATTTTGTGCATGGGGTTACACACAAGCGACGAACGTATTGAAGTCATGTACGTGGAAACAAGTAGAATAAATAATCACATAAATAATCACATGAGTCAAAATTTAAGATTATTTTGGACTAGTAGAGGAGGATGTCCTTGGACGGCCTCTTCCAATGAGACACACAAGGACCATTGGTTTATCCCCCTCATTACTCTGTCGGGCCGAGGTGTGAGAGCGTCTGGAGTGGACGATTTCACCTTTTTGGGACAAAGACCATTGGTTTATCTTAACAACAATTAATAGCACGTATTGTGGGAAGAATTCTTCTCTCGTTGAAATGGAAGGGCTCATTATACTTGATTTAATCAACTACCATCACTAGCGAACGTGTCTGGGAGTCATTGAAGTATAATTAGATGCCACCAAAATGAAGAAGAGTCAAAAGAAAAAGAAATTGGAGCAACATCATGATGGGAGAAATTTTGGTAATAATCTCACCTGTTGTGAAGAAAGATTCACATTAAGACATGATTTTGTTACCCTCTTCCTAAAAGACATGATGCTTCTAAATATGATCTTAAGGAATCTATTAAGTTTCTAGCTCCAATGTAAACTCTTAGGACACGAGTTTGGGAATTGTTTTCAAATAAACGATCTTGATTAAGACAAACACATTATCTATTATGTAATGTAGAAGTAGCAGTAAATGTGAAGATAGGTTTCATAAGGAGTAAAAGGGTAAAGTGAGGGCATAAAATGTAGAATGAGTGGGGCAAATGGAGGAGGGGGGGAGATTCTCATTCTCGTATAAAGAGAATGTAATTGTCCTATATACTAATCATTATATCTCCTTTAACTTTAATTACAAAACGAAATGAGTGGATGGACTACGGAGCAAAGCCAAATACTTGTGAAAGGCCATATAGAAAAGTTATTAGTAGGTGACCAGTCAGCGTTGGTACGCCCTTGCCGACAAGAATTTCTGTCTCGCAGTAATTAGACCACAACGCCATGCTTAACTCTCTCTCTTCTACACCTAACCTTGGGGGGTGGGGGACGTGATTCTTTGAACGATATCACAAATAAGTGACGTAAGTGAACGTCTCAGTTTCTTCGAAGCTCTTGACACTTGCTGTCACGAAAGCCAAATCTACCCAGTTTAAACGGAGATTAATCTAACAATAGATGGCTTAAAGGTAAAAACCTCCTAAAATATCTCGTGAGGAAAAAAAAAAAAAGCCCAGTAGCAACAACGTTCTGTAATATGACTACTATGCCTCTCTTCACTTTCCTACTTGATAATTTTTGGATGTCAATGACTTGCCAGTCTCTTTTTAATCTTTAGAGTGGGAGCAAGTGACTAACCCACTAAAAGTAGGAACCTCGACTTGTGAGTTGTGACATTAGTGGGAGGGCTACAACCCAGTCTCTTCTCCCATGCCACCGCTGTCAGACTGAGGGGTCAAAAGTTTGCAAGTTTGAACATGGATGGAGCTTCAATTACTATCCCACCAGTATTAAACTGCCGTGTGCATAGCGGACCTGCTATTATCTGATTTTGAAAGAGGCTATTTCGATGTAGAAATTGAATCAGATGAATTAAACTTTCGTTCATCTTTGGCCGCTGTAGAAATAGGGAAGCGAAGGACCAAGAACTAAGAAAACTGATCAACAACTCCATTGATGGGAATTACACCTACAAAATACACTCAACATTATAGATACATGGCATCTTCCTGTTAATTTTTATTTTTAGATTCCAAGTTCGTTTTCAAACATGGAAAACAAATGAAATTTAGTAACAAAATTTGGTTGCACAATCGCTTTCAAGCATCTTTTGTGGCGCTCCATTCCGACAATCTTCCTATGTTTTCTGGCCTCTTTAAAACACCTTTCTCGCAATTATGGGGAAGCATTTGCCCAATTACCCTGCATGAAGGTCGTGAACTTTAGAATGTTTAAAAGAGAAGTTACCACTCAAAGATATGATTTGATGGCCAAAAACCCTCATCTATTAATATATCTCTACATCTCTCTGATCACTGTGTCCATGGGCAACCAAAGTTTTGAAAAGGACTTCCACTTCTTTGATGGTGGGACTCCACACCAACCCCAAAAAGACACAAAAATCAGGAGATATGGATGGAGATGAAAAACAGTTGGACGTGCCTATTCCAGCTAGAAAGCTTGCTCTCTTAGGTTGTTGACCCATGTTGCTGGAACTTGGCTTGCCATTTACCCAACCAGCTTGTTAGAATAAAGCTCTGGCCTTCCATGAAAACATATCCTTGGTTCTGCAAAAAAAGAAATTTCAAGTCAAGTCCTTCTTGGATCCTTCTTCCAGAATTCCCTCCTTTAATCATGGCCTCATTGTATTCTAACCACCAACATTTTTATGGTGGCCTCTCCAGTCCAAGAGTATCTTTATCAATTGTCTCTGCCAACCAAAAACGATTCATTTAGCATGATTAGTCTTAACTTCTTGATTTCAACTAATTATGATTATCAATCAAGTTCTCGATCGGTGAAAAGTTGTTCTCTCTTCCATATTTCATAGTCGAACATACCAAAGCTTGATTAAAAAATTTAGACTCGAGTTGCATGGAAAGCAAGGAGTCTAATTATTGAAATTTTACATTTGAAAGGGGAAAGAAGCTAATCCAGTCCAGGAATTATCTAGCGTAAGCGCCATTGGAGATTATATCAAGAGCATGATTCAGCTTTCTATCCAGGAATGTCCCTTGCATAGATGTGATCTAAACATTTGTTGGCCTAAAATTAGAGGTACTTACTCAGGCAGGAACTTGGACTGGTTTTCATGCATCAAAACGTGCATATTATAGATAACGTTCATCCAAGATCCTTGCCATTGTCAAAGCTCAACCCACGCCTAGCAACCTATATAAGGACATGCAAAGACCAACAATTACAGTCCTCAGTCCAAAACCAAAAACAATAGTGCAGAGAGTTAGGCAAAATCCTTCTATGTGTCCTCTAATATATGAAAAGCAATGCAACCGAATAGGAGACTATGATCATGAGTGCAGTAGATCTTGCTTGTCGTTCAAGTAGTTACAAGGTCAAAGAGCAAGAAATAAGAAACCCACATGACAACAGAACTCTAGGTAAAGAGGCAAACCCACCCCTTGCAATGCTGGAAAACTTGGGGTTAAATCTTGGTTGTGATCAAATAGAATAGATGACGAACTCTGAAGACAGAGAGCCTATGGCATGGAGAGGAAGTAGACATACAAAGGTAACGCTTACTCCTGGAGACTTAATTGCAGAACAAAACAAGCTAAGCTGTTTACCGTGTGGCTGCAAAACTTCAAAAGAAGTTCAGAAATGGTGGCCTGAAAACAAGATACGACAATCAAGTACTTTGAAGATTAATCAGTCAGTCTAAACAGAACATATACATGTCCATGGTCTCAAGTTATATAACAATTGATGTTGAACGTTATGTAGTGAGGAATTAATCTATGTCATTGCTATTGCTCCAAAAACTCAAAATTGAAATCATAACAGAACTGAAATCTCAGAGAAAATTAACTATTCTTAATAAATATTGGCTGTCATTTATCCAAATTACTTGAGGAACAAAAGTTTTACAACATCCTTCCTGATCTATGATGTCTGTCATACATCGAGTGCTATCTTTACAAACAAGATCATCTTTCTGCAAATCGCAAGCTCCAAAAATGATTATAGGATGAAAGATGGACGACTGCTCAATCATGAGGCCACATAATTCTAGGCCTACAAAAGTGAATCCCCTACCAGTTTCCCTCTTCTTCCCAAACTGATCGTCACCCAAATCCCCTAAAGAGCAAGTAAACAAGTACAAAAAAGAGAAGAAAAAAAATGATGAACAATGGAAAGAATTTAATAAATCCTACTAATTTAAAAACTGAAAGGAGAGAATTAAAATAAAAAAAAGAAGAAGTTACACTGAGGATGTATCAACAAGAACTTCATTTAACACATCATCCTCACCGTTTGCCAGTGCAAAAAGCTCTGCATCTTTTTCCTCATCGCTTGAAAAGTCTCGCTTCTCAAGCTTAGAATGAGCTGCAATAAATATTAATTTTTGTGCCTTCTCCATGCCCACCCTTGAGTGTCCATGTGTACATACCCATCTCAGCAAAGACCAATTGCATTTGAATCCACATGAAGTCGCATGAAGGAAAATAAGCCTAACTGCAACTTTCCCTAGTGACTTGAACTCAGTAAGGTATGTTTCCCAGACAAGCCTACTACTTTGAGGATTGGCGATTCTTAATTTTCCTGTAATTGGATCCCTCTCTTTCATCTGGACAGCTCTTGCATACACCGGATCAAGCCCTTCTGTTCTCCATTTCATGAGTTCCATTAATGCAATATGAGCCTCCTCCCTCGAAACAAGCCTGGTTATGAGCTTGTCCACATCTTTGTCTTGCTCTGGCGTTAAGCATTTGAAAGGAGGAAGGTACTTACCACTAGTGTCCCTGAACAGATAGAGTGGATCAAGTATATAAGCAGCCGCCCAAGCAGGATGATAATTTTTCTTGAACCTCCTTTCGATCACTTTCTCCACTGCTGCTTCTGCAAAGTGGAACTTGGAACACCAATCCTTTACTTTTGCTTTAAGTTCGTCCCAAAGCGGAAGGCATTGCCCAACCAATGGCCTATCAGCCTCAATCTCTTGGGCCATTTCCTTGATCAACTTCACCAATGAGTGTACCGCCTCCAATTCATTCCAAAACCCCACTTCTCTGATCATCTCAGCAATTTCTCTTCCAATAGGATCCTCAATGGACACCATCTTAAAAGATTCATCAAGTAAAGCCAACTGCAATGCTCGACCAGAGCTCAGTATATCCTCTATCATTGTATAGACAGTTGCAAAATCCATCTGATCATACTCACGCAAGGGCGGCACTCTCAATAATCCCGCGTGGCCATACTCTTGCAGTTGATACTTGTGAAAACTATGTCTAATAGGAGTCTTATTATTAAAAAAAGTTGCAAGCTTGAAGCAATTCTCGCTCACTGTCTTGAACAAAGGAAGTTCCCTGCTAAAATCCTTAATCAAACTGGTGAACCCTTGAAACTGACACGAAAGATTAACCATCCAATGGTTCTGATTCTCCAAATTCCTTAAAGCCTTGGACTTAAACCTGTCTGCAACTATCCCAACACACTGTTGCACGACATTCCCGCAAATGCCACTTATCGTCTCCCACAAAATATCCTCCGCATACTTAGACGGCACTGAACCGCTAAGAAACACAGCTCTCCGATACAAACTAGTCCCGTTAGGCAAATTAACTGTCAAATTAACCAAATTAAGGTCATTAAAACCCCCATAACTCTTAACCTTCCAACCATCAGACGCAATCTGAAAAAACATGGCATCTCTAATCCTCGTCTCAGACTCAGCCTTGGCTTCCTCGTACTTAACACTCAACCTCCCGCCAACAAACTCCCTCCTTGAAACTGCAGGCAAGCCAACTTGATTCAAGAATGCCCTGAACTTCGGATGCTCCAAACTCGAAAACGACACCGACGCACACGACTCATAAACCCAATCAGCCAAAAAATCAAGAGCACAGTCAATCTGGGTCTTGCTTAAAGCTGGTCCTGGTGACGTTTTTGGACTCTTCAGCTTCTTGACACTATCTTCGAGCATAGCCAAAGCACCCAAGTCCTCTTTTCCACCAGAAAGCATCAAATGCGGTTGTTGGGCCAACACAGCCACTTCACCAGAGTACCTCGACGGATCTATTATAGCTAGGGGACTTATTTGATAAGAAGTCGCTGAAGTCGACGTCGTAACCGCAGTCACGGGATAAGAAGGCGCTCCTGAAATTCCCGAACTTGCACCCACAGAACGCTTCCGGCTGCTCTGCACCAACGTGGCCGTGGAGCCAGACGGCACAGTGACGGCGGCGTTGGGAGAGATTGAGGAAATGGGTTTGGGGAGAGAGTTGAAATTAGGACAAGTTCCACGTTTAAGATGCTCCGAAGCAGTGCGAGACGGGTTCGAAGCGGAGAAAACTGCGTCGCATAAAGAGCATCTAAGTTTCACAGCTTTTGGGAGGCCGGTTTCGGTGTTGTGCACTAACATGGGCTCAAGGTGAGTCCAGTACCACGCGCCTTTACCCTTTATAGCTTTGTTCCGAACCATGACAAGCCCTTCGTAGCGTTTGTGAACGGCCTTCGCCGTGAGCTCGTCGGCGGAGGCGGTGGAGTCCACCGGAGTTGTCGTGGTGTTAGTGGTTGTGGCCATTGCAGTTGAAGGGAGAACAGAAAACAAAAGATGAAACGTTGTGTTGATTCGTGTCTGCAGGGTTTTAGAGTACGGTGGGGTTTAACTTTAAGAGTTGGTGTGTGGTGGTGGTGGCCGTTGTTTATTAGTTGCATCCAGCTCCGGCTGAGGTAGCCGGATTTTGATCCTCCGGCAGGAGTCCATGCCGGAGACCGGCGATCGATGTTGACAAATTTTGGTATAATTTTTAATAGGCTTTGGTTTTAGGTTCACTGATGTGTCCTCATTGAGGGGAGGCTTTCAGAGAGCGAAGAAAAGAGCAGAGTGAGTGAGAAAAATGATATGAGAGACAGAGAGCAGAGAAGGTAAGAAAGTAGTTGGAGAGTGAAGTACACCAGCCGATTAAGTGAGCGTGGGAAATATGGGAGAGCAAAGTTGATGGAAACTGCTAAAACGAAGTAACACCACCGTCCAACGTACGAAAACACTACTGACATTGGCTGTTAGTTCCAGGTGATTGGGGAGTGAGGTGCACGCGCTTTTAAAAGGGGTTCTTGTTTTGGTATCACTTTCATGTTTCTTGCCATTTTATTTATTTATTTATTCTGCTTTCCTTGTGTGTGTTGTTGTTGAGGTCTTGTTGTGGGTCTTGTAGGGAAGGGTCCTTCTTGTCTGTTTCCTCCTTTTACTTTTATCTAAGCCACCCTCTCATTATTTTGTAAACTTATTTGCATTAATATTTAAGGGATTTTCCTTTTATGACTTGGTTGTGGAATGTGGACAGAAAGAGCAACCTAGGAATTCAATTGGATACCATAAAACCACCAGGGCAGTGCTGACTAAGACAAACACAAACCCAATCAACTTTGTTTGATAATAAGTCCAGGCCAAGCCTAGCGAAAGGGCTTGGGAGTTGCACTTGGTTTTCCTCTCTCCTTCTTCTTTATTTATTTTTTTTAAGATAAGAGATAATTTATATAACTTAAAAACTTTATAATATTCAAAATTCTTTATAATTTTTAATTTTTATAAAAAAGTTCTTTGTTAAAAAAAATAATATTAGGATATATTTGAAATGAATATTATATGTAAATTAGTTACACGATGATTCAACCTAATTATTAAATTCAACTCAAACTAACTTAACTTAACTTAAATTAATAATTTCATACAATTATTTTAAATTATTAACTTAAAATATATTTAATTAATTATATCAAATTTAAAAACTAAATTAGAGTACTATGTTAATAATATTTAATTGGTCGATGATATTCTTACTACTTATATTTTATTATTATTTTTGATAAAACTTCAAAATAAGAAATTTTAAAAAAATTACAAAAAAATTAAAAATATATTTAATTAACTTAAATTATAAGCAAACCTTGCGAGTTACTTTTACCTTAAACTCCATTTTCATTTAAAAGCTCATAGAATAGGCAGTATGTTGGAAGTAGGCACAGCATTTGGTCGTCAGACAACTGATAGGTACTATTCTTGTGGACTATATCACCTACTATTGTGTCGTTTAAGCGGATGTTTCAAGTTACAAATCCAAAGGTAACGTGGTTAGTATTAGCATGCCTGAGATTTCAAAACATGAATTGTTGATTTATGCCATAGAGTCAATCAATTGGTTTTAATTTGGTGACAAAATAATTTAAGAGCATATTTAAATATATGTGATATAGTCAATAAGATAATTATACGCTACAAATGAAATTATGATGAGATTATAATTATGTTATTTATATTGTATTTATGTATTATCTTTAAAATATTCCGAGTGATTGTTCTATTAAGACTGAACATTAATAAACCGTAAAAAGACTAACACATGTTGTATTGTTTTCTTTATGAAGTAAGTAGTTGATCTCATAAATTAAAGAATTGAAATACTTAAACAAACTTTTGGGTGCTTGTTAGAAAACAAGTTCACTGAACTAACCTCATATGATAAATCTATTTAGAACATCACTTATATGTTTATAGAAATTTTTATTGTGATGATTAAATAAGTGATCATTTAACTTGATATCTTCAAAGTTATTTTATATAAGAATTTTTATGTTTTGATATTACTTATAACCTATTCTAATCATAAGATAGCTCAATCGGCAGTAATTGGATGTCACATGAACTATATGGAAGTGGATGAATGATTAAGATAAGATTCATCATTACCTTAAAGTAAATAAGAAGAATGTTTTGTTGTTCTCGATTAGTATTAATTCGAGAACTCCTTCGCTAAGG
>JANIPM010000233.1:59604533-59615631 GCA_027478405.1 Erythroxylum cassinoides | reverse complement strand
GGGGGCTGACGTTCAAATGTACCTCTATCACAAGTCAAACACACAAACTCAACACACTGTTCAATCGGAAACAATAATTAATGCACAAGTAACAATTTCACAATATGTACTATGCACCCTCGTGACATTCCGGCATTATCCCAAAAATTTCCATCACAGCCTTTCCCCAATATCAGAACTCAATTTACACTAAATCGTTCACTTGTTTCAGGAAAATCTGAAATTATACTCTAAATAGATACGGACTATCATTTTTGTCGAAATCACATTATTACACTAAACTTCCCTCAAAATTGAGAACTTTAAAAGACTGATTCAATACTTTCCTTTTCATAAACGCATTAACCTTTGTCTCTAGTTCATAACAAACCCGAAATTATCTCAATTGAATATCGATAAAAGAAGTTATGGCTTAAAAACCAAAACAAACTTATCAGAGAACAGTAGCTCGCCGTGGAGTGAAGAAGCACGCCGCGGCAAAATCTAGATGCTCGCTGCGGCGAGCAAGCAAGTATGCGCCGCAGCGTACACAATCGCCAGCGTCGCGGCGTGCACTCTCGCCTATGCCGCAGCTTGCAAGCTTGCGTGAGCCGCGGCGTGCGATGAACACGTCGCGACGTGCGAGCACTGCAAGCCCTCCTAAACCAGATTTTTCAACGATTTTCAATCAAATTCTTCATCCTTCAACACATAAATCATCTATATCCCAAATTAACACTCATACATCATTTTCCAACTCATATAAAACCCATATCATTCACAAAAATTCAAAACCTATCAAATGTCGAAAACCCTAAAGACCATACATATAAATCACTCAATCCATAACTTTTAACACTTAACACATGAATCAATCATTTAATCAAGAAGGAAGGAGCTTTAACTTACTTGATTTAGCTTCCAAAATCCTTAGACTCTTCATGGATTCACCGAAAACCATTTCTCCTTCTCTTCTTCTTCTTCTTCTTCGACGGTTCCTCTTCCTCTTCTAATTCCAAAAACTCAAATTCCTTCTTTTTATACCCTTTCAAAATGTGAAAAGTCCATATTGTCCCTCCCTTATACATTAAGCCTTATAAACTTAAATATCTTGCCCAATTTGCCCTTTTTTTCCAATTCTTATAATTTCACTACTTCAATTCAGAAATTCAGACTCTTAGGGACTAAATTGAAATTCTTTTTTTTTTCCAGAATTATTTGCTTTCAAGCCTAGCAATTTCCAATTCAAACAATTCATTCACTTTGACTTTCATAATTCTCTCCATATTTCAATGTCTCATGATCAAACACGATTCCTAGATCATGTCTTTAATTTATAGAGTCATTTTGACAGTCGTTGACAGTACCGGACATCTCATCGGTACTCACTTAGCAATTTTATATAGAATACACTTAATCAGTTTAGTTTCATTTTTTGAACACAAATTCCACAATTTTTCACTAAAAATTCACCTATAGACACATATGCCGAGAATTGTCACGAGTGCAAGTACGATCATATGCATTTTGCCAAATTTACCAATTTATCCTTCCCATCGGTGATGGGATGTTACACTTTGAATATGTTTAATATTTCTTTAGTAACAATATGCCAAAAAAAGCCTATCTTTGATAAAGTTACACACTTTCCTAACCCACAAATCATAGTTGGATCTATTAAAGATGACATTTATTAGTTGAGAAACTTATTGTTAAAGTTTAGAAGTATCCATAATGTATAAAAGAGAAACATTTTTACATTAAGGCTTATTAAAGTTTGGAATTATCCATAGCGTATAAAAAGAGAAATATTCTTAACATTAAGGCTTAAAAAAAGAAGAAACTTATATGTAGAGCTAGAATTTGATCAATTTGACACTAAATATGAGTTTAAAACACCCAAAAATCTTAGGAACTAGTCTAATCTGAGAAGAAACTTGTAAGAAAATAGCTAAATTGATTTCTCAAAGGTTGGTCAATGGGTCTAAATCGAATTGGCTAAACCAGTGATGAGATAGGGCCCTAACGTGGCAAATGTGGGATCCAAGCTGATATATTAGTCTGAGTAGACGGTATGGGAGCTAAACTGACATAATAGTTTGATATGGTAAGTGTAGGGCTACTTAAGTCTAATTTTATTAATGATGTGGCATTAGCTTGGTTACTTGTAAACCAATTAGTGGGTAACATATGGCAATGATGTTAACCAGATCTTCATGTTTCTTAAGTTGGAACTTTTCATTTTGGCTTAAGATAACTAAAATGATGTAATTTTAATCACCTTCAACCTTTAGATGCAGGAGCTTTGGAGTTAAATGTCAGACTTCTAAAGGTGCGCATGGCTACGTGTAGAGGAGTTAAGATATCAGGTTCATACTATTATGATTTTTAAGTAATTCAATAGCTTGGTATATATCAAACACTACTTGCATAACCAAATTATCTTCAAAAAGTTAAGAACTAGAAAACAAAAGATACCTTGCTAGAAAAGGAACTTTAATACCATATAAAAAGAGAAAAGAACTTGAGAAAAAGGAGTTACATATTTTATTTGTCTAAACTATTACATGAAGAAGATATTATACATGATTTTGCTAAACATATGACTAATATTATATCAAAATATATACTATTGTTATAAAAAATATATATTTAATAATATGCTACTATTACATATGTTAACAGTTTTAACATGTGAAAACTATATTGTTTGAATATTTATTTAGAGAAAGAAAATGTTAAACTATAAATGTTCTATATTTTATCACAAGCGCATGGTGTAGTTATAGCTAGTACAAATGAGGGTGGGTCGATCCCACGAGGATTATCAGTTAACTACCTATTACATACAAACCTAATAACCTAAATCAACCTTTATAGATGAATAAATAAAAGAAAATTAAATAAGCAACAAAACTAAGTACTAATGCAAAGCAATAATAAAAATATACAATAATATAAATTAATTAGATTTAAGCAAATTCCCTTAGGACTTTATTATATTCAATTTTATCTTTAACTAATTAATTATTCTAACTTCTTATATTAGCAAGAGAATATAACTTAGAGTATATTTTCTCTTAAGACATATAATCTTTATTCAAAGATATATCAACAAAATCTCTTTCGAATTTAGAAAACATAAGAATGCTTTAATTCATTTTATAAACTCTCTTAATAGGTTTGACCCTAATGTAAGAGGATCTTACGCCTTAATAGAGTAGCTCATACTTAACATTCTTTATTCACTTTATCACATAAATGCACGTCTCATCTCTCAAATGTTAATGCATGAATCATATAATGAATCTTTCACTTTTACTCCTTCAATTTGATCTATTATAAAATCATGAATAAATCACAAGAAAACTATAATTTCATTAGATTAAAGAGTGAATTAGATTATATCACATCCTAAGTTCTTCCTACCTTATCTAATACTTATTTAATTCATCTTCACACAAAAGATATCAACATAAAAATAATAAATAAAACAAGATAAAGAAGTTATGTTTTTTAATCTTGAAATCTTTAAAGAATTGTTGTACTCTTTCTTTATCTTTAAAGAATGGTGAACTCTTGATCAAGATTGATGTAAAATAAATTCAAAGTGAATTTATCATATTTTCTTAGCTAAAGAACTGGTCTTTTCTATCTGTTTTCTTTGCTAAAATTGAAATTCTAACTTTCAATTGCCCATGTAGCAAGCCATATCCAATATAAAATTCTCCAAAAATAGCAATGCTAGCACTTTTACATGCATGTGACCATGTAGTATACTATTTGTCATTTAAAGGGGTAACAAGGGATGTGTAAGGTGTGTAAGAGGAATAAACGTAACCACAATTATACACAACCCTTAAAAAGGGTTCGTGTGTAATATTGTGTTATATCTTCTCCAAATCTTTTAAAATTATTTCATTTAGCTTGAACTCTTCTCTAACTTTACTTCTTTTCCTTTTATGGATAGAAATATAACCTAAAATGACAAAACTTTTTAAATTAAGTTTCAAAACTACCAAAAACATAAGTAACATACCATAAAATAATACTAAAATGTTATTTATCTAACATACATCAAACTTCCCCCATATTTAAACAATTTCTTGTCCTCAAACAAAATACTTCGTCATTCAATCTTAAATAGAAAATAACTTCAAAAAAATGACTTTACTGCTCATTCAATTATAGAGGATCTTCAAAATGTTATTCAACTAACTACTTGCATCAATTCACAAGATGGTTCAATTCACTTCATGACTTTTCAAACTTCAATTTGAATTACCAAACTTAATCCTATGTAT
The DNA here is from genome assembly GCA_027478405.1 of Erythroxylum cassinoides. Classification (NCBI taxonomy): domain Eukaryota; kingdom Viridiplantae; phylum Streptophyta; class Magnoliopsida; order Malpighiales; family Erythroxylaceae; genus Erythroxylum; species Erythroxylum cassinoides. The sequence continues at coordinate 59,611,348 of JANIPM010000233.1, read as the reverse complement.
AAATAACATATATAAGATACATGCTTCGACTTTCATACACCTTCACATCATTTTTATTAATAAAACATGAAATTAAATAGGAGCATTAAAAGCTTGTTTGAAAATTCATCTAGCCTTTTATGCAAGATTAAACACCTTATTATGAATACCATTGTTACTCAACTAGGTCACTATCTTAAATGAGTACTAGCACCACTCTTTAATTTCAACTGTTTTTATTAAAATAAAGCCAACAGAGTGAAATTATTATACTCATTTATTCACAAATTATTATTTTTATTTTCTTCTTTTCTTGAATGAAGTCATAATTACTTATGCTTGTGTATCTTACACAAGAATATTATAATGATCATTATGTATTCATTCTCTAAGTTCTTAAGGCAAATCAAACTCACTTATAAATTCAACACTTATAACTAATTACAAAAACAAGCCAATTCACCAAAATAATCAAATTCATTATGAATTATTTCCAATAACTTGCTTTCAAAGAAAAAATTTCCAAAATTTGTCTCATATTAGGAAAATAATGACAAAATTGATAAACTTGAGTATGGTTAAGTCAAGTTGTGAATCCATTCCACATATGTATCATTGAAGTGCTAAATGTACTATAAAAAGAACTTTGACAAAATAATAATATCAAAAGTGTATATACATGATCAAGAATATTTATGTAAAACAAAAAGGAAAAATAAAATACAAACACATGTTAAGGGTCTAGAGGAGGTGTTTAAAGGTGGCATGTATGACACTATTACCCATTGGTCCTCTAGGTCTTCAAATGAAACCATCTCCATTAAGCTCCCTATGAAGGAATCGATTGCCACTATTCTCATGTCATCATTAAGGATAGTGGTCTCCTCTAGTTGGTGTGGTAGTACCCTTTGACTCTCTAAGATCAACATCCATAGCATCAACATCTTTAGCTGATGCCTCAGGTTTATTGGGCTCTTTAGGCTCTTGGTTTAGCTTCATCACCTTCTACCACTGCTAGCTCGTGCTCCATCTCCATCCTTGTAATTGGTTTATATGGATATACTAGTAAAGGTCAAATTTCCACTTATATATGTTGGATGAACTGCACCATACTCCCATCCGGTGTATATACAACTTAATGTATTTCAAATTAGTTAGTTGAGCTGCTGATGTAGATGGTGGTAGTTGTGGTGGTATAAGAGCTCTTTTAAGTCCTATGGTCTGATCCTCCTAAGTAGTCACCTCCTTATCTACTAGTTATGGTGCACAAACAAATGTGAAGTATTACCCTCAATTATCTATCAATCATCTGTATCGCTTTGAGTATCTCCAATGTCATAAGCATAGGAATGATTGTGAAATCTATATCATCTATAGGTACTATTAACCCATACATTAAACTTATAATTACTAAGCCTCCTTCAGTGATCCTAAAATTAGCCTTGTTGAAGTATCCTCATACTAACTATATAAAGAGTATACCAAAGTGCATCCTCTACTTTTTGCATATTCAATACAATAGGAACAAATCCATTTTGATGATAACTCTGGCAGTCTCCTTCTTTGCACACATTGAATAGGCTAAGAGCTTGTGTATAAACCTCATATGGAGGAATATAAACCTGTAAACCTTAGATTTTATGGGTTGATATGGGTGTATGATTGCCATTAATTGCTAGTAGATTCTTGCATCTATATCTAGAAAATCCTAATCAATATGGATCTTAATAGTGTTAACAACCCTGCACACCCTTAGTAGACTACAAACTAGTTATAACTCAAATTGTAGTCTATAACTCCTAGTCTGAGCTTAAGTACTAATATGTCTATCTATAACATCCTTATGTCATCTACCTCTAATATGCATATAAACTCTAGTTTAAACTTGCAATAGACCAAGGCATGATAATAAAAGACATCAAACCACCTATTAAATGGAATTATCTCACACACATCAGTAAGATTAACTTATTTGAGGATATCCCAGTTAATGAAACATGGCATCTTAAACTATCTGATATGGAAGGATTGATACCCCCTTTTTTTTCTGTGCCTTTGTGTCAAAGTGATTAGTGGATGATTCAATTATTGCTAAGCATCTGCAAAAACATATGGCTCTATTAGATGCGATGATGGCATTAAGGCTACATACTCCTCTACTACCTCCTTAAAGCATGCGTCCTTAAGGCAATAATGTGTGATGTAGAAGTAGTGGTGTCCATTTTGGCCCTCTTGCATTATGGCTGATGTGCAAACTCTATAACAGTCCAAGTGGTCTCCAAGTTCATGTTATAATATGAAATCTAAATAAAAATATAAATAAGACACAAAAATAATAGATAATATCACACAAATGCATAATTGTGTAGTATAGTGTAAAAAATACAAAAATGAAAGAGTAAGCCACTAAGTAGAATGTAATCAGCCTATAATAATATCATGCCATATTTTTCATTTTCTACATCTTTTAATGCCAAAATATAAATCCCTAAGTCTTTTAGTCTATTATAATCATTTCTACGTCTTATAATGTTAAAATATTAGCCCTATGTCTTTTAGTCTATTATAAAGTCCCAACCAACCAATCTTTAAAATTTTAGGTTCTAAAGCAACATATATAAGTCACTTTAAGAATCTCTAACCATATATAGCACATATAAGTCCCAGTTCACCTAAGTTATTTTTCTAACACCTTCAAAATAATGTATAATAGATATTTAATTATCAAATAACCACAAGACATACTCATTAACACAAATATTCTAAAATGAATCTAAATAATGAAAATAGAGGTATTATAGAAAAATACCTGTTATAGAAAAATACCTGGGTGAAGCTAAAAATTTAGTGAAGAAAAATCAACTATGTACTATGGTTCTCTATGTATTATTTAGGAGGGTCGAGTGTGATTTATCTCTCAGAGCTAAAAGAGGAACTGGAATTTTAATGAAAATTAAGGAAAACATAGTTGAGGTTGAGAAAACAAGGTGGTTCGCCTTTTATAATGCTCAACATGGTTATATGTGTTTTATATTGTTAATATGAGAGACAATGTAAGTAACACGAGGGTTTGTTATTTGAATTGAATGGACCTTAAAAAAAGAATAAACAAATAGGGATACATGGGATCGTGTAGGTTCTATATACAAAAGTGACACTTTTTATTTCTTACGTCTCCTATGCACATGTTTAAACACAAGGGCATGTACCTTAGGGTATTTTTATAACAAAGGTATCGACGCCCTACCTTGTACTTGATCATGTTAAAAAGTGCCACATCCTATAGCTTTTGGTTTTCTTCCACAAACTTTAAAGAAATACGAGGACATATGTATGTAAATGGCTACCTATATGATATAATGTAGGTATTGTGTATGAAAGGGACACTTGGCATTTCTTTGAGTACGCCTACACAAAGTTAAATATGACAGTGTGTTAGAGCTAGTGTAGATTCTAAAACCTGAAAAATTAAAAATACACTAATTCAAAATACTTAATGAGAAAATTAACAAGTCAAGATCAAGAAAATGACATGAAACTAAGAAAATAAACAACTAGAAACATTAAAATCTAATAATAATAAAGGTAAAGAAGATTAGGTTACCTCCATACAAGTGATTATTTTAGGTTTTACTTAGTGAACACTTACTATTAGGCTATAAGTTGCCTTAAGATCTACCATCAGCTTTTAGAGATGGCAACCGAGCCTAGGCTTAGACTAACCCAACCCAAAGGTAACGAGCTAAGCTAGGGTTAGTTGGGCCTCAAACCTAGTCTTGAGCCTAATTTTTTAAAAAAATTTAGGCCTCAAACTGGGCTCTGATTCAAGCTGCTCAGGCCTGACCTAGCTTGAGGCTCGATACTTGTAAATAAAATGATGTAAGTTTTACTAACAACAACATCAATTTTGCATTTTTAATTAAAAAAGTAGTTTAAGCCGAGTTGAGTCAGGCTCGAGCTCGAGCTTGGGCTCAGGTTTGGGCTTGGGTTAGAGGCAAGCTAAGATTAGACCGCCTTAGACTTCCTAGGCCCAACCTGGCCCATTGCCATCCTCACCAGCTTTACTCTTTTTCTTTTATTAGAATGATTAATTTCTGGATATACTGCATGTTCCTTTATTAAGTATTCATATATTCCACTTACTTCCTTTCACCTTAAATACGTCCCCTTTGTACCACTTACTTTTGCCTCTTAAATAATATAAGATATGTCCTCATTTATTATAATAAAATAGAGGCACTTGTTGAACATACCATTAATAGGATTATGGGATTCAAATTTCTTTAAATACAATTTCTAATCCTAGACCTCGAGGGTTAGCTTTCCTTCATGAACATTAATTAAGGTTTGTAAATGGCTAGGAAAGGCCAACTTAAAATCAAAGGTACATGTCTATCCTTATAAATGTCTATTACAATAAAATCAATTAAAAAAACTTACTAATTTTTATGGACATATCTTCTAATATACCTACCAGACATTTAAAAGAGTGATATACCAATTACAAAAAGATAGCAGTAGGTTTAAGATTGCCCACCTTAAGCTTCTTATAAACTAATAGGGGCATGAGGCTAACATTTGCCCTTAGATCACAAAGGATGTGATGAGCTTATATCTCCAACAATGCAAAGGATGGAGTAGTTTCCAGGATCTTTAAACTTTCGGGGTGGTTCATAAGTTACATGTTTGTAATCTTTAGTTAATGTTGCAACTTTATACTCCTAGAGTCTCCTATTCTTAGATAAAATCTCTTGTAAGAACCTTGTATAAAAAGGCATTTGCTTTAAATCAACATTAAAAATAATATTAATATAATATTTTGAAGAAATTCTAAAACTTCCCGAATTCTTTATCCAACTTTGATTTCACTAATCTTGGAGGGAATGGTTAAGTGACTTATATAGGATGTATGGGATATGTATTTAGGCTCTTCCTTATCACTTTCTTTTTTTTTCAAACTTATTCACCTGCCTAATAGATGTCCTTCTTCCTTGATCTCCCTTATTTTTAATCTTTTCTAGCTTAGGGCTGTCATTCAATTCATCACCTCTCAAAATCACAATATTACAATGCTCTCTAGGATTCTTAAGCTTGCTAAGCAATTGACTAGTCGTTCTAGTGCTGAAAGTGGCATCTGAGCTATTTGGGACTCGAGCATCTTATTATAGATAACAACAGTCCACTTTAGAGTTAAGCTTCTTAATCTCCTCTTCGAATTCTTCATTCTATTTGGCTTGATTGGTAAGGAAGTTTTCTAAAAGGAGCTTTAAGTTTGATTTCTGAGAAGGGGTTGAATGGTCTAGGCTAGAAATGGTAGCATATTATAAAGTGCAAGTTTAAACTTGTTTCTATATGAGAGAGGTGATTTCTCTAACCAGGGTTATATGTTTCTAAAAATACTTCATACCTCTGGTTAGGATTACTAATGAAGTTAACTTATTTCAAAGAAAGGTTATGTATAAATTGATTCCTTAACTAGTAATCTACATCTCAGTGTCTTATGGATCCATATATGTCACAAACTACATTAGTAGCACTGACAACATTAGCATTCATATTATCAAACTTTTAGGATAAGGTGTTTACCTTAGCAGTTATAAGATTCAAAGCATATAGATCATACTTACCTAGAATCTTCTTAGGGGTAGCTCTCTCATTTAACCACTAATAACAATTATAAGCCATGTCCTCAATAAAAGAATACGCTTCGTCCATCTTCTTGTTCATCAAGGCTCCACTAACAACAACATCTATAGAGATCATTGTGTTGTCAATCATTCCATTTTAGAAGGTCTAAACTACTAGCCACTTCTCTAAAATTTATGATGGTGGTATGATCTTAATAACTCCTTGTATCTTTCTCTGACCTTGTATAAAGGCTCACCTTCCCCCTAGAAAAAGGTGGTGATATGATTCTTTTATATGCAGTCTTGCCTACAGAAAAATACTTTATAAAAAATGTGTGAGATAGTTGATCCCAGTTAGTGATTGATCCTGCTGGTATGGTTTGCAACTATGCTTTAACTTTATCCCTCAAAGAGAAAGGGAATAATTGGAGCTTGACTGCATTAAAAGATACATTGTTTAGGTTTAACGTATCATAGTACTATAAAAACATTGATAAATGTAGGACGAGCTCCTCAAGTTGTGAACCTCTAAACTAGTTTTACTATACCATAGACAATAGGGAAGACTTTAGGTCAAATTTGTTAGCCTCAATGCTAGGCCTTATAATGCCTGAGCTAATGCCCTAGGTATCTGGTGCAGTAAAATCCTTTAGTGATCTCATCTTCTCTATTGGCATCTTTGCTTTCTTAGTTTTTGTTCACCTCTGAAGTCTTCTTTTTAAGTCCAGAGTTCTCTCAATCTCAGTTTTGTCTCAACAAGATTCCCAAGATCATCAGAGTTTCACATATAAGATGTAATCTAAAAAAGAGAACAGAAAAAGAAAATTATAGTAAATAAATAACAAAACTAAAGTAAAAATAAAACAAAAAGATCTAGTCTAATCAGTATGTAAGTTTACCAATATTAAAGTCTAATCCCTAATAATAGTGTCAAAATTTTATTCTATATTTTATTGCAAACGTATAGCATGGTTGTAGCTAACATGGATAAGTGCAAGTTAATTCTATGAGAATCATCGATTAATTACCTACTACTCACAAACTTAACAAGTTAGATTGACCTTTATAGATAAATAAATAAAAATTCAACGTATCCCGTGCACAAGGCTTTTCACTTTGCAAGTCTGGGGAGGGTGTAAGTGGTAAGTCGACTTGTACCATGTGTAAGTCGACTTATGCTTGCTCGGTACTGATAAGTCGCCTTGTTCA
>JANIPM010000233.1:59529952-59544433 GCA_027478405.1 Erythroxylum cassinoides | reverse complement strand
TAGCAAGTATAAATTTGGTCGCTAATAATTCTACCTTTAGTGACCAATTTTAAATGGTTGTTAATAATGCATTTTTAGCGACCAACGTAATAACTCGTCATTGAGCACTTTTAGTAACAACCCTATAGTGACCACCTGTGACCAACCCAATTTTAGTCGCTATAACTTTTGACAACTATTTTCTAAATTTTAGTAACCATTAATAATAGTTGCTGAAACTAATTTTTATTGTAGTTAGACGTGTAAATCGTTGCAAATGGGATATAAATTCTGTACGATGTGACTGCGGAAAATGACTCATTTGTTTAAATTTTGATGATTGAAACTGGGGTTAGAAGTTCAATCAACATACTGGTATAAATTCTGTATGATGTGACTGCAGAAAATTACTCAATTTGTTTGACTTTTTGGTTATGTTCGCGGTGTGATGATTGAAACTGTTGCCAGAGATTAACATGCGAGCTACAAATTGCACCAAAAAGAGACCCGTCTTCAGCGACAACTGTTCATGCTCACGCTTTTATTCTCTTGGATGCAATAAATATGCGTCCTATTGTTATTATTATTTTGTGAGAAGGTGGTAGTCTTATTATCTTTTTCAATTTTACTACTTAAATTACGTGGATGGCTTTGGGTCAACCTAGTTTTGTTCTAAGCTTGGTAAACTCGATTACCTTTACGTCAGCAACAAACTTACACTTTGTATTTAGGTTTAAGCTCACCCAAAATCATTTCAAGCCTGAATTCTTCTCGCAAATACAATTTACTTAACCTGGTTTAGATGTAACAGAACTTCATGGTTTAGGCCGGTAACCACCTCTTTCAGGCCATGAAAATGTTTTACGGCAGCGCTTCTCCGGAACTAAGTTAGACATTTTCTTCAGCCCAACCCACGATGCTACTCCTAGCGATGACATCAAGTAATTGTTGATAAAGTTTCAACAGTCACTAGTATCGTACCATTACAGCTACTCCTAGCGATGACATCAAGTAATTGTTGATAAAGTTTCAACAGTCACTAGTATCGTACCATTACAATAAAAGCAAGAATTAGCGACGAAAAATTATCGACAATTAAGAAACTATAGCAAATTATTGACAGAAATAAAAATTGTTGAGAAAATTTTCGTTTAATAGCTGTAGCAATATCCATATCTAAATATAAAAGGAAATGAATTTGCGACATTATTTAACGACAGCATGAAATGACCGTCAGTAAATAAGGAGGGAAATATTGGTAGAGTAATAATTTTTTAGTTTGCGGACGGAAAATATTCGTCGATAATTCCGTCGATAAATTCTCAAGCTATACGTTGTTATCTGCTTCTGCTTGAATGTATTTAAGTATAACAAAGCGACACTGTTTGGTTTTATTCAATTTGTCGACAGAAAATATCCATCGATAATTCCGTTAGTAAATTTTGAAGCTATATGTTATCTGCTTCTGCTTGAATGTTTTTAAGGATAACAAAACGACGCCGTTTTGTTATCCTTAAAATGACTACCTCAAATCCCCTTTAGCCCCATCTGCACTGATCCTCCTTCTTCCTCCTTCAGATATGCTGCTGCGTCATGTAGAGCTATTGCATCTTCTCCGGCAGTTTTTGTGGAGGTATTTTTGTCTTCTCCGTACTCTCCTCTGCCTGTCTGTGTTCTCCTCTGCTGCGCTCCTCTGCGTGTGCATGTCCGTGCTCTCCTCGTGGAGTTAGTTTCATTTACAAATTTATTTTTTTGTAAATGTTTGTGTATGGGATTGAGTGTGTATGGGCATGAGTTTGTGTAAAGGATTGATTTCCTTCGGCTTTATCAAGGTGGATTGTGCGTGCCTGGGATTGACAAGAAGTACGCATCAATTCACTTTTTAACTACTCTATCCTGTATTCATATTCAATTGGAAGCACCATCTTCCAGTCTTACCCACTTTTATTTTCATCGAAACCGTTTGAATGTGAAGTGGATGGTGAGTTTGAAAATAAAGTTGGATAGATAGTATGGATCCTTGAGATGTCCATTCTTAATGATTGCATGAATCCTTCATGCATGGTCTAGGAATAAAAAGTTCCTCAGTTGATATGATGCACACAGCACACGTGCTTTGAAACATTTGCAGCTGTCCAAGAAGATACATTTTTTTTGAAGTGTTGCCATATTTGAAAATTCTTGTTATTAGGTGTATAAAATTCTAGCCAAATGTTCAAGGAATTCAGGTATTGATTGGGTATACATATAAACCGAAGAAATGCATATTCATGGTATGCCCGGCCCCTTCCTCTAACGATTAGGAATAGAGTGATTGAACATAATTTCAGCAGCAAATGATTTAATGAGGCTACAAAATCAAGGTGTCGCCTAGGAATGAGGTCTTATATTATGTGCCAAAGCCAAGAAAAAAGAATAAGAGTTCTCTTTTAGAATGACAATGAACTGAGCTGAAAAAGAAAATTCATCCGTGCTTATGATAATTTTAGTTGTTGTCTTCTTATTACATACATGTAGTTCACTTAACATAAATGATGTAACATTATGAAAAGTAAAAAGTTTGTTATGAGATATTTAGGATCTTCCACTGATATAGGGTACGTGAGAATGAATTTATCATTATATTTTATGGTGTAATTAGTGACGGAAGAAGTTTGTCAGGTTCCTCTACAGTCTTATTCAATTATTAAAACTTTTTGAGACAAATCATTTGGAAAGTTATTCTCTACTTTGCACTTCAATGAAAGGCCACTAACTGCAAATCCTCCATTCCACTAACTGAACTAATGTGATTGTTACTGTCATTTGTCTAACCTTGCATTAATATATCTTTTCATTTAGTTGCTAGGATGAAAGCATATATCCTTTTTCTTAGTTATAAGTGAGAATTTAAAGTTCATGTGATACTTAGACGAATTAAAATATTGGGTGCTATTTTATTTCCCGTATAGGCTTATAAATAACTTGTCTTTGTGATGAAGAGGAAATAGTGCTGCTATTTTCCCCCTAAAAAGCCCTGGACTTGTGGTAAGAAATTATTGTGTCCTATCCTAGTTCTAAATATATGGAAATAGCATCTTATAAATGGATCTTATATATTAATGCTGGTTTATGATGGTGGCAAGCATTAATAAGATCTAATTATAAGATGAAGCACTGCTCTTAATCATGCAAAACGACATACAAGCTTTTATAAATACGAATATGTGCTCTATTACCAAAAATGAGAGCCAAGCATATTTATAAAACAAAAATTACATTTTCGTATCCTAAGTTTTAAAGAGTGTAATTATATGACATTCTTCTTGAGTTCCTTACTAAGTTCTATTCCTTCTTTTGTCTCCAAAGCAACATGATTAGCGACAATAACCTCTATTTTGTCCTTACCATCTATCTTAAAAACTTCTTCTAAAATTGAATCAATATGATCAATAGAGTTAATGGAAAAAAAAATTGAACATCATTAGAATACATCATTAAAATCATCGACGATTCATCCTCAATTTCTTGCTCTTTTTGGTTCTACATGTGTTTGATCATATACATAAATATTGTTATATTTTCAATATCATTAATTATACATACACCATCAATAACATTTAGTATGAATCCCACCAATACGTTAAATCTGACGACAATATCATTAATTATACAAAAATATAATAAGTTGATAAAATTAATTTGTTTGACACATACCACTATTATAGTTTACTAATCCCTAATCAACTCTCATAAGATGGTTATATGTGTTAATGTGTATAGGAAATTTAAAATGTCGGTGATCCATCAACAATTTTAACATTTTTTTAAAAGTAACATTTTAAACATAGAAAGTTAACGAAGGTGTGAGGAAATTTTAGGTAAACATAAGGACTTCTTACAAGCTTTTTGAAAAACATAGGGTTTTGAAGAAATTAGTAAAACTATAAGGAAATTTGATATCTTTTATCCTTTTATTTTTACTTCAAATTTTCTTTCAATATAATTTTTATCGTTATATGTTTCTTACTCTACAAAACAACACAATTTCTTTAGTTAGTCTAAATTTGACCCAAAAACTTTTAGGACTCATTTTTAAGCATTAAGTGAGCAATACTTTTACGAATGTATTTGTTCTTTTAATGCATTCAAAAGACTTTAAAGATAACAAGATTATGCAACCTAAGTTAATTTATTTTTTTCTTAGAATTAACTAAAAACAATGAATTTATTGCATGAAGATGATAATTATATATACTATATTAAAGAGATATGTCCAAAATTGTATTTACTTCACATTTGACAAGAAAAATGAAATTTGCATATTAAATTTCATCAAATTAAAGTAGATAAGTTTACAAATTTGCTAAGGGCCTGATGAGACATGAAGCCCATTTCATTTGAACAATAGTGTATTATTCATAAGAAAGACACCTAAAAAATTAATCAGGTTAACCTTTCTATGCTTAAAAGTTTTCAACTTTTGATCCATACTCAGTATTTCTAAGTCATTATCTACAACTTATAACTAATATATACATAATAAATCTTGATGCTTATAAAGCTCATTAGAAGTTTTCAACTTTTGATCCATACTCAGTATTTCTATTTCATTATCTACAACTTATAACTGATATATACATAATAAATCTTGATGCTTATAAAGCTCATTAGGCCTTGGAGCAACTATAAAGTTGCTCATTTGTGATCATAAGGTTCCAAGTTCAAGTCATGGAAACAGTCTCTTTGTAAAAATACAAAGGGAAGGCTTCGTATATTATGACCCTCCCCAGACCCTCGCAAAGGGGGGAGTTTTGTGCACTGAGTACGTTGACTTATAAAGCTCATTAGGACTCAAAAGTTCAAACAACAAGTCAATAGGCAATTGAGATATACATTCCTATTAGGTGTGCATATTTATCCAAGCTATTATACTTTACGAATTATTAAGGATGTGATACAAGGGTGTTTTAATGAAAAAGATCATATCTTACTTAGATTATGAAAATCTTGGACTAATTACAAGGTTCTCTCTCCGATCTTATCTAATTGTGTGAGATAAGGATAACAATTTGAAGAAGAAGTAGAATTGTACCAAAATTTAACTATTAATCTCTCTTGTTTATGAAAAGGACCATTACAGAGATAAATTCATTGCATTTTTAATCTTACAAATCATCTATGAGATTTCAATTAACTTTAACTATTTAAGTAGCCCTACTAAAAATATTATATCACCTTGACTTCTTTCTTAAAAGCTTACTACCTTATGCCAAGCTCGAAGCTTAAAGGATTCCTAAATGACATTATTTGGCTTTATTTATAGGAAGAAAATTGTTCCTATTTAGGTAGCTTTATATTTGCTCTGAGTGCCTCAATTAAAGAAGGACGATGGACCCCACGTAAGTATCCATTTTAGTAACCCAATAAAAATAACTCATCCATTTGACCTGTCGTTAACGATGGAAACCTTGGAATACCAAATTAATGTTCTTTTGTAGAAGCTTTAGGAGACACAGTAGGTTCATAAACCACAGCCACCATTTAATGGACTTCCTTTGACCCTATTATAATCAGCACATCCATATTAACACTTTTCCTATGCAAGCCTTATCAGTGAAAGAAACATTGTGTTAGATGCTTAGGGTGTAAATATGGTTGTTGATAGTCTAATCAATTTAAAGGTGTTAGTGAAGCAATTACCACAGATAATGCCAATATTGGACACCTACAATAAAATGCATAATACAATAAAGTGTAAGGTTTTTTTGTTAACCTTAAAATATTTAACAAGGTTATGGTTCTAAAGTCTTCAATCAATGGCTATCTCTTTTTTTTTAAATAACTTACATTCAAGTTCATGTCATACTTTGTTAGCAACATAAGATTTAAAATTGGGATTATAGACTATTGAACTAAGAGTTTCCAATTGATGTTTTAATGATAATGAAAAATAAATACTACTAGTGAATTTGTTATCTTGATAAGAAGCTATATAACAACAAGATGTGGCCTCAAATAACTTAACAAGATACTTCTTGAAAATGATAAAGAAAAGTTGAAATTTGTAACCTTCAAAGTGAAGACCAATTCAAGAACAAAAGAAGATAAGGCACATTAAAGTCATTATATACTTTGCAATGATAATTTTAATCTCATTTTCTTAATTTGATATTATTAAACGTTCACCATACACAAACATTTCATCTTACTTCATTATATAAGTCGTTTTGTTTATCAAAAGGTATTAAAGCTTTTGTCTTTAAAAGATAAGCCTCTTGATATTTTAAATACTTTTTGGAAAACATTTTGAAAGTTGTTTTTAATTGTAATTGCATTAAAAAATCAAATTTAAGCATTTAAAGTTGTTAAAATAATGCTTTTATGGGGATTAGTCAACCAATATAATTAACCAATATTAGTCAAATGTGTAATACAAGTGTTTGTTAACTCATTGGTTGACCATTATGATGTTGCATGCTACACTTGAGGGTGTTCTAAGTGACATTTAAGTTCCTCTTCATCTTGAAAGAAGATTTTATAAAGATTCCTTTTTTATAAGAAAATATTATACTAAGGTTAATTCATCACCTTAAAAGAAGAGTTAAAGTTGAATTGAAATAAGAGTCTTGGGAGTGGAAGTAGGCAAAGGTTATTTGTTGAACGACTTAGTTTGTGTTTCTCTCCCTCACATTTTACATTATTTCTTAAGTATGCTGTTGAATGTTCTTATTTCATGTATTCATCATTAATATTAAGTTAGTTAATAATTTGTTAAAATATTTTAACATATAATTCACCTACCTCTTAGGTGCCTTTAGGGACTAATAAGTGGTATAAAAATATATGCATTAGTTTAGCATTTCAAATGAAATCATAGAGCAAAGATCATAATGGTATGCTTAGGAGCATCATTATCATCATCTAACCTAGAGGGATAAAAAATTAGTAGAGCCCCCTTCTTTGGTGAAAATGACTATATCTATTAGAAATAAAATGTTCTTAATGATTGAAAATGTTTACTTGTGCAAAATTGTCTTTAGTGGTACATTCATTTCTACTAAAGTGATAGATGATAGAAAGTTTCTTAAACTAAAAGAGGGATGGGATCCTTTAAGGTAAGAGACTAATTTTCTTAAATAATAATGATTCATATGTTATTTTGTGTACTAAGAAGAAATGAATTCAATAGGGTCATTATGTATACAACGATTCATTAAATTTGATGTACTTTACAAGTTACATATGAGAGAACAAATGAAGTAAAGGAGAGCAAAGTTATTATGTTAACACATTGATATGAATTTTAAAATGAAGCAGGATGAAAGCATATCTAACATATATATTAGATATATTGATATTTTTAATGATTATAAAGATTTTGTAAAGACCTATAGTTACGTTAAAATGATAAGTAATTTACTTAGGTCACATTTAAAGATGTTAGATGCTAAAATAGTAGCTAGATAAGAAGTCAAGTATCTAATAACATTACCATTAAAATAGTTTATTGGATTTCTCCTCACATACAAAGTGAACCACCTTATTTGTTGAAAATGTTTTTCTATGGTTTCTTAAACTGTAAGGAAGGTTTATGTCTTTTATCTTATGTATATATGTAATAGCCCATTATTTTGAAATTTAGAAGCATTAGTATGTCCGCTAATTTAGGAATGAACATTTAAGAAATTTTAGAAAAGAGATATAAACCTCCATTGTAATTTAAGAAATTTGATATATACCCTTTGATCTTTAAAATTTTTGAAAAAATTCCTTCTAGATTTCAGTTCTCTAGAAAATTTTTTCTCTTAAAATTTGGTTAAAAATAATGACAAAATACATAGTAAGATAATCAAATATAGACTAATCAAATGTCAATAATATAATAACTCAACTCATCTTTTAAATTTGACCTAAATGAATTAAGTTCGACTTAAATTAATAATTTAAGACAATTATAATAAATTATTAGTTTAAGTTAGATTTAATTAGTTTAATTTGAATTTAAGAGTTAAGTTGCATTGTCATATAAATAACATTTGATTAGTCCATGCTTGATGTTAATATTGTATGTGTTTTATCATTATTTTTTAATCTAAAGTGTAAAAGGGGTTTTCCTAGAAAGCTAAAAATTTAATGGATTTTTTTGTAATTTTAATGATTAGGAGGTTTTTCTAAATTTCTTAATCCACATAAATGGTTTATATCTTTTACTCTTTGCATATATGTAATAGGCTATTATTTCAAAATTTAGAAACATTAATATGTCTGTCAATTTAGGAGTGACCATTTAAGAAATTTTAGAAAAAATATAGATATCCCCTACAGTTTAAGAAATTTTAGAAATACCATTTGATCTTTACAAATTACAAAAAAACTTCTTCTATTTTTCAATTCTTTCAATTATCTACAAAACCCCCTTCTATTATACTTTGGGTAAAACAATAATGACAAACACACACAGTATGAACATTAAATGTGAATTAATCAAATGTTACTAATATGATAACCCAACTAAACTTTTAGAACGAATTAAGTTTAACTTAAATTAATTATTTAAGATAATTATAATAAATTATTAGTTTAAGATAGACTTAACTAGTTCGAATCAAGTTTAAGAGCTGAGTTGAATTGTTATATAAATAGCATTTAATTAGTCCAAGTCTGATGTTCATATTGTATGTATTTCATCATTATTTTTTATCCCAATCCAAAAGAAGGAATTCTTTAGAAAACTAAAAATTAGAAAGAGTTTTTAAAGAATTTAAAGATTAAGAGGTTTTTCTATGAATTCTTAAACTAAAAGAAATATTTATATCTTTTACCTTATGTATATAAAAAGCCCATTATTTTGAAATTCGGAAACGTTAGCATGTCCACTAATTTAGGAATGAACATTTAAGAAATTTTAGAAAAAAAGACATAGACCTCCCCTGTAGTGTAATAAATTTTAGAAATACCTTTTGATCTTTAAAATTCCCTAAAAAACTCCTTCTAGTTTTTAGGTCTTTACAAAAAACCCCTCCTCTTAGACTTTGAATAAAAAATAATGACGATACACGCATAGTATGAATATCAAATGTGGACTGATCAAATGTCACTAATTTGATAACCTAACTCAGGCTTTAAATATGGCATGATCGAATTAAGTGTGATTTAAATTAATAATTTAAGATAATTATAATAAATTATTAGTTTGAGTTAGATTTTCTTAGTTTGGTTTGAGTTTAAGAGTTCGGTTGAGTTGTCATATAAATAGCACTTAATTAATTCTCGCCTTATGTTCATATTGTTTGTGTTTGTTGTTATTTTTTAATCTAAAGTCTAAAACAAAGAGTTTCCTAGAGAACTAAAAATTAGAAGGATTTTTTTTCAAGAATTGTAAAGATTAGGAGGTTTTTTGTAAGATTTTTTAAACTATAGAAAATGTCTATGTCTTTTACCCTATGTATATATAATGGCCCATTATTTCAAAATTCAGAATTGTCAGCATGTCTATCAATCTAGGAATGACCAATCGTCAGCATGTCCATCAATCTAGGAATGGCCATTTAAGAAATTTTGGAAAAAAAGACATAGTTTAAGAAATTTTAAAAATATCCATTGATCTTTAAAATTCTCGAAAAAAATTCTTTTAGTTTTTAGTTCTCCAGAAAATCCCCTTCTTTTAAACCTTGCATAAAAAATAATAAGAAAACACACAAATTATGAATATTAAATATAGACTAATCAAATGTCACTAATATGATAACTCAACTAAGTTTTTAAAACTGACTCGATCAAATTAAGTTTGAATTAAATTAATAATTTAAGATAATTATAATAAATTATTAGTTTGAGTTGGATTTAATTAGTTTAGTTCGAGTTTAAAAGTTAGGTTGAATTGTCATATAAATATCATTTGATTTGTCCACCTCTGATTTTCATACCATATGTGTTTCAACATTATTTTTGTTATCTAAGTCTAAAAGAAGATTTTTTTAAAAAATTAAAAATTAGAAGGAGTTTATTGGAGAATTTTAATGATTAGGAGTATTTTCAAAGATTTCTTAAGTTACAAGGAAGGTTTGTGTATTTTACCTTATATATATAATAGTCCATCATTTCAAAATTTGAAAACACTACTTATTCATCAATTTAGGAATAAAAATTTAAGAAATTAAAAAAATAAAGCTCCCTTGTAGTTTAAACTTCTTGAAAAAAAAAACTCTTTTTAGTTTTCAATTCTTCAAAAAAAGCCTCCTCTTTGACTTTAATTAAAAAATATCGACAAAAAACATGTAACATCCCATTACCTGCGGGAAGTCTAGAATAGTAAATATGACTGATTAATGAGAGATTAGAAATGCATTTTCATGCTCATGCATAATATGTTATACACATACACATGAATAGTGAAATCTTGCATATGAAAGTAATTGTACATGCATTCATGAATAATTCTGGGTATAATTGAATTGAGTTGTGATATTGGGAATCTTGAAATTTTTATATTGGAAATTTATTGGTTAGTATGATTGTTATACTTTTGAATTTTGGTGAATTTTAGGAATAATTTCAAAAATTTTAGATTATTATGAAAAATAAAAATAGGAATCAAATGATATTGGAGATAATTGTAATGTAAGGAGAAAGTTAAAGGAATTAGTTCAAAAGGAACTTAGTTAGAGCCTTATATATTACATAGGTGACAAGTGTCATTGAGTTAGTTAGGTTGCTTTTTATAGTTTTATTAGAAAGTAAGTTATGTTCTCTGGGAGTTAAAAGACTTAGTACTATGTCCTAGTTACTTTCTTCGTAGCCACCTTCTTCAAATTCTTCCAACACACAGAGTTTTTCATCAAATATCCTCCAAGAGTTAAATTTGTTTTTCCTTATCCTATACCACTCCTACTTTGCTATCTGTTTCTTCTGCCCTAAAAGAAACCGAAGCTAGTCACTTTATACAATCTTGTACGTGAATTGCAAGGAGTTTAGGGCATTGGGATAGTTGAAGATCTTGGAATTTTAACAAGTAAGTATTTAGTAAATCCTTTAGAGTTGTTGATTATGAGATAAATTCGATGAATTTACTGACATTTGCATGATCATGGAATTTACTTACATCTTCATGGACACTACGCTAATAGGATGAAAAATCTAGATAAAATGTTATTTAGTATTTGAAGGTTATTTATGATCTAGTAATGTAAATATGATTTTTGGAGTTAAAAAGAACAATGAAATGGTGCATAGGATTAGTGTGGAAATTTATAAAATGATGATGTTCAGACATGCTTTGTTTCTATTCACTGTGAATATACATGTATATTGGTGTGTATGTGAATATGTGAGTGTTTTAGAGATGACCAACAGAATGATGTTAGAGTTGAAGAATAGTTGTAAAATGATGGTCCAAGATGAGAATGAGTGTATAAATGAAAGTTGAGAGGAAAAATGGAGAATGTGTACAAAATTTGAAATACAGAGAATGGTGAGCAGCAGAACATGAATAGAATAAATAACTGCTTTTTGGCTTTCGATAGAATTTGACTAAACTTGCATATTTAGGGGTAGTGTGAATTTTTTGTATTGAGTTGAAGGGAGATGGAGTAGGAAGTCTAGGGATGAAAATGGAAATGTTAGATTAGTGAAAGAAGATACCTTAGAGAAGTTAGCTAAGAATGAAACAAAGAAAACAGATAAGAGAGGTAAAAATTTTTGATCTGAACTTCCATGATTTAACTGTATTGATCTAGGTAGATTTTAACAAAATTATCTTCATAAAAGTTGTAGATCTTTCTTTTATCTTTTCATTGATATAAAGTTTGCAATTTTTGGAGTTCTGGATCAAAAGTTATGGAGGTTGAAGTTGGATAGCGACTTTGATGATTTAAAGATTAAAGTCGCTATCGTGCACTTCGGCAGGTTAAGGGAAAAAGTTGCTATCGTGCACAGATGTTTAAGGGAGATTGCACGATAGCGACTTTGGTGTTTTAAAGGTGAAAGTCGCCATAGTGCAATTGCACGATAGCGACTTTGGAGGGTTGTTAGCTGATGAACATCTGATGATTTTTTGACAATATCTTCTTCATCTGACCTCCAAATGAGATGATACTTAGACCATTGGACTCGTAAGACATTGTTCTATCTCTAAACCAAAAATCATAGCCATCTGAACTGAATTGAGAGAGATTGAGTGAAAAATATGGATGGGTCTGACTAGTATGCTCTCATCCAGTCTTTGTCTTTATCTCTCACACCTGTGACTTCTCACCCTCACACCTGTGACTCACTCACGCCTGTGATTTTTCCTTCTCATACCCATGAGTTTAATTGCGAGATTGATGTTAAATTGTCCCATCAAAACACTGTGCCCTTCAATTGTTAATTGTGACTTTTTGCACCTGAGAGCATTGTGCAAACTAAACAATCTTGTTTCTTTCAACTATAACTTCTTCTCTAGACCTCCAAATGACTTGGATTCTTAAGCCAATAGATTCCTAACACATTATTCTATCTCTCCATAAAAATTGGTAGCATTCTAAGTTGATTTGAAAAGATTGATTAAATAAAAGTGTCAGAATTTGTTGGAACAGTGTAAATAGGAATATTTTACTGAACACACTTCAGTATTTTGGTTATATTTGGATTTGTAGGATTCTAAATGAGATGATTATTAATTTGAGATAAACTAGAGATATAGGCTTACAAATTATTTGTAGAATTGTGATTCAGTCTTTAAGATGTTCAATTTTCAAATGGAAGTTGTGCATAGTGTACTGTTTTAGAAATAAAAAAGTCTAAAAATGGTTGATATATATCTTTCAAATCACTGAACCGAATTGAATGATTTTGGTGTCAATGGAAACATAAGACATATAGGAACATTCTTCTAGAAGAGAGAATTGCCAAATTATTTCATTTGTATTGTCTAAATGATCAAGAACAGTAGACCTAAAATTTAGTTTTTATGGAAAGATACCCGAGATTGTCATGAACATGCATTGTACATAATTCATTTCATACATGTGCATTATTAAACACTTATAATTGTGCAAATTGTGATATATGTGTATGTTATTTGATATAGAGGACTAACTGGAACGTCAACCTCTAGATGTTGTCGGAACTTCTAGGCATTAGCTTCGGGAGCAACCAATGAGTAACTTAGAAGGTCTCACTCGATTAAATGTTTGTTTTATATTATATTTGAATTGTTGAATGAATGTGTTTTGATTGTTGGATTCCGGAGAATGAAGGTCCGATGATTGTGATATATGAATGTATTATTGAAGTGCTACTTGTATGTGAATGTGACAAACTACATGTTCCATGATGTGATTGATTGTGACAGATGCATTCCATACATGAATGCACAATCAGATAAAGACAGCTGTGACCAAAGTAGCCACCAAAAACGAGCTTAAAACTCAGATTGGGAAAAAGAGTCTCGAGCTCAGAAAGTGATTAAAAGCCAAAGGCTCAATATGTAAAATGAGCCATGTATCCCCATCTGATAAGGGACAGTTATTAATGAGCCCGATATCTACAATAGATACGAGACAATTTAGGCACTCGGTCACAACAATGTAATAATTATAAATGAGTCACATGAGCATTTCATATGCATTTTAATAAGTATGTTGATTGTTTGAAATGCCAAAATTGGTTTGCTCTTAATTGAAAATGTGATATGTGTTCGATTATGAAAAATGCAAAGATGTGAAATATATGTTATATATGTTGATGTGATGAATGAATTGAGTGAACCATCGATGATGGTTACCTCATTGAGTTCGCAAAACTCACCAAAATTACAATGTTGATTTATCAGGACCAAGAGACGACTCTAGCTACTGAGAGACTCTACCAGCCGTGTACATTTTTGTTTTGAAAGAGAATTCATAGCTCAAAGGTCAGTTAGCTGGGTTTTGGACAGCTTAAATAGATTTTGTGTATTTCCTCCTTCATGTAGAACTTTTATATTAGGCTATAATGATGTTCATGTAAGGAATGTTGCAAGACATATTGTAGACCTTCAGTTTTTAGGAAATGAAATGAGGAACAAGTTGGTTTTTAAAATATTGTGATTTTCTTATGATGCTTTATAAGTGAATAAAGATATGATGCCATGTTAAGTGAATGTATTGATTGAACGTAACATGCCATTATCTTAGGTTATATACTGGAATGACCTTCGGGCATTCCGGTATATATTCTAAGGTAAGGGGGCGCTACATTGTTACTCCTACTATTTTATTCGAAATAATAGCCCTCACTACTATTCGAAAAGATTATGCTAATTTGTCTAGTGGGCTAGGATCCCATTCAAATATAGTTGACATTGAGTTTGCTCATCAAACCAACTAGACTTAAATTAGGTAGATAACAACTTTATCAATCACATCTCATGTGACTCCTAGATCCGTTAGGTGACAACTCTTGCCAAAACATATCTTATATATCATTCCTAACCCTGCCTCTAAATTCATGTGATCATGAGTTTGCTCATCCAAATCACACAAATTTAGTTAAGTAGAA
>JANIPM010000233.1:59465590-59487906 GCA_027478405.1 Erythroxylum cassinoides | reverse complement strand
GTGCACGACATGCTCTCTTCCTCTATGGCGCGGGCTGCCTCCCCCCACCCTTTGGTGTTGAGCATCCATGCCCTTCTGTCCCGTAATTGGGTTGTAATCGTCCACTACGAGTATCGGGAGGGAAATCGTTGTGCGGACTGGCTTGCCTATTCAGCCTCCTCGTGTTCCTTCGGGATCACCCATCTTGAGCATCCTCCCAGCGGATGCATCCCTCTCCTCTTAGAGGATGCGGCGGAAATCTGTCACCCGCGCTTTACCATGTAATTTCGATGTTTTGCCTTTATATATATATAAAAAAGGCTTCTTCTCACGACAACGACATCTTTCGCTCAATCTCCAGTCAGTAGAGTGATTCTGAATGGTGAAAAACAGCAATTAAACGTTTGAGTTTTGAGTCTTGCAGCTTCTGCTTTGAATATCTTAGAACTTATATTGAGTCAGAAAATTAAAAGAAGCACCGTGGCACTCCCATGGAAAACTCCATTTTTATTGGGCCAGAGCAAGTATCGCGTGATGCTTTGATGGTTTAATATCAAAAACTTAACAGTACACGACTTTCTTGGTTCGCGAACCTTGAAGTATAATAAAAACTAATGGCTGTTAGATAAACACCATATTCATTTGGTTAAGAGAGCTGAGAGCTAAGGAACAACAAGAACCGTTCAAACATAAGGCTTGAACAGAGGAAAGTCATCCCTGAAAATGGCTTGGCTTCGTATGGAACATCAAAAACCATTCATATTTAGTCGCTTAAAGAAAAGCATAATTATCTCGTTGTCTGCCGCAGTTTTGAAGATTCAAACATAAAGCTTATGGACGACGAGAAGTCCACTAATCAATCTTAGCTTAACTGGCCTTAATCTCATCAATCTCCTACGACATTTATACACATCAAAAGACCAAAAGACTTCTTCGGCATTGCCAAAAGTAGGAGTTAATGAATAAAGCTTTATCTCATATTCTTTGTTACGGTGGCTCTTCTAAATTATAATATTTTGAATCATATAGTTCTAATTTACGCTAATAATAGACTTTGGGTACCAAAAATAATGGGATATTTCCATGGAGAAGATGTTATAACTAGGGCATAAGGTCTGTGAAGAAGTTTAGAAATTCTTGTTAGTACGTAGAGGAGACCTTATTACGTACCCCAAGATTCCGTGAAAAGATAAAAAACGAAGATAATGTGGAATATTTGGATTCGGTTCCATCTCGGATTCCAATGCCAATTTCGAGCTCCAAACGTCTCTGAATCTCCCGTGTCCTTTAGTGGAAAACGCTCACCGACTCACATGCTAGGCCTTTCTACAGTTTCCTCAGTGTTCCGAGCTTCCTTAACAGGTCAGGAACCTTATGCTCGTGAACGTTCTCTTGAGCAACTGCAGGAGACCTAACCTTTATATAGCTTCCATATCGGGCTTCCCCATCACAAGGCCAATATGGACCGGGTCCACACTGATCGGGACCCATTTTCAACCCAGACTTTGACCTATTAATTTAGATCATTTATTGGGCCACTTTATTATCTTTATCTGGATCAAATGGCGTAACTTAACTGGTAACTTATTTTAAAACCAAAATTACAATTAATGTTAGTCCAACTTTAAGAGACATTGACAAAATCACTCCTAAGGGCAAAAATGTCTAACAATCTCCCCTTTGGACTATCATTAATTACAGTAGACTCTAGTTTAAAAACAATTTAAAAACTCCGGTTAAGTCATGCAACTGTATAGTCGACTAAGTTTTGAAAAACAAACATTTGATCCAAAGATAACGAAAGTCCATCATTCTGTCCCGCAGGGCTTTCGGTACCGAAAAGTATCAAATGCATGTGTCATATGTGACACAGATCCAATACAATCACAAATACCTAATACCCCACTAACATGAATGGGAAAATGGAGTGTGGTAAACTACGACGATACCTTTATGATCTAAATTGTATCATCTTCGTTTGTCGGTCTCAATTTCTCTAACTTTATGCTAAACAGTATTAGAGAAATCCTTTATGTTCTCCAGCTGAATGCTAAACTGCATTAGAGAACCTTTATGGGATTAAAAACTTATATCCCCTTATGTCATGTCAAACTTTATAGCTAGCTATGTTAAACTTTATGCGTCTAAATGACATAGGCAAAGGTCAATCTGTATATATGCCTAATGACCTTCAAATGCTTAAGATTGACACAAATCTTAAGACTTTAACACGTACTATGACGATGTATGATGACACTTAATACTGAGGATAAATGATGATCATCTCTATCATAACCATCATATTATCATAATACTGTAAATTGTCCAAATGTACATGGAGCAAACATAATGACCCCCTAACCGGCAGTTTGTGTTACAAACACAAGTGGGTGAAGCCCTTCAGTTAAAGGATCGACTAACAATTCCTCAGTCCTTAAATGCTCCAAACCTTATGTCACTTTTCTTTGTCAACACCTTATGACCAACTAATTGATCTTTAACTACTATGACCTTGTGATATTCTTCATTGTTATTAAACAATACTGTAAGAAGAATGTCACAGTAAAACCAGATGAGTCTAGCCGCTGAAAGGACCACAGACTACTCAGAAATTAAATTTCTGAGTTACACCGTCTGTGAAGCAGCCCCTTGGCATGCACTTTGCATGCCTAGTTGAGGAAGTTACACGTCTCTTTATGACACACTTCTACGACATTATACCATCTACAAACTTGAACTGTAACCTTAGGTGAACTTTTGATCATCCGAACACATAGCTAACTTTAAATCTGAATTCCCTATGAGGTTCAGTCTGTTGACTTTACTATATGTCAACATATAATCCTTGATTCCTTCAACTATCTCAATACTCACTTGACTGTATTCCGAAAGTCTATAACTGGGTTAACCAGATATTGATCAAACAATCAACCAGTAATTGCAATGTCCTATCTAGTACATAACTGAGCATACATCAGCTATCCACCGTACTAGAATACAGAACATTCCTCATAATCTCTCTCTTTACTTTATTCTTTGGATACTGTACTAAAGATTATCTCTCACAATGAGAGACAGGTGTTACGACAGGTTTACTATCAACTATATTAAACCTTTGTAACACATACTCAATGTATGCATTGTTTGAGAGGTCTAATGAATGTTGAGATATGTCCTGGTGAATTCGAATACCTAGGACAGAAGATGCTATACTAAGATCCTTTATGTCAAAGTTCTTGACCAAAAGTTGATTATCCTCATACAACATGGTCAAGTGACTTGAAGTGAGCAATTTACCATCCTCATGCAGTAATAGGAAGATAACTTGCTCCCCTCAACTTTATAGTACAAGCATCCTTTGATTTTATTTTTCAAGAAGTCAGAAGAGGCCATGACCTCACCAAATGTAAGGTATCACTTTCAGGAGGTTTATTGTAAACCATATATTGATTTGCATAACTCGTAAACCATGTCAGTACTGTCTAGATCCTGGGACTCAACAAATTGTACCGTATAAACCACTTCATAAAGGTTTTTACTCAGGAAGGTGGTTTTGACAGCTTTTTGATGTAACTCTATATCATCTTAAGCTACAATTGCTTTTATCACTCAAAATGTATCCTACAAGGATACGATAGAAAAGGTAACGCAAAGTCAACCTTTTTCCCTGAGTGAACCCTTATGCAATTGAGCAAGTCTTTAAACCGTTGAACTTTATCCTGAAATCCTTTAGGTTTTAAACTTTATTTACAACTGACGAGTTTGCAGTTCCTGATGCAAATCAACTAGTTTCTAAACCTTACTATGCTTTATAGCTTGCATCTCATCATTCATCGCATCCCACCACACATCCGCATTGGGTTCAGAAACAGCTTCTGTAAAAGTAATTGGATCCGTAGTATGTCTAATAACATAGTCCAGTACACCTGACAGACTATGTTGTCAGATAGGATAGTAGATCGTCTCACTCCAGTGGATTTACTTAACCTTATTAGTTGTTGTACCCCCAGGAATCCCTCCGTGTATAGGTATGGGTTCTTGTTCCTGTACAGGTACGGTACAAAAATCTAGATCCACCGAATCTAGCTGTATGAGTAACGGGTACATGACAATTCTAGTATCTGCATTGCTATCATCCGAAGGGTCAAGGGACCCACCATCATCATAGACATGGTATTCTAGAAACTTAGCTGTTTGTAATTTCATTATTCTGATCCCTCCTTCTCTACAGTAAAATATGTAGTCCTAAAGTGGTTGAGATATTTTACTAATAGCAATGAAGAAAACGAGTATCCAATATTTCTTTATAAGGATTATCCTACCTCAGTAGGGTAGCCCTTTATAGGATTGTGCATAAGGTTGAGTTCTTCAACTTCTAGATAGGTAGATTAGTCCTGCTCTGCATTGACTTCTTTAAGTTCTTTAGGGTGCAATTATGCCTTTCAGCAACACACCATTTTGCTCAGAACTACTCGACATAGTGAACTAAGCTACTATTCCAATTGATTTCATATATCTGGCAAACGGACTTTTTAAAGTCCTGAAACAACATGTTTGCCATGATATTCCCCTCCACAGTCAAATCTGACTATCTTGATGAATTTTCCCAACTGGTTCTCAACCTTCAGACTTTAAGCAAGAACACATGACTTTGATGGGAAGAATCACCAAGAAATGTCAGAATACTTTTATAATTGCACAATGCAATTATATAAGGTCAACCGAAATCTTTATGTATCAGACTCAACAAGTAAGAAGCATGAGTTAACCTCAGTGTCCTTATTAGTCAACTTACCCCTACAACGGTCAGTACATGTTCCTAGATCATCTTAATCTAGAATTGGGAAATGCTTTCCTTAATCAATCTCTCAATCCTAGCTCTGGAAATGTGGCTTAAACTTTTATGCCACACCATGTATGACTTCTCATTCATCAGGCCATTCATAACTTGTTTAGCATGCTACGAAGAAGTGTATATCTAATTCGAGGTAAGACACATTCTATATAAACCATATGACAAGAAAGTTGCACCTTTATGTTTTACATTAAACAACAACTGTACAACAGAAGTATTAAATGCAAAACATCAAACTTCAGTGTCCTTAAATGATCAAAAGATCATATGTAAAATGTTTCTTGTAAAAACCAAATGAACCTTATTATAAAGTTCAGCACATACACCCCCTATAGATATTACTTCCACCTCTTTATTGTTGTGAACTATCAGTTCCTCCTTCCCTTTATTTAGCTTTATCCTGGATATGAACTACTGCAATGTGGAAGCACCTTGATCAGATGTTCCACTAAATAGCCACCTTTACTTAATGCGACTATTGCAAATTAGATTCATAATTGACAAGCCAAAGAATGGCCTGATGGTCACAATCTTCCCTTTAAACCTCATACTACTGGTTTCTTTATGTCCTAGGGACCTTTACCAGAACTGGTTTGACCAGCGTCAGCATGTGGAGAAGATTTGAACTTTCTACCTTTGAACTTTATGGGCTTCATCTTTGTCTTCCCTTAAGCTGCTTCAAGGACTGTAGGAGTAGCAAAACTTGAGTTTCTCCACCTTAGCAACACAATGGGATATCAAAGCATTGAAGTCTCAATATCTTCACCTACTGTGAAAATGAATTATTCTCGATATGTACTTCATTACTCCCCTTTTTCTCTGTATACTACATGGAGAATAATACTTTCATCAAAGCACTTGTCTCAACACCAGATGAGACTGTGTACCTCTAAGAGACATTATCAAGAAACTCCTTCGCTGTATCTGTGTCCGAAAGTCCACTTTGCAGATGGTAAGGTTTGGATTTCTAATGGTCTTCAGATATAATCTGCTAGACCAATCCTAGGCTTCATAGACTACTTTATGAGCTGTTGAGCTCATGGATGTAAGTGGAGATGGCTTACTCGTCCGTATGGCCATTTCAACCACAACTATCTCCATAACCTTCAAAACATCCTTCGTCCAATTCTTTATATTGAAACTAGCAAAGGTTTCAATGGTGACATCGATTTAGTTAACTGAAAAGGTGTCTTTAAGATGAAAATCTTTAAATCAGCACAAATGTATGACAACAGCAATACTAAAGCCATTAAATAGTATCTTTACTGAAAATCCGATCACACATATTATGAAACACCTTTGGGCTAAATACATAATATATGCAATTAGACTTCCACACATAAAAGCGATCGGAGTACAAACCATCAACTCTCATGACACTACCACCTTTGGATGAATAGATCACTTGAGCAATAGCTTTCCTCCATCTAATGCCTTTATGCACGTCTCAAAATGTTATATAAGGCCAACACCTTTGGGAAGAATAACTGAACATAAAATCAGAGACATCCCCCAACATACAAGCAGAACAATTCAAAATACTGACTTGAAAGGTCACTTTGGTGACTACATTCTTATCAGCATCCAAAAAGTCCGCAAACACAAAGGATACATCTTTAAGTCATCCTCACATTCTTTATGGGCATACTGTATGTGACAATGCAACATCAATAAATGCAAAAATTCGAATGCACAGTCTCATTGTCACACACACGTGCTGAAGACATTTTCTGAAAACTTCATTCGAGATTTTCGTAAAAGAAAAATCTCAGTAGAGTGACTGTCGTGCATCACTGGATACTGAACTAACCTCCTAAGATACGAGAACCTCATGCATCTCCCTTATGGCAAGTTCATTGCACGAAAATTTACTCAAAATGGCTTTAGAATGTCTCAATTCCTTTTCCGATTGATTATCATGCAATCCCGAACACTGAAAATGAGACCCGAGACACGAGAACCTCATGTATCTCCCTCAGACGATGTTCGAAGTATGAAAATTCAATAAAAATCAGATCCAGAATACCTTAATTCCTTTTTCTGGAGTTAAACTTTAATTTATTACTAATGTAATAAATCCAGAAAAATAGAAAAATATTACTTTATAAATTTTTTAGACCCAAAAACTGATCCAAAATACCTTGGGGTACCTTTACAGGAAATATGGAATTTTGGGGTTTTTTTTTCTGAAAATATTGTAGTTGCTAACATTAGCCACCGACGTCATCACTGTTGTCAGTGTGTGTCCTCAGAGGGTGTGTGTGTAGCCAGACACGAGCCACAGGCGTCTGACACGTGCGTTGCATATGCAGACGCACTGACATTGTGCGGCACGATCACTGCACACGCTGATACGTGTCGTGCATCCGCTGTGCCACGTGTCTGTGACATGGACGGTTGGGATGGGTGCATGTTTACACACGCGCTCGCCATTCCATGAGTTTTAGTGCGTGGACCACGAATTGCGCGTGTGTGGAGCGACATGTCGCACACAGTTGGCGCGTGCGACACATGAGTCAGCCCGTAAGCGGCACTCCGTGCTACTGTAGCGCTATCGGGTGCATGCACTGCATGCGCCTGACGGTTTTCTCCTCCACCGACACTGGAGGTGATTTTTGGCATCCCAAGAGCCCTTTTCGCTCCGTTCGGTCCGTTTTCAACCCGTTTTTCGTAGCTAACCTTATGTATACCACTTTTACGTAATTATATATATAAAAAACAGAAAAACGAATCAAAAACTAAGAAAAACCAGATGAGATGAAAAATTGAAAAACCTTCGTTTCCGACAATCCAATCACGTAACCGCTCTGATACCACATGTAATACATCGTGTGAACCTTATTACGTATCCTGGATCTACATGAAAGGATAAAAAATGAAAGTAATGTAGAATACTAGGATTTCGGTTCCATATCTGATTCCGATGTCGATTCCGAGCTCTAAACGTCTCCGAATCTCCCGGAACCTTTAGTGGAAAGTGCTCCCTGACTCATGGGCTAGGTCTTTTTACAGTTTCTTCAAAACACGAACTTCCCTAACGAGTCAGGAATTCCTTATGCTCGTGAATGATATGAGCAATTGCAAGAGACCTTAACCTTTATATAGCTTCCACATCACAAGATCGATATGGACCTAGTCCACACTAATTGAGACCTATTTTTTAACCGGACTTCGACACATTAATCTAGATCATTTATTGGGCCATTTATTATCTTTATTTGGATCAAATGATGCAACTTAACTGATAATTTATTTAAAAACTAAAATTGCAATTAATATTGCCCAACTTTATGAGACATGGACAAAATTGTCCCTAAGGACAAAAATGTCTAACACTAAGATGGTGGTAAATTATTTTCAGATGACGGTGATATAATTAGTGCTCAAACGAGAGGCACGCCATTGAGCAAATGGTGGGCAAATGATGGCCAGAGAAATTTAGCAGGGATAGGAGAAAGAAGGTGGGCAAACATTACGATGGGCATAGAATGTGCACACGAAATCCTCTGTTCTACTTACCCAACTCCAACCCAATTTCATCTAATCTCAGCCACATTTTATTTAAATTTTCACCTGAGATTGTATAGAACATGGTTGGAATTGGATAAGTGGAACAGAAAATTTGTTCTCTAAAACGTGGGTGTTAATGGGACAAAGCAAATAAGTGAGGGTTAGGTGTAGTTTTTTTAATACTAATTAATTAAATTTTAAAAAATAGTTTGTGTATTTGTATTACACCTAGTATCATGTGTTAATAAATATTAAGTTATATCAACTGTAGGGTATTTTTATAAAAAAATTAAAAATTAAAATATTGACTTATCACTTTTTAAATTTCGTAATATAATTAAAAAATTATGCAAAGTTCAAAGTATACAAGTGGCGCATGTAAAAACTATTGAGCATGGTTAGACTATTTATATGGTCAAAGAAAGCAGAGGTTGAGGTTAGAAAACGACGCAGTATTAATGCCCGGCAAATTTATTTTCAGTGGGTCCTGTTAAATCGACTTGTATTAGTATAAATAATCTCTGTCAAGGGCTTGTCTTATCTCAGGTAGTGTAGTAGCGGATTCACCCATTCTTTTCCTCCCACCCAGTCTTCATCCTCATAACTTGTATCAGACCAAAACCCAACTAAAGTGCCCGATCCACACAGGAAGACAAGCTCTTGAACGGAAGGAATGGCTTCGCTTAATACAACTCTCCATCAACCGTCTCTCAGGTTCTCTCTTTCTTTCTGCCTTACCCTTCTTCACCTTCTCCCTATTGCCTATTTTATATGTCCATGTTTTTATATATCAATTATCCACCTTTCGTGTCATTTTAGCTACTTCAGTTGTAAAATCTGGATTTTTTTTGTCTTTCTCAGTGTTGGAACCAAGCTTTACTCAGGATTGAAGCTTCAGTCGTCAAGTCTGCGACTTTTCCTTGCTTTTTCCTTCAGTTTATCTCTTTTTTTTGTTCATTTTGCTTATCTGATAATGTTTTCCGCTCTTACTTTTAAGGTCTATGTGCAATCGGGGGACCTAATTTGACTGCAGAATTCTATGGAAGGGTTAATAGGAGCCTTTGTTGCAGGTAACTTTGTTCGACAATCTTTGGATAAGGCAGTTTCAAGCTAAATTTGGGAATGGAGCCGAAAGTCGGATGTTTTTACTTTCTTTTCTTATTTTTCTCGCGGGTAACATTTAGATTGCAAAGCTAGTACTTTGAACTTGAGGAGAACTATCCGATAAACCAAAAAGCACTATTTTGTATAAACGAGTTCTTATATAAAGATTATTGGCTTGTAAATAGACGTATTATAAGTTCTAATAAAGCTTGATATTTCTGTCTAACTCCTATTTTTCTTTTCTTACGTAGGTTTCTGATTCTTGAGGTAACATGATTATTTTGCACCAACGACTGTTTTCTCAAAATCATAAGATGTGATACTGGCTCATTTTCCTGACACTAATTGTTTGCTGTCCTTTAGTGGCAGCGATAGCCTATAAATGTCTCTCTCAGCACTTTCATTGTTCGTTTCTTTATTTTCAAGTTTGAAAAAAAAAACTTCGTTTAGTGGCACCTTTCATCATTGATGGTTCAATCTTTGATGTCGTTTCTTTTGCTATAGCGGTGGTTTATGTGATAGGTTTCCTTCGTAACAGGACCATCAACCATAAACCAACACGTGCAGCTGTTAGGATGATGCCTATAGGGACACCAAGAGTGCCATATAGAACTCCTGGCGAGGGAACTTGGCAATGGGTTGATCTGTGGAATGCCCTAGTAAGTTTTCACTTCTTAATTCTTCAACTAAATTTCCGAAGTGGTTAACCAAATAGATGTTAATGTTAATGGCTATTGCTTCTGATAGAGCATGATATCGGGCTTGGCAATATTTTTCTGTCTTTTTCGTTACATTTCTGTAGCCTCTATGTGTCAAAATATAGTTTTCCTGCATAAATATCGTTATTTTGTCCCTCTTAAATCCCTTTTTTCCTCCAGATGTTCTGTATTATGATCTCTATTCTATCTATAACTTGGCTATCCTTATTCTATCACTTTTCAGTTACTCTTAATGCGCATGTTTCTATTGATTCAAGGTGTAGCTTTTAATTTTATTAATTTAGTCAAGGATAACTATTTAAATCACAAAATTACTGCTTGCAGTATCGGGAGCGTGTTATCTTCATTGGACAAAATATAGATGAAGAATTCAGCAACCAAATATTGGCTACAATGTTATACCTTGACACAATTGATGATTCCAAAAAAATCTTTTTGTACATAAATGGTCCAGGTGGAGATGTAAGTTCAATGTAATGAAAGCTTTTTCAAGTACATGTCAGGCTGTTGGTTTCTTATGCTTGTTGCCTCTGTCATGTGTTTTCTAAAGCTACTCATTTGCAGCTTACTCCAAGTTTGGCCATTTACGACACTATGCAAAGCTTGAAAAGTCCAGTTGCTACCCATTGTGTAGGATATGCCTATAACCTTGCTGGCTTCCTTCTAGCAGCAGGAGAAAAGGTGAAGTTTTTGTCCACTATTTCTCAAACCAATGATCCAGAGATAATTAAGTCTAGCTAAGTCGACTATGACATGGTCTTGGGAGTTAGCCTCTATTACTGTAACTTTAACTAATCTGAAGAACAGTCACTGTCAGTATTGTTCTCCATTACCATCGAAATTATATTTGTTGTATATGCCGTTTATTACTTAAAAAATGGAAAAGGGCAGGTCAAATTTTGACAAGAAAACCATTTTAGTTGTCATATTAGGATCATGTTCCTTTCACCTTGATCAAAATCATGTAAATGTTTACCTCTCGTGTGACAGGGTCATCGTACTGCAATGCCCCTTGCAAGAATTGCATTGCAATCCCCAGCTGGGGCTGCTCGAGGTCAGGTAGGAATGAGTTTTCTCGTGAATAACCTTGTCGTTTTTATCTATACCAAATATTGTCCATAAGATGTTATCATATTGTTCTCACAGGCAGACGACATTCGAAATGAAGCTAATGAGCTTCTTAGAATCAAGGACTATCTTTACAGTGAATTGGCAAAGAAAACAAGACAACCAGTTGAGAAGGTTAGTTTGCTACGTTCTCAGTAGACAAGCTTAATGTTTTAATTCCTTTCTGTATTCAGTTTCATCATTTTGTTTATTCTGTTGTCATAGACTGTAGCTTCTACTTCTAATGTCCCAATCTCACGAGCCCTCAACATAAATTTTTCTAGATAGTCTGAACCAGATTGATAAGGATTTGAACTACATGATTTTGATACTAAGGATCATGAGCCAGAAAATTTGAGAGAGAAAAAGAATTGAAAGAGAGTGTATTTTGTTATAATAAATTGCTTGAAAAATCTCCAACAGTATATATCTGTTGCACATGAAGGGTAATTAACAGGTATATAAGTTCAGCAATGGTGGCATGCCACGTGTTACACCTGACATGTTTATTTATATAGCACAATGTAGTCTCTCTCAATTCATAAACTTGTAGTAAACATGTAGTGTTTTCCCAATGTATTGCTCCCTCCATTTCTCTAGCACCTACCCATTTAAACCATAACAACTCTCCCTCCATCAAAAAACCTTGTCCACAAGGTTAAGTGAAGGAAACCTTTGTTGAAGGTGGAACAACAATTCCCATGTAGTTTGCTCCAGAGAAGCTCCTGACCATTGTACCAGCACTTGAGCTGCTGATTTATTCTACAGGTACCTTCTCAACAATGACTTTAGTTGGTAGGATTGGGGATGAGGGAGCCGCTGCAGAAATGTTAAATTCTAGCTTATAAGATGTCTGATCAATCCTGTCCAATACCTTGAATGGCCTATAGAACATAGTTGTTAGCTTCTGGTTAGCTCTTTCAACAGTTGAACTTTGTCTATAGGGCTGCAATTTTACAAGCACCAAATCTCCCACTTGAAATTTCGTATCCTTCCTCCTCTTGTTGGCTTGTTGTCTCATCTACTTTGAGCCCCTTGTAAATGAAACTGAATTCCTAGAATGTTGCCTCCCTATCTTCCAAAGCTAGGTCTACTGCTACATGTTTAGAGTCAGCTGTGAAGTAAAGTACATGCATCAGGTGGAGAAGGCAATATTGTACCGCCATTCAACAAGTAGAAGCAAAATAAAAAATAAAAATGATTGACATGGAGAGGGTAAGCATCATCATTTACAAGCGAGAAACGACACAGTCTGCATTTTACCTTGCCAACTTGGTAGGAAAGTCTCCTTTCACCAGCGCAAATATGTTTCCTGTGTTCTGTTCAAGACTTCAGGTTGCCCATTGTTAGTCCGTTGATGATACACATATGACTTTTGAAGACGAAATCCTTGCAACTGATAAAACTCCTGCCAAAATGTACTCACAAAAACTGGATCCTATCACTAGTTATTGTCTTTGGCATGCCATGAAGTTTAAAGATATTGTAGAGGGACCTTCGAGCCACCATCTGAGCGATGTAAGGATGTCTGAGAGCCAAAAAATGTACATACTTAGTAAAACTGTCAATCACCACCAACGTCACTTAATTCTAGCTGGAAGTGGGTAAACCCTGAATGAAGTCCATATGAATGTCAGTCTAGCATTGCCTAGGAATTGGTAGGAGATGTAGTAAACCACCAGTGGAAGAGGTTTAATGTTTATTGTGCTGGCAAACTTGGTATTGCCTTACAAAATTACCTACATTTCTTTGCATTTCCTTTAAATGAATGACCCCCTAAGGGACTTTCATGTAACATAGCCACAATTCTGGACCTCAATACCATGTCAAAAGCCACCACCACTCTCCCTTTTAATTTGAGAATGTGTCCTTGCCACTGGTATGCACTTGACTGTAAAGTTCCTCGAGACAACTTCGTAATCAAGTCCTTGATAGTGTTGTCGTGCTCCTGGCTCTTCCTGTGTTTGCACTTGAGACAGTACCAAAGAGAATAATTCTACATTTGTCACCGAAAAAATAGCACCAGCAGCTACTTTCTCTTTTCTCAGTTTGCACTTAATCTCAAAAGCATATCCTAGACACTCTCTCTCCTTTTGTTCTTAATAAAAAAATCATATCCTAGCAACTTAGGGAGCCAATTCTGTTGAAATGGAGTATTGATCCATTGCTTCGGGAGATATTTTAAACTTTTTTGATTAGTGTTAATCACAAATGACCTCCCATTTAGGTAGTGGTGCCAATAGTTTATGGCCATTACCACTGCTAAAATTCTTTATCATAAACTGCTAAAGTTTGATACTTTAGACCAAGAGGTTTACTCACGGGAGTAGATTTATTGCTCCGAATTGTTGTGCCCCGCTGTGCCTTTAAGATCCTCGCCATCCAACTTATTGTAATGGATGGGATTTATTTAGGCATAGCGGGCACAGCAGTTCGGGAACAGCAAATCTGTTCCCTTTACTCACATATGCTGGTTGGTGATTCTTTGGCATCAAGACAGCCCCCAATCCATTCACCCAAGCATCAGTTTCAATAACAAAAGGCTGAGAATAATCAGGGAGTGCAAGGACTGGTGCTATGGTCAAAGCTTGTCTCAAATCCTGAAATGCCTTCTCAGCCACTCAGAAACATCCATCTTTGTTAAGCTAGTTAAGGGCTTACTTCTAATCCCATAGTGCTTGATAAACCTTCTATTGTACCCAGCTAAATCATGATAGGCCTCTCAATTCCTTTACAATCCAGGGAATGGACCAATGAGCTACTGAGCCCACCTTTTTAGGATCAGTAAAGATCCCAACTGAAGGAATTACATGTCTAAGGTGTTTAATTTGAGTAGCACCAAAAGTGCATTTGCTTCCCTTGGCTAGAAATTGTTCTTACTGCTAAATCTCCAAGGCAATTCTAAGGTGCTTCATATGGTCTTTGAATGACTGGCTATAGACTAAAGTACCATAGAAAAAAATGACAAGTTCCTCAAATGGGGCTTGAACATCTCATTCTTAAGTTTTAGAATGTTCAGGATGCATAGATGCGGCCAAAAGGCTTCACAAGGAATTTGTAGTGGCCCTCGTGGGTTCTAAAGCTGTGTTGAGGATCTTCAGGAGGGTACATTATTATTTGGTGGTATCCTAATGTTAGAACTCTAGCTTTATAAATTAGAGATGGTGTATATTATTGAATATATGAAGGGCACTCTACTGCTATTACAAGGGTGTTCAGTCTCCCAGAGCTGAACTACTCCTCAGAAAGGAGGAAATTCTTTCTGTCTACAGCGTCTCTTGTCTTCCTCCTTCCGTCCTCTCTCCTCTCCCCCTTTGGCCTCAAAACTACCTACTGAGGCCATTCTGTTACACCCCAACCCTTGTGCCAACTCAGCCCCTAACTAACTCACTCCTCTCAGCCCCCTCCTTTCTTCTTGAGTATACTCCCGTATCCTAGGCTTATTTATGTTTCTGTTATTCCCTCCCCTTCCTGAAATACCCTCTTCATTGGTCCTATCACCTAATCTAAGGTCCAATTTGGAAGACTATGCTGCCTCATAAAGCTCATTCAGCAAAATGGAGCTAAACGCGGCTTGTAAGCATTGTAATTCCAAGTGTTGGGCGTCAGCCAAAGAAGGATTACTCACTGACTGATTGTAGTTGATGTTCCGCTTAATACTGAAACTGCAATATACAAGGCTGATACTAAAATTGAGAAAGGTTTGAGCACATGTATCGAGAATGAAATTAAGAAAGTATCGTGAACCAGAAAATTAGAGAGATAAATTGTAGTTTGTTATGAAAGGGTGTGCAACGGTAACTAACAGATCTACAAGTTAACCAACGGGACAACATACTCTCTGTCTTCAATTGCTGGAGATGCCTACAATACATCCTTCTAGTTAGATACTTACTGCTTGTGTTTGTTTTGTTGTGTTTCTTCAGATCAACAAGGACTTGAGCAGAATGAAGCGTTTTACTGCTCAGGAGGCTCTTGATTACGGACTCATTGACCGCATAATTAGGCCACCCCCGGTAGACGCTGATATGCGTCCTAGAGATTCATCAGCAGGTCTTGGTTAGTGCTCAGCTACCAACTACCCCAATGGATTTGAAGTTAGTGAGGCATTCTATTATTTGGATTCTTTGTCCATGTATAATTTATAAAGATTACATACCACACACTAGTTTCCACCCTCTTGATATTGTGACAGAACTTGTGCCCTCGTTAATTAATGCCCTATAAATGATTTACCATGAGACCAAAGGAACACTAATTGATGATCAAAGAACAAGGTTTTGTTGAGTAATGATTAATCAAGGGGGAATGCAAGCTTATGCTTAGATGAGCACTTTAATTAACGGTGTCCGTGTTAGATAATTGCCTACGCTCTTAAAGACAATAATAGTCTCGGATAATCATTTGCCAATAACCGGGCTATGTCACATTTCTCTGTCGTTTTGTCATTCTGCTGATCCAGTAGAATTAGTCCACTTGTGAACAAAACAGAAGAACAAATGAGGTTCATATGCGCCAATGTGAAGGTTTTGATATTTGAGGTTTTATTCCTCGGATCCAAAAATATCCCCCTTCCTCTTAACAAGTGAACATTGCTAACAAGCTTATTGCGAGTATTTATTCCATTATTTAACAGCGCAAATCACATTTGTTTGTCCCTGTTATGAATAATGGAATTATTTGTAATTGCTATAATTCTCTATTTATATACATTATGATTGCTGAAGGATGGTAAGAAAATATCTCAATACCTAAAGTCATGTTTCCTACAACCAACTTACAATACCTATAGTATTTGTACAATCATGTTACAACACCTATAATATTTGTATATTAATTTATAATTTATAACTTATAACGTAATACTTTCCCTTAAGTTAAAGTATAGATGTTGATTATGCTCAACTTATTACACAAATATTCAACTTGGTCTATTTAGAACCTTTCTAAAGAGATTCCCTAGTTGTTCACCAGTCTTCACATATCCTATAGAAACTAGATTTTGTTGCACCTATAATGAACAAAGTGACAAATCAATTTTAACATGCTTAGTTCGTTCATGAAACACATGATTAGAGGCTATATAAAGAGAACTTGGATGTCACACCGTAACTTTGCTAACATTGAGACTTTAAGCTCAATTTCGGTCAAAGGTTGATATATCCACATTATTTTACACAGATTATGCAATAGCTCCGTATTTTGATTTTACATTCGAGAGAGATACAACATTTTGCTTCTTACTTTTTCATGAAAGTAAATTTCCCCCAATAAAGATACAGTAGCATGTGGTAGGTTTCTTTTTTTTATCAATCTTGGACCTTGCCCAACCTATATATGAGAAGCATTTTATACGAGTGTGACCATAATTTTTATATGACATACCTTGTTCAACTTCAAATAACACAAGGTCTATTTTAAAGCATCCTAGTGATGAACTACCGGCGAAGAATACATTGACTCAAAATGCTAACCGAGTAAGCAATGTTATGATGAGTTACCATAAGATAATTTAGTCTCCCAACCAATATCGCATACTTCTTAGGATCTTCAAACAAATCTCCATCTTTTGTGAGTTGCACATTAGGTAACATAGGAACAATATAAGGTTTAGCCCATAATTTCTTAGTTTTTAACAACAAATCAAGCACATATTTTCTTTAAGATAAGAAGATGCCACTCTTACTCCTTATTACTTCAACTCCCAAGAAGTATTTAAAAACCTCAAAATCCTTTGTTTGAAAATTGTTATGAAGAAATGTTTTTAGGGGTGAGATTCACATGGTGTCATTGTGAATAATAACAATATCATCTACATACATAACAAGAACAACAATGCTAGATGTAGAATGCTTATAGAAAATTGAATGATCAGACTTGCTTTTGTTCATTCCAAAATGTTCAACATCTTGACTAAACTTTTCAAACCAAGCATGAGGACTCTATTTCAAACCATACAGAGATCTTAAAGGTGGCACTCTTTCCTATACTCTACCATGAGCAACAAACCCATGTGGTTGCTCTATATAAACTTCCTCTTATAAGTCTCTATGTACGATGGCATTTTTTATGTTCAATTAATGCAAAGGTTAGCCACGAGTGATTGCCACAAAAACAAATAAATAAACATATGTCGACTTAGCCATAAGAGAAAAGGTGTCAAAGTAGTCTACATTATAAGTTTGAGTATAACCTTTGGCAAAAAGATGAGTTTTGAGTCGAGCTACTGAGCTTTCATGATTGACCTTAACAACAAACACTTACTTATATCTGATAGTCTTTTTCTGTATAGGTAAATTCATTAAATTCCAAACCATTAATATACAGAGCATTTATCTCCTTTATTATTGTTGCTTGCCAACCAGGATGAGACAAGGCCTCATAAACATTTTTAGGAAGAGAAACAAAATCAAGAGAGGAAACAAAGGAACGTGAAGACGATGATAAATGGTCATATGAAACAAAAGATGAAATTGGATAAGTGCCCTAACGTTTACATTTTCGGAGTGTGATTGGAATGTCAAGATTAGTGTCCACAGGATTTGATGTTGAAGAAAGAATTTGTCTTGGACATGTATCTAGAACATCTTGATGTGTAGACTAGACATGATGAATATGTGGAGGAGATAATGGTGGCGGCGGCGGAATGGTAGGTGTAAAAGCAACATTTGGTGACTGTTAGGTAGGTTGGTATACTAACAAATCATCATTCTCCCCTAACTTATAGAAGTGGTTGAAGAAGCAGGAAAGTAAGAAAGACTTTCAATAAACATGACATCAATAGAAATAAGGCATCTCAATAAGGTGATTTGTGGGCAAACATCACGGACAAAATATGTACTCCTAAATATATGAGGCTCGATGGGGAATAAGAGTTTAGTAAGAAAGAGAATGTGATAAGGAATCTCACTATGAAGGATAGATGATGGCATAAGATTGATCAAGAAACAGGCTGTAGAGACAACATTGGCCTAAAAGTACTTAGAGACGTGTATGTAGAATAGAAATGCTCTAGTTGTTTAGAGAATATGTCTATTGTTCTTTCAACTAAACCATTTTGAGATGGAGTACCTACAAAGGAAGTTTGGTGAATGATGTCATTTTTAAGTATACAATTCTGAAAGAGATCCAAAAGAGATTCTTTGACATTATCTTTTTTAAAAATTATGTAAAAAGACAATAAATTGTGTTTTGATTTTATCACATAAAGCAAAGAAATAGGAAAATATCTTGGAATGATTTTTCATAAATAAAGCCAAGTCATCCGAGAATAATCATCAATAAAGGAGACAAAATATTGAAACCTAGTTTTAGATACAATAGGGCATAGACCTTAAACATCTTAATGAACTAAATTAAATGAAAAACTAGCTCTTTTATATACTCGAGAAATGGTAAGCAAACGATGATGTTTTACAAATTGACATGACTCACAATCTAAAGACGACACATTTTAATCTTGGATAGTTTCTTCAACACAGACTGAGATAAATGGCCTAATCGACAATATTCTTCAAAGGGGTTAAGACCATGGAGTAAGTAATATGTCTAGGCACTTGTTCATAAGTATCTAAAATGTAGGGACATCTCAATACATGCCAACTACCAATGAGACATAACAATTTAGAGCTCAAATAATTTTGCCAACTGATATCAAGTTAAAAGAAAATTCTGGTAGGCATAAAATATATGATAAGGAAAGTAAAGAAGTAGGATAATATTGGAAGGAGAGTTGTGGGGTGCAAAGGTAGTAAAAGATTATGATTACTTGTCATATGATTATTAGCACTAGAATCAATGACCCACTAGGTGTTGGAGGAAAAAAGGAGGCACTTATCAAGACTGCCTATTTAAGGAATGGTAGTGATAAGATTAGATGAGTTTTTATGGCTTTTTGGTATTGACGGAATTTAGCAAATTCATCTACAGAGGCTAAGATTGCTCTAAAGATGTGTTGAGTGTGGTAGAAATAGTTGTAACATGAGCTTAAGTGAGATTTTTTTAAATTTGTTTTGTAGTTTTGGATATTTGCATTTGATATGACCTACCTCATGATAGTAGTTACATATAACATTTTTTATATCTTGATTCTTGTTTTCCAAACCCCTAGTATTTTCTCCTTTATTCTAACTTCAATAGGAATGTTTATTATTGCAACTGACAAGAGCACCTGAATCCTGAACAGGTGGAGTAATAATAGTATTATTATCGGTATGCAAAACTTTGAAGAATACCTTGTGTAAAGAGGAGATTTCCATACTTGAGAGAATCTATGACTTTGTTGCTTCAAATTGGGAATTGAGGCCTACAAGAAAACTCACGACTGTCATGTTCTCCGGTTAAGTTTATTGTACCTTAATATCAGAACTAAAAGGTGGCAAGACA
The DNA here is from genome assembly GCA_027478405.1 of Erythroxylum cassinoides. Classification (NCBI taxonomy): domain Eukaryota; kingdom Viridiplantae; phylum Streptophyta; class Magnoliopsida; order Malpighiales; family Erythroxylaceae; genus Erythroxylum; species Erythroxylum cassinoides. Next base: position 59,468,247 of record JANIPM010000233.1, on the reverse strand, counting down.
TTGAGTACTTTATATTTTGAAATTCATAAATAAGATTAAAGAGATCAATCATTTTGCTCAACCTGATAAAAATTGTTGCATACCTTATAGATATGAGAAATATTCTCTTTTCCCAAATACAAAATTTTTAGGTACTCTATTAATTATTTAACATACTCTCATTAATTAATCATACTGACCACTTCAGTGTCTATCAAATTTTGAATCTATAAGAATAATCTAGCATCATCATTTAGCCATTCCCTTCTTATATTATCATATGGTAGATCATTTGTAAGATGGTCATCTTTGGAAATACTGCACAAATAAATCCTCATTATGTTGCTTCAATCTAGATAATTAGGACTTGTTAACTTATGTTCGGTGACCTTAGACATTATTAGAATAATATCAATAACCATAATTGACTTGCGTTCACCAGCCACAGAAAATGAAGCAAATAGACCCACACAACTATTTCACAAGTTTTTGGCAAATCAATTTGAAAAGTTCAACATATTGCACCAATCAAAACCCTGTGTTGTGCCAACACACACTAAATATCCTATAGTTTTAAATAACTTCATTGTCAATATTAACATAAAATAAATTACCTAGAGTGACAATATCACTAATACTTCTAAAAACATGAAGAAGCAATAATGTTTCCTCACTATAGCTCGAGAACAAAGATGAAACAGTGCACAAACTCCCTAGGTAGTTGATAGTGGTGGTAGATTAGATATCCAGGCGAGTCAGAAGGGAGAGACAATGCTGGAAGAGGTGTCAGTGTAGTCCATTACATGAGCTTTCACACGTCAGCATGTGAAAGAAACAACAAACTTTCTGGTGGCATGTGTGGTTCATTCACTGGACCTTTGGTGACCAGTTTTTAATTAAAGATCGATTAGTGACTAGCGAGTTTAAGAGTGTAAGCAGTGAGAGTCAAACATCCCCTTAAGCAAGTGACCCAAGCACTTATAGCTAATGGAAAGGAGAAAAACACTTGAATTCTGCACTTATGCAAAATCCTAAATCTTCAAATAGCCAACTATGGCTCTAATATCATATTATGAATAATGAGATTATTCATATTTACTATAATCCTCTATTTATGTACTTTATGAGTGCCTAAATATGGTAGGAGATAATATCTCAATCCTTAAAACCAAGCTTCTTATAATCAAACTACAATCCATATAATATCTATATATTAATACTTAACCTTTAATAGTGACAATCCCTAATATTGGACATTTCAGTAGTACAATACAGAGAAAACAAAAGAGGAAATTCCAACCGAATGCACAAATGGAAGTACATGTTCCTTATGATATTACCAGGGTACTCCTTTGGCTACACAAAGTATTGATTATGAAGATTGTTTGCTAACCATTCTTCTCTCCATCCTTTGATAACTTTCCCTATAAGGTTTTCAATTATACTTTCCAAGACTTCCTAACAAACCTCATCTTCTCTATCGCCTTTGCCATCAAATTATCTATGATCATCATCCTCCTCCACATCACTATCAATGTTTTCTTCATTAACATGTCCATCGTAATATAAGAACTGGATGTATGAAGACTGAAGAATGCAAAAAATCATCACTTCATCTAAGGAAGGCTTGTAATTTCCAAAGACTATGGCTAAGATTATGGTGATGGACAGTGAAAATATGACTAAGGGTTGGGTGATGAAAACTTAAGGACAAGAGTGGCAACTACACAAGAATTCAAGTAATGGTATGTCAACAAGATTCATGTACAAGAATATAGATAATTGATACAAGAATATAGATAAGTGATTGTACTTACATTTTTCTTCTTAAATAAACCTGACAATTGAGTTCCATTTCATATACTTGCGAGGATTAGCTAGTCGTAAATGAGTACCAATTCTTGGAAATTTGGTAAAAGATAAGCAAATTAATTTTTTGAAGCAATGAAAACTTCCAAGCATAAGCTACCTTTGGAAGGAGATTCTGTAACATTTCAATAATTGCGGCTTGTCATCGTAGACCCTGTAACAACTAACTAGGCTTGCTATAACGTCTAATTGGGTAATCATTTTTTTCTAGAATTTTGAAAAAATTCATTTATGTTAAATGTTACAAAACGATGGAGAGTAGTCTCTCCTAATGCAATTGCCTAAAACGGTTATGTTAAACAAAAGCAACGAAAGTGATTAAACAAAAAATTAAGAAAGGAGAACGACCACGTATTGATCATAGGACGAGAATATCAAACGCTGACATATTTGTAAATGGAGTAAAAACTCTGCTGCCGATCCATCGTATCCTCAGATTATACCTATTTGAGGTAGATTTCTCTGGAGACTTCACGGCATCGAGGGAACAATGGAGAGAGAAGACAATTGCAAACCTTTCAAGATCGACGTTTACAAAAGCAATAGCGATGGAACTAAGTACCCTCTTGTGCCTCCGTTAAACACCTTGCATGTATATGTAGGGGGTACTTATGAGAGAGAGTGTACTCATATGCTCTACCACGTAGTAGTATAACTGTGAACTAGATATTCAACGAAGAGAGGAGGTTTGGGCAGTTTTGGTCTATGAAGCACGGACACGGCAATTTGCCGTGTCCGTGTGTCCGACACGTGTCGGACACGGACACGCGTTGGACACGCGGTGGACACGTGTCGGACACGTGTCCGTA
>JANIPM010000233.1:59447849-59465336 GCA_027478405.1 Erythroxylum cassinoides | reverse complement strand
AACATGAGCTTAAGTGAGATTTTTTTAAATTTGTTTTGTAGTTTTGGATATTTGCATTTGATATGACCTACCTCATGGTAGTAGTTACATATAAGAAAATAACTTGAATTTGTACTATGCATTATTCACGTATGCAATTATTATTTATATTAAATAGTGAGAGCTATTTTTCTTAGATTAAAGTAGTTTAGGAAGCAATTTCAAACAAATTTAAGATTGAAAAATTCAACAAAAATTATTTCTCATTCTAGAAACTATAAATGAAAGTTATCCTTACATAAGATAATTACAATGCAACCATTAAACGAAGGCATCTGGAATTCAGATTGATGCCAAGTGGAATGAAATGAGTGAGAGTGTTATTTCAAACCTCCATTTAACTTTAACTTACCTCACGCCTCAGTAGGACTTCAACTGGGTATTGATGATGATGATGATAAAGTTTTGTCAATTGTAGAAAAGAAAAAATAAATAAAATAGATATGAGATTATCTCACAAAGTTAGAAAGATCAAGTCACTCAATAACAAATATTTTTTAAACAAAAATTTTATACTATTTGGATGTTAAAATCCAATTTGGTAACACATTAGTAATTTGACTACTATATTCTATTAATTTATATTATTAGGCTATAGAATAAAGGCACATGAATGTATTGAACTTGTACTTCATATTCTTCACAATTCATATGATCAACTTATCATAAAATAATATTCTTACGCACTATTTAGTCTTCAATGATGTTACAACCACAATTCTAATAGAACAAATTTAGCATAAGAATAAGGAAGAAACCTAGTCTGGTTTTAATAAGTTAAAGCCTTTATGGTGACAAGAAATAAAGCAATAGAAAGTTATTCAAATAGGAGCTAAAATCGTGGTAAATCAAAATCAAGAAGTAAGAAGAATTTTAAAATAATAAATCTATGGAAACAAAGCTCAATTGAAAAATGATTGGTAACTTTTAAATAAGAAAATTTTTGATCCTCAAGGAAATTTTACTAGTATTTCAAATTATGTTAATGTTCTATATTATGAAGCAACAATAATAATTAAAAGTAGGAATTCAGTACTTATTGTATAAGTCTTCAACTTAAATGCTACTTTTCACATGACCTTTGGAAGAGAATGGTTCCATCATTATGAACCTATCTAATGAGGATATATGCATAATTTTACCTATCTAATGAGGATATATGCATAATTTTGATAATTATCCTTTGAAGGTTTTAAGTATTGGAACCTTCAAACTGAAGATGTATGATGATATGATTTATACTCTTTAGGAGGTATGATATGTGGAGGGCTTAAAGACGTAAACTTGCATAAGTTAAAAGGAGAGATATTGCTAGATATAGAAACTTCAGTCACTTTAAACAATCTATTGAAAGATCTTCAACACTACGACATCAAAAAAATAAAAAAAGGAATAAAAATCCTTATTGATAAACAATTACTCCCTGGTTCACAGAGGTATCACTAGTCTTTTGTAAACACTATGTTACAAGTAACTAATATAAAATTTAACATATGAAATTCAAAAAGCAATAGAGAATGAGTGATGGAAGAGAATAAATTGGTGATCATAAGTAAGAAGACACCGAAGACAATTCGTTGTTGTATACACTCTTTAACAAAACAAAGTGATAGAGAGGATTAAAAGAACTATATTAAAATGAACAAGCGTAATGTCTAAAGTTACATGCCTAGATAAGACAATGGAAAAAGCCAATAATATCACCTAAATATGGTGAATCGAATTCCTGGATGAAGATGTTTATGGAGATATAGATAGGGAAGTTAATGAATTATTTGATCCTCCATATAATTGGAAGTCATGTGTACGTAAAGTATAATATCAAAGAAACCATAAAGTTGGACACAAAATTTTAGAAAGTACTTATTCTTAAGATATGCTAACAGAGTGAAAGGGTATTTTTGTGTGAGATCCTATTACTTGTAAGGTCACTATCAATAAGGATGTCACCTTTATCGATAAATTAAAAAGGAAAAAAGGACAATACTACTTCACAAAAATGTTCAAAGACTGCAATGCAGATAAAAAAAGAATTTCAATAAAATACTTCTTTTAAAGCAATACGAGAGTAAGATGTACAAGAATATGTTAAATTTGAAGCTCCATAAGTTTGTCAATAAATCATAAAGACCATCAAGTTAACAGGCAATATAACAAACTACCTTTTAATAAAGGATAGAGAGTCATCAATTGTCTACCAAGCATTGAATACTTTAAATGTCTCTCAATATATGGTAGTAATGTATAAGGAAATTGAAGTTTTATATAAAAATAAAACTTGAGAACTTATACCATTACCATAAGAGGAAGGATATTGTTAATAAATAAGTCTTCAAGATCAAGTAAAATAGTTACAATCAAGTGGAGTAATATTGTATAACATTGGTGGTGAAAGGACATACTTAAAAACAAGGACTAGACATTAATAAAATGTTTTCCTTATATTTGACTTGCCTTTAGGACAGTTAGATGTGAATTTCATGAAGATTTTGGAGAAGAAAATTATATTCTCAAACTAAAAGGTTTTGAAAATAAAAAAGAGAAACTATTTTACAATTGAACAAATCTTTGTATAGTCTTAAATAGGCATTTAGGTGTTATACAAGAGATTTGATTCTTTCATCATAAGCTTTGGAGACATTTAATCTAACATAAACCCTTATATATATTTTGAAAGGTTTGGTGACAATGATTTATTATCTTGCTATCATAGATAGATGACCTATTAGTTGTAGGCTTTAACAAAAACCATATTAAAAAAAATTGAAGGCACAATTGACTAAAACACTACATCAAGTTTTTGTAACATTTCAATATGCGAAAATTGTAAATCAATTTCTACCTTTTCCTGTTAATTTTAAGTTATCAACTAGTATGAGTAACAATGAAAATGAGAGAATAAAAATGTCTCAAATATGATATACATTAGCAGTGAAGAGTTTAATATTCATCATGATTTATATAAATTGCACATAAAGTAGGAGTAGTTAGTCACTACATAATAAATCTTAGTAGAGAGCATTCAAATATTATTAAGATAATCTTAAAATACATTAAAGGAACTTTAGATGTTGCATTATAATATGGTGGATCAAACTTTGTTATCGAAGGATTGGATGCTAATTATGCAAATGATCTTTATAAAAGCAAAATCTAATACATGTTATATATTCATGCTTGCTAGTGAGGTTATAAGAAACCAAAGTTTCAAAGCTATAATTAGTTGTTTTACAATTTGTATTGGTAATGTGTTATGGAATATTGGAGTCACTTGGTATGTAAAAGAAGCTAAGGCCTTATCAAAGATCTAAAAATGTATTTAGACAATATCTCTTAATTATGATGATAATTCAGATGAAAATTATATGATTTAAGTAAATATTCACTATAGAGAATCATGTAAAATTATTTTACTACTATCCCAACAGTAGCATGATCATCTTATTACGATATGATATAAGATACTTAAACAATTAACTCAGTACAAATGAGAGATTATTGATTTATGCCTTACTTAGTGACATAATTATTTGAAGACATTATTTATCTCATATATATCTAAATATATATGATAAAGTCTATTTACATCAAAAATTAAATCAAGATAAAATTATAATTATGATATTTACATTATATTTATATATTATTTCTAAATTATTCCTAATCATTATTTTATTAAAACTGAATATTGATAGATCATCTACATATATATTGTATTGTTTGTGTTAAAAGAGAACATAGTTTTAGCCATTAAGTTTGAGTTGAATTTTATGAAACAAAAGAACAGAAGGCATTATTTCAAGTGTCTAGAAACAAGGAATATGAAATGGTGTCAATTATTCTCAAACTAAACTCCAAACAATTATATAAATCTATAATTAAATTCTTAATAATTTCATAATTGATTGATTATGACATTTAACGAATCGAAAGTATATTAATTAACGAAAGTGCCTAACAAATGTTGACTTGTTTGTCAACAAGCCTGACTCCCAATCCTCTCATAATACTAACAATATTCAGTCAGTCTCCAACTACAGTGACTCAAAGATCACATAAAAATGAGCCAAATAAAACTATACAACTCAACTCTGGAAAATTGAGAGATCTCACAAACTCATCTAAAAACCACCTGACCACTAAACTATGAAGTGAACGAGAAGGACAGACTTTGAAGCTTCTCTTTGCAGGTAGCAAATCTTGCTGGCTTTAGTCACTTAACATTTATCATTGTAAAGCTATTATTTGTTTTGCGGAAGAAGCAATTTGTACTCTCTCCTTCCCTCTTTGAGATCTGAAAATTGGCCTAAAGAGTAAAAGCACAAGTAATTAAAGAACAAATGCGGGATGTGCATCTTCAACAATCTCTAAGAAAATTACTAACTTGGCAACATTTATGTTAGAAACACAAAAACAAATTACAACCCGTTACCAGAAAACAACATGCATCTTCAGTTTCAATGCTAAATCAATTTTCCTACATGGCACAAAAGAAGCAGGAGCATCTCTGATCAGCTAACTATGCTCTACCTTAAAAGAAAGAGGATAAATTGGCATGATTAATTTATAGGTTTGCAGATAAAAGACCATACATAGGGTGACATTCAGTAAGCTGGAGTTGGATTGCCATGGTGCTGACAAACCTTTTTATGAGACAATGAGGCAAAACCCTCAGATCAGCCAGCCGGCAGAGCCACATTAATGTCAGCGAGTTTGTTCCTCGAATCTGAAGGGAACGAAGACCAACCATCTCCATGGAATGAAGTTGGCGAAAGATTGGATTTTGGATCAGCAGCAGAAATAGGAACTACTGCAGCTTGTGTGAATATTGATATGGTTTCATGTTTCTGCTTCTTGTTCTTCTGCTCATGTTGGTTTCCGGTCAGAAAACTTCCCACAATAACCTTGATGAAATTAAATAAAACAAAATCAGAACTTCCATCATTATACGATTGTCATGCCCTTCTGCAACAGGCATCATGTCCAAATGTTCCATTAGGAGATTTTCGTGCAAGATATGCTTTAAGTTGGCCGATAGGAGAGAAGAAATATAATACAACTAGAAAATGAATACCTGTACAGGACTTGCAGCTACGAGCAACCCGGCAACACCACCACCTACAATGCGTCCATCTGGGCTTGCCAGTGAAACACTCATCCCACCAGATCTGCTCTTCGTTCCTCCAATTTCAGTGGGCATGAAAGAACCCGATAGAGAAAGAATCTCAAAACGACCCTGAGAGAACATTATATGGAAGGTATTTGATTTTCATCAATGTTAATGACAGGGAGGTCATGTGAAGCTATACACTTATTGGAATAGCTGCAGATAATGAAGTAGAGTTTACAGCCACTGATTTTTTATTCCAGTTGTACCATTATTATCCAATTATTAAGAACTTAATCTTGAAACCAAACACTTAACTAAAGAAGCCGAGCAACAATGATAGGCAAAATCCAATAGAAGCATTATGTGCCCCTGCATGAGGCATCATCTCCGAAGATTTGTGTCTAGCCTTCAATTTTGTTGAATCTTAACGGGTTTGATGTTCTTCAAACCAGACCCGTAATTTATAACAGTATTATATGCAGGAAACTAATTCTGTGATGGCTGCCTGCAGTTTCTTTGATTTCACAGAAACCACTTTCACCTAAACTGAAAATTAAAGTTCTCATTGTCTCTAAATAATCGACTTATAGAATAGGTCAAGAAATATTTATCACAATATGGTTAATTAGACCAATAATTATGCGGAACAACTTACCTATTACAATCCAGAAATGAAAAAAATTGATTATGCACAATAGCAAAAGCTAGAATGAACCAGAGCCATGCTAGAAGACAACTGTTGAACTAGAAGACAAAGATACGTTAGAAGAATAACTTGCAGTACCTCATAAGTAAGTGTACCGCCAGAAGAATCAGGTTGCCGAAGCGTCACACTTGAGATCCCACCATTTGCGGAGAGAATACAGGTAGCTCGGGGCCCTTGCTGAGAAAATGAAATGATCTTCATTGTAACATCCTGGACAATCAAAATAAGAGTTCATTTTTCAAAAGTAGAGGGTTAACAAATCATTCAAAGAGAATTTAGCAGCCTTTTCCCAACTCACTCTTCATCTAGGGACTGCTTTGGCAAGGTACAAAAAATCGATGGATGATGTAAAATTATGATTATGATATGTCTGATGAATGTATCATATTATCGCATCAGAAATATTTTACTTCAGCTGTTAAATGTAATAATTGTGTGGGGTAACCAATTTTTACTTTTGCAGAATCACATCATTTTGTCAATTCAGTTAGAAATTCAATAAAGAAAATTTTATCATTTCCCCTACCTATCATATTTTTCTGTTTCAGCCCTCTAACATGTTGGACCTTTTGTTGAAATCACCCTACTACTAAAGACATAATGATAAAATTAGGTGATTAGCATCAAGGACTACAATGACCTATTTGAAATAGTAAGAGAATAAAAGTGGGAAGACTAAAATAGAAAATCAACATAACAATGAGGACTATAAATATCAAATTAGTATACGTAGGAGATGATTGTGCCAATTATTGCACTTTTGATCAGCATTAAAAGCTTACAAAGTCATCATATAAATAAAAGGTTGATTGTGTTTCCACATACCTCGCCAGCATTCACTGTGATAATATGGGGGGTAAAATTGGCACCAACAGAACATGCCCATTCACCTACATGAACAATTTATGTCAAAGCTCAATGGTCAATGTGGAAATTCTCATCGTGCAATATGGAACAAGAGAAGAGAAATTTAAAAAAGAATCTTAAAATATTGAAACTTCAGAATATTATCTATTCCCTTTTAAAATTGCACTTGTTATACATGAGGTGTTAATGTTTGAGAAGCTTCTTCGAACCGGCCTGGAGCAAACATCTCTTTAACTGTAATAGGAACCTTTGTCGTGTGAAGTTCCACACTTGCCTAGACAACAAGCTAAGACCTTCATGCCCTCTAGTGATTCGGCTAAACCTCCGGAACTACATGGCAATTTTAGGAGTCATTAAACTCCAAGATTCTTCCAGCTATAGAGAATTCTCTAGTTAACAATGTAGCAACAGACTGCAATTCTCTTACAAAGCAGCAAGCAACGTGCTACGCCACTGATTACTTGCGGATATCAACTCAATTTCTTCTTGGATTCTAGAACTACCAGAAAATAAGCAACTAACATCAAAGATCATAAATATTTGCCTCCATTTATGCTTATTTTCAAGCAAATTTTACAGGACTATCATGTGATATAATGACATCCCTGCGTGATCCACAAGGAAAGGAGACATCTACGCTAAGGACACAAGTGAAAAAAGTATAAGACTTCAAAATTGCATATCAAAGTGGTAGAAACCAGAATCAAAGTAGTTAATCTAATTGGTGTAAGTTTTTATAATGCGCGAAATATAAGATACTGTGTACTAGGAGGGCTGCAGAAGAGTCACTAGATATTTTAACAGCAGGACATCTTACTAGGTTTTCTAAATTTTAACAGTAGGAAATGTTACTTCACAAAGTCACCAAATATCAACCAGACGGAAGAGAACAACCAAAAATAGTGAAATAAATAAAATTAAAGCAATTTCAGAAAATTAAAAAAAAAGGATCAAGAAGCCGGGATTGGTAAAAGATGGCAAATACGACGCGTCAAACCAAAGTGAGATCCTTTGCTCATCCTTTCCTTCCCACTTTAGTTGAAAAAGAATCATGTCTTATATCACGCCACATAAGACATGGGAATACCACAGCTCGGGCCTAGAGAACACTACTAACATGGACTCCGAGTCCCCGACAACGCATGTAAATACTACCGCCCATTTCCCCTTTTAACTAGCCGTCGAGTTAGTCGTCACAACCAAGGTTCAGTTCATAGGACACAAACCCACATACCTCTTTCCCTCTACTTGACAATCTCAATCGTCACAACCAAGCTTCAGTTCATAGGACACAAACCCACATACCTCTTTCCCTCTACTTGACAATCTCAATCGTCACAGCCAAGCTTCAGTTCATAGGACACAAACCCACATACCTCTTTCCCTCTGCTTGACAATCTCAACATAAACCAACCCAACCCTCGTTTCTATCCAACAAATGGGAAAGTCCGCCCATCTTTATGAAGAAAAAGAAAAACACAAACACAACACAAACTCCATCGTCTAAAAACACCAAAATCCCATCTTTAACCACCAAAATAGCGACCTTTTGCAGAAAGTAGTTAGAATAATTCATTTACCTAAATTTTCCGATTGGTATTTAGTTTTGCTGACTGGTTTTATTTTCCCGCTTTTCTCAACAGAAAAATCAATCACAGGAGACGATACTGGAGCAGCAGAGGACATAGGCCTCGGAGAAAGTGCCATCGTCACAGACCCATCAGGACCGTACTTTCTTGGCCTACCTCGTTTCTTCTTAACAGGCATGGTCGCTGTCGCCGTCATGGGTGGCGAAGATGCGGCCACCGTTGTCTGCGGCGTAGGAGGTGGCGCCAATCCAGGAATGGAATTAGGGTTGTCGGACCTTGGAGCGATTTGGTAGTCAGAAGGAGCATCGGATCCCACCACAGTAACCCCACTTCCTACACTACTACTAACAACAGCTTCTCTTGTTTCCATGCTTAAACCCCTCTACAGATTTTATTTTCTTTCTTTTTCTTTTGAAGATTTTAAGGAAAACCCATTTGGATTTAGTGCTCAAAACATCTGAAAATCAAGCTCAATTATTTTCGGAAAATGAAATTTAATTCAGAAAATCCAAACAATTTCTGGAAAAAAACAAGCTTTAATATTAAAAACAGAAGGAAGCATAAAAAAGTTAGAAGAAAAAAAAATTTGAAAGCTTGAGTTTTGAACAGTCAAGTAGAAGATGGATGACAGGCTTTTACACCAATAAGATGTAATCTGGAAAAAACTTGAGCTTTCAGCTTAATTTTTCAGGATTACGGGAGCTAAAAACGAAAACAGAGGTTAATTAAGATAAAAGGATGTTGTGTGAGAGAAAAGTGGGAGTTTTAAAAAATTTTAGGGGGAGAGAATGAGATTTAGAGGAGAAAGATAGGATTTGTGGTAACTGAGAAATCTCATATTTGAATTGGAAAAATGGTTTTGTGATAATAAGAGAGCTTGTTTTGTTTTCTATGACAGTTGCAGACGAAAATGAGATGATTGAATAATAAGAGAGAGAAAATAAAAATTGAGGAATATTATGTGATTATGGTTAAAATAAAGATTTATCTAATGCATTGGATGGAAGAATGGATTAAATAATGTTGAAAGTGGGAGGGATTTCTTTTGATTTCTCCTCCAACTTTGCTCCTTTTTCAAATAAATAAATTTACGAAGGGCAAGTGAACAAAGTGGGTATTATTTGTCATCATTTATAAAGGGTACTTTATTTTATTATTCATTTTTTGAGTGGATGGCCATTGGCAAATAATATATGGGCTGCACAGGCGATAGGCGAGAAGAGAGCATGGACGTTTGGTTAAAGGCAAGCATGACCTTTTTATGGGTCTAGCAGGTAGCAATCATTATCTGCTACTCGCAGCAAAAAAGAAACAATCCTCTTTTTTTTTATTATTATTATATTAGATATCTTAGTTTAGTCGGACTAATCTTAATCTCCTAAGATCTCACTCCAAGAGTCCTAAAGGGGGTAAACCTAGAAATTCCAAGATCCCTCAAGTTCCTACGTCGCCTGTACACGTCTGCACACAAGGAATCTTCACATACTTGATTGTTCAGCTGATGATTGATCGCTGGCCTCCCCTTTGCTCAGCATCAGGTTCCCATCAGTCCTCAGATTCTCGAATAGCTCCAACTCCCACACTGTCGCTGGAAGCGAGACATTCGTAATTGATCCGATCAAGGAGCTGTGTCCAGGGAACTAGAGGATCATCAATAGGAATAATGCTTATTTCTCCTCCGTTGGCGTGACTCGAGCTCAAGACCTCCTAAAAGAGAGAGACTTGTGTGAGAAGCTTAACATTAGAAGGCATGAAATAAGGAAACAAACAAAACTCCCCTGTTATGCTATTGCGCGTAAAAGCAAAGCCGACTGCTTCGATAGGAAGAGAAGGTGAAGTTCTGCAGTATTAAATTGTGGCTCTGCCTCCAAACAGAAGAACCTCTGATTATGCAATGCTTAATCTGATACGAAACCTTAAGAGAAGTCGTAGGAACATGTCAAGTTTCAAATGACCCACGCAAGGCACCTATCGAAGTATCAAGTGAAAAGGACACAAATAATTTTATTCATTTGAAAAAGAATTTATTAAGGAAAATAGAAGTGGATTGTCAGACGTAAAATAAATCCCAACTGGTGATTGATATACAACATATTAAAAAAAAACATTTAATCCATAAAACCACAAATTGACTAGACTTGAAAGAAATTCCAAAACAAAAGGGACTGGTGTGGTGGTAATTTAGTGTATTTCTATTTCCTTTTGGTTGGGATGAGGCTGCTTCAATCATGGAGATTGGAGTTGAAAGAAATGTCTACCTTGAAAAGGACAGACTGCAATTTTCATATTATTGGTTTGCTTTTGCTTTACAACTTTCTTTCAGAGTAAAAAAAGCAACACTAATTTGATACCACCCACAAATTTTAAACCTTTTCACTTTCTTGAAGAATACAAAAACCTTTAAGTAGTAGTAATACAAAGTATCTTATTTCACATGAGATCGCAGCAAAGGAGTCAATCACATGGCGAGCAGCTACTTTGAAATGAAGCATTTTAGAGGGTCCACTCAGAATTATTCATAAGGTAAGATGTTTCACGTACGTGTTTGATGGTGACCAAGGCTGAATTCTGCAGGTGACCGATTCACATCAAAACCTTAGCATAATCAGGTCTACATGAGAACAGTGGGTATTAGTAAACAGTTGGAAGAACGACTAAGGAATAAAAAGCTATCCAAAACTTAACGAAAGTCTAAAAGCAAAACAAAAACCCTTCACCTACAATTTGCTTTACAGCTCAAATTGGTAACCTTTCATAAAATTCCATATTTTTTCACTTATCAAATGACGTCTGAATCAATTTTTATGTATTTCAATCAATCCATCTCTCCAAATTCAAACCAAATCATTGAAGTATAGTTGAAAACAGAACATTTGTGGAAATTTAAAAAAAAATAGCTTCGACCATATATTTTTTAAAAAACTCGAAAATGAATAATATGCCAATTCAACCGAAGAATTTGAAGGTGAAGATTGCACAACTATTGATCTGATGTCCTAGCGCTATATTTGGGTGAATATCAAATGTTGTTGTGTGCGGAATCAGATGAATGAAGCGAAAGAGATTAAAACGCCCGTGGTTAAGGGGTCATTTATTATAGTTTTCTAAAGCTGGCATATAAAAACGACATTAATTACTTGACCACTAAACCAAAACATAAATGCATACTCGAAATGTTCTCTCTCTCATCTTCTTTTTTCTAATGATTCGAGTCTCAAAAAGCAAGAATGAAAAAGACATGTCGCATTATAATGGTGGCAGTTCACATAAGGGCGTCTGGAGGCCATTATCCAGCCCAGCCCAGCTTAGATGTTGATGTCTCTTGTGTGCTATCGAGTCCAAAAAAAGCCAGGTTTGATGTGACCTAAGTGCCAATAAACTTTTCCCCTCTACTCAAGACTTGTTCTTCAAACATGCAAATTACTGAACTGAAAACTACGTAAATATTAAAGATCTTCTCTCCAAGTAAAAGATTTTTTTGGTTTTATATTTCGTTTAAGGAAAAATAACTTTGAAAGATTAAATTGAATAAAATTTAGAAAGCTGACAGCAATTTCCCATACTAAATGGGGATGGGAATTTATTTATTTGTAAATAAAATAAAGAAATCGTGAAGTTGATGGGGGTCCTAATTCTGTAAGTCATTGTACATTAAAGAGAAAAAGGAAAGAAGAGGGTGATCGACAAGTGTCCAGAGTGACGTGGCAATGTCGGCCAAACCACCAACTATGCCAGAAAGACTGGAGAAGGACATTCCACAAAATGAGCTGGCGCACTTTACTCCTCTCCTTTGTGCTTTTATTCACTGCTACGACGTAACATAACTGCTTATAAATGTCTTTTTATACTGTTAGTTTTCGTTCTGTTCAAGATGTAAAGGGAAAAGGAAAGAGTATTGAAATCAGGAAGTGACAATAAGTCCATTTTTTCATTCGGATTAAGTATAATCTTCTTATTTCTTCCCCTCTTCATATAAAATTAGGATTGCACATTAAAAAAAAAAAAGTAAAAAGTTTGGACATTGACAAAGCAGAAGGTTTTACAACCTGAATGTTGAGTGGTTTATTGGTTCAGTTCCTTTCGGTGACGCAAAGAGAAGACAGCAATTGAAGAAGATGGTTGAATATAAACATGTGATTGACAAAGTGATCCAACATCTAATGCTGATACTGCGGAGTTCTGGATTTAGTTGGCGGACTATCTCTTCATTATTTTAACCTAATAATTAATTGACCCAACAACTCAGGTCAAATAAAGTCTAAACTAAGAATAAAGGCATGGGCTGCTCTACCAGCACCACTAGATGTTGTATAAAATTTAAAACTTAAAAGATAAAGTAGTCTAAAGTATATGAATTTTAATTCGAGATTTAAAAGTAAGGATTCCAACTATTGATTGAGACAGAATAGTTATGCAAGGAGGATATGGAATAGGGTTATGTTATGGTTTAATCTGCTTAGTAGCACATAAAATAATAGTTCACCGATTTCTTTTGGGTAAAATTTTCCACACAAAATTAATGAGATTGACATGTGAAGGCGCAATCTAAAGTTTAACTATGGACTTGTCGAATAGTTGACTTTGAATGCCAGTCTTCCCCGCTACGTAGTGTTACCTTCAAAAGTAATAAAATCCAAGCCCCCCTCAATCAGGGATTTATGCGAAATTAATAGATAGGCCACTACAATAAAAATCTTATATATTAATTTGTTCTGTATAATATTTGTTTATGATCTTCAATTAATTTTGATAAATGGATAAGATAATATATAAAATAAAGAAAATGAATCAAACCATATCCCTTAATCTCTTTGTTGGGAAAGGAAAGAAGAAAGAATGAAGATCAAACAATCTCAAACTTGGAGTCTTCGTATTGTATCTTTAAGTTAATTGCATAAGTTTCACTTCACCTCAACTTTAACTAAAGCTGTTTAGGCCTAATAGCTTTGGCCCTACACAACATCAATGCAACCCAAATTGAAATCAACATATCATGTTTGAATTAACCAAAATTTAAATTAAATGTATGTTTGAGGTAGGTTTGGTTTAGTTTTAAAAAGTTTAAATCAACCTAAGATTGACTAAAAATGTCATTTTAGTATATCTGACCTAACTTAGCCCAACCTGCAATCAATAGCTCAAACTCAAATTGACCTAATTTTGAATTAAACTCAAATTGACCTAATTTTGAATTAGACTCAAATCTAAGGATTAATCTGAAAAGACTTGAATCGGTCCAAGTCAACCCAAAAATGACATCGTTTAGATAGCAACTCAAATTCAACTAAGTTTTGAATAGTCCGTAGATAGTCAAGTCATACATAGTCATATTTGACTTAGTTCTGCTTATTGTCAATCTTAAAGTTGATATTAATTTGGTTCTTAAGTAGAATTTTTAATTTTAATTATTTTAATCATAGTTTTTACTTTAGATTATATAAAAAGGGATAAAAGTCACCTCTATAGTTTGAAAAATAAACTTTGGAAACTTCAAAAAAATTCTTGTACTTTAAAATTTTTAAGAAAAATCTCATGACGTTGACACCTATTAAAAAATTAATAAAAATTCTTACATAATAAATTTGATCCATATGGACCAATTTTTTTAAGTGACATAGACCAAAAGTTTTAACTTAAAATCATACTCGACCCTTTTGACCCGACTCGACCTTTCCTTAACCTCCCTTTTTCTAGATGATTAATGCCCTTTATTAGAGAAATCAAAAGTCAAAAATTATTGGAAGGTATGTTTTAAAAACTTTTGAAAATGTAAGTTTGAATAGCAACATTTCTACTTGTTCTTCTAATTTGGATTTATGTTGTCTCTAGTTTCTCATTGGTATCACGCTAATGACATCAATATATTTTCCTTTCTATATTGGTTCTCTGTTAGTTATTAATTTTTGTCTTTGAAGAGGCCTCATGAACGCAATCTTTCCTTCATTTTCTGATACATGAAAGAAAATGAAGCAACTCATAACCGATTCTTCACAGACCAAGTTTGACCTATTATTCTTGAATGCTTTGAACATTCAGGGTCAAATTTGACCTACCATTAGTAAATTTCTTCCAAAGAGTATGTCTTGCTCGTGCACAACTAAACACTAAACATTTCACTATCGATCCTTGTAAACCGTCATTTTTTCTGCATTAAAGCAGATTTCATATCAATGAAAAGAATGGCCTCAAAATACATATTAAGCCATTAAAAGATCATAATTTTGTCACTTCAGCCCTTAACTATATTCCTCCACCTATTTACCTAAAACCTTTAGAATACATATTTTTGTTGGCTAGTATTTTGACTTGGTAAATTAGTCCATTGAACTATTTGTATCAAATACAATTTAATTTTATAGATTAAATCCTTGTCATTTCCTTTAGCTTCTACCTAATTGTTTAAGTTTAACTTTATGCACAAATCCTTTTAGACATCTAATTAATTAGTTTGCATATTTCAAGCAAAATTTTAGAAGTTAAACTCAATATTTTGAATTATTTTTTACCATACTAATCAATAAATCAAGTAGTGTTTCCCTCTCTAATACTTCTCTATTTTTTTTGTTCTTTAAAGAATTTGTTCCATAATATTCACTCTAGGAATTTCAATAATGTCTAATAAATTTTCTATAAAATACAAATCTTACTCTTACTCGTTATCCTTACTTTTCTTGCAAGATACAACTTTAACTTATGAAAAATGTTATCGTTGCTTGTCATATTTTATAAATATTTGAAAAGTGCTTTACACTTATAATTGTCTGGTATGGTTATTATGCTGGGGGAGAGATTCTTAAGAAAATGTTATAGGAATTTAAGGTAATGTGACCATATATGCCTTTTAGGTGTGGATGGGGTTAGTTCTTTCAAGATTGCTTTTTGGTGCTAAGTTCATATCTAGTATTAGAATAAGCTTACATTCTGGTCATAAATGATTACAAAGTGATTCCTTTTCTTTTAAGCTACCAAATTGAAATTTAGACACCTAATGATTCAATGCCCTATGTAGCAATTAAAAAAAATACATATTGATCTCGTCAAACACGTGTTCTTTTTCTCTTTGTGTAATTTTCTTAAGTGAAGTACCAATAGCTTGATATGTCTAGATCATCATAAATGAAAATACCTATGAAATATAGTGTTATGTTTCATCAAATATACACAGATATCATAATCTCAATTCTAGAGTACATGTATCTTTTACAAGTAAATTACTAAGTAATACCTAACAATAATAATAAAAATGACCTAACTGCAAATCAATAGCTTTCACAATAATAATTGATTCTTTAATTTTTCATTGATATCTTAAAGCTCATTTATGACATTTATATTTCTTGTGAATTTTTCATCATATCATACAAAGTAATCACATTTTTGTTTGCTCTACAAATAATATGTATAAGAAAATTTGATAACCCACCATAGTCTAATCAAATTTAATAAAGTAATTTTTATTTAAAATTTACCCTGAATTGTGCACATCTATACAATCACCTTCCTATGTTGGATTTGGTCGAAGAAGTCCTCATAAGTATTATCTATCCACAATTGTAATAATATAAGTAGTCTTAAATCTTGTTGGTTATGCTATTAAACGAATTTGTAGTCTTCACATCCTCAACTAAAAGAAAGTGAACACAACAACTTTAATGCAAGAAAGTTATCCCAAAATGTGATTTGAGTTTAAAATATAGACAACTTCAAACTAAATAAACAAGCATACTAGTGTGATATATCATATAACATATTTGGTTATTCAATAAATACAAGATTCTTGAGCTCACAGTCCTATATCTACACCAATTGACACTATATAGAGTTCCTTTACAAGTAAAGTAATGTGAATCAAACCTTTAAGGATATGACAAAAAATGCCAAGATGACTTACAAAAGCAGTAATTAGAGTAGAATATTCGACATCTGCATAATTAGAGTAAAAACATTTGTCATTCAAAAATGCAAGCCTAATCTAGTTTATTATCTAATCGATTCAGCTCTGAATCCTTTCCCAAAGGGCATACCATCCCCACCCAAGCTAACACTGAACCGAGCACAAAAAAATCTTAACCTACTTAACAAGGCACAAAAATGCTTCACAAAAATTTAACTACTTTATATATAACATTGTAGGCCAGCTAGCTACATCTATTGACAATAAATAGTTGATTACATTTTTTTTAATCTTACAATCATTCAACAAAATCGTGATATTTGATGACAGATTGATTTCCATAATTTGATTGCTAACTTGCTTAATCCTCATTTGGCTAATGCCCTCCTTAAAAAGATATCAAATATTACAAAATAAACTTTATGGACAATGATAACAATAATAAGAAATAATTAACAAAGGCAATGAAAAAGAGAAGAGCTGGAACCTAATTGATTATGATGATCATAAAGAAGAAGAAGAAGAAAGAGGGCAAGGAGGAGGCAATATTGATGAAAGTTCCCATTATTCTTGGAAACAAAAGGATGACGCAATAGTTGCATTGCTACAGATCTCTTCCTTAGATCTCTTTGCAAATAATATGTTATAAAATCCTTAAAATCATTTTATATCATGCGTTAAAACTCATGAAGGAAAAATGAAATAGGCTTAATTGGAGAAGAAAAATTGTAAGCTAGCATAACCTAAATATAACATACCTTTCATTTTTATAATAGGTAAAAAAGATAATGATGAAGAGGTTTGGCTATAGCTCTTCCTCTACAACTTGTTCCATTTTGGTTATGGTTACTTCTTGTGCTTACTCACCCCTATCTCTGCTTCTTCCTCTTCCTTTGCTTATACAATGGGAGGACGACTTAAAGAAAGATGATAAGTATTTTAGAAAATTAGGTTAAACAAATTTGTGAATTATTTATGCCAATTGGGTTGGATTTGGTGGGTTAAAAGGTGAGAGCTAGATCACGTCAAAAGATGAGAGTTAAATTGAGTTAAAAGGATCATATTAAGTTTTAGGTTGAGAATTGAAATTTGTATTGCTTAAAAATAATTAGCTCACGTAGACCATTTTTATTAATAGCAGATAGATACTATGCAAATACGCAGTAATATAATGCCCATTTAATTTAATTCTACCATTATTTATTCTAACATTTTATATTATTATATAATTTTAATGTATAAATAAATATCGAGTAATTTTTAAATTTTTAATTAAATTATA
>JANIPM010000233.1:59410491-59423219 GCA_027478405.1 Erythroxylum cassinoides | reverse complement strand
AAATCTTTTGTACTAAGTTAGTGACTAATTTGGCTAGCTTTATAGGCATATCAAACATGAGCATTCTTTTGTATTTTGTATTAAGTTGATGGGTATGTTGATATGTAAGTAAAGTTTGCAAAACTTTCATTTTGTTTAGAAATGAGAATGAGAACTTGTAAAGTTCCTTTTGTGTATGATTATATTATTTTAAAGTGAGTATTATGGATGTGCATTTTTGTTGTTGTTGCGATTGCAAATTGTTGCTAGTGTTAGAATAGCATGTTGTAGTTGGAAAGACTGTTGTGATGAATCTTTTGGAGTTGATATTCAAATGATAATGGGATGTATGTAGTAATGAAATAGATATGAAGTGGTTTTACACTAAAAGGGTTGAATTTGGGGAGATTATGAGTGATTATGGTGTTAGAAGGATGTTGGAAGCATTGGAGAGGCATTGGAGGAGTTTGGGGAATCCCATTGTCCGTTAAACGGACATGGATGTTCTTTAAATAGACCTTCTCGGGTTAAAAAGGACCCCCTGCCTCACCAATGTCCATTTAACAGATTTTGAGTGAAAATGGTTTCCAAACCAGTCTATGTCCGTTAAACGGACATTCACGGGATAGCTATAGTAAAGCGTGATTTTGGCTATTTTAGAGGCAGATTCTCTCTTCGAGGTCTTCATGAAAGTTGTAGACTCGAAGTCCTCTTTCCAACCGTCCAAAAATGACATCAATCGGACATTTATAGCAAAAGTTATAGCAATTGCGTCAAGATGGGTACAAAATGATTAAGGACATAAACATATTGGATTCTTTTGACCATAACTTCGTCATCTAACGTCCAAATGAGGTGATTCTTGAAGTGACAGATTCCTAACAATTCGTTCTACCTTTCCACAAAAATTGATAGCCTTTAGTATTGAATCCAAAAAGAATGATGAAAAGGAAGTGAAAGTCTATTGAAATAACCCTACGGGGTTTTCCACCAATGCTTATGACTTCGGATGGATAGTTGAGCTCCGGAGATGGGGTCCAACAGTTATACTTCAAATCCCAACTTAAATCATCCATACAATAACCCATAAACTAGTATTTTCGTACATGAAAAAATAGAACAAAAAGTACCCATTCATTCTCCATTTTCTAGCACATCTTCAACATCAACATCATATATAATATATCCCAATTTATTCATCATAGCTTTCTATTATAATATGCCATAAAGAACAACACTTTACTTACTTGTCTAGCTCAAATCATGTTATAGAATATTAATAAGAGATCAATTTTACCAAAATTTAAACATATTTTGAACAATCAATTTGAACATCGATGGTATTAACGTTAGTTAACTGAATTCAGTTTTCATACAAAAATATAAACTAAAAACATGTATAACTGATTTTTGCAAAAGCTGCATGTACCAAAACATCATGTATGAACCAAATATAAAATTTGAAAAAATTACCGAATGTATTAGTTGAATAAATATCTCATTTGTTCTTAAAGTTGGCTTTAAAATATTTGGTTCCAAAATGCTAAAGCTTTAAGGATATTTCTGGTCTTTATTTGATGCAATGGTTAATGTAGAAAACCAAATAAAAGTAAATATGATCTTTATCGAATGGTCAAAGTGTAAAACCAAATAAAGGGACTTCTGGTTTGTATCGATGGTTAATGGTTAAAGTATAAACCAAAGCTTTACAGGATAGGATCCTCTGTCTAATATTATGGTGTCTTATTCTGTCCTATGAATCTCAGTCATTCATTTATGCGGGATCCACGCGGGACTCACATAAATGAATGACTGAGATTTATGAGATAGAATAAGACACCATAAAATTGGACAGAAGATCTGGACTCAAGCTTTATGTATTATAAAAAACGAAACCGTTCTTGAAAGATCGTGATAAAGATTAAAGGCTTTTACTAAAAGCCTAAAAGGAACGTTCATACCACTTTTATCTATTTAAGACTTTTGAAAACACCATAAAAAACAACGAACAGTTGTCTGTTTTAGTGGGGGGGTTTTTTTCTTTTCTACAAAAGTTTTTTCACCGAAACATAATCAAAGAGTTAAAACCATATATATAAATAACCAGATTTGAAGAAAATCTGTCCGTATGAAAGACAAACAATTAAAAAATTCTCAATGATCTAACATGATTTAATCATCAAGAGTACTTAGAACTATTGCAGAAGTATACCTGGATCCATGAGAACAACATGATTTTTGAATGTTGTGATTATCCATCTTCTAAGTTAATATGTGTGTTTGTTTTCTCTGAAGAATCGTCTCTTCTATGACTGATGAGATACCAAAAAAGATAATTATTCATATGACTTGGAGATCATAACTTTAATTTCTTATATAATTTGTTTTATTTCTATTTTAGCCCATTACAAAATAGAAATTAGACTTTTGGGTCTCTAGGCATTAAAGCTCATATTTTATTAAACATCATATGGCCCAAAACCTTTAATTTTAATAGATGGCTTTAACCGGACTTAGTTTTATAATAACTCAAAATATATACCCATACGTTATATTAAATCCAACAATTTTTTATTACAGTTCTCTGATATGTGGTAGCTTCTCCTATTTATGCCGAAATTTTTCGTCATATGTGGGAATTTTCTCGACTTTGAAGAAAGCGTCTCTAAGTTTAACTTCTTTGGTTCCATATTTGGACGAGTGATATGCTAAATTGTTATTCTCTACAGGAACATGTTCCACCTAGAAACGCATTTCTTTCGTTAGGGCCTTGAAGAATGTGAAATATTTGTTCATGACTTCTTCCTTGGATGCAAAATAACCATGTATCTTATTGATAACAAGTAACGAATCTAACTTAATCTTGACCGCTCATATTTGTGAGGGCATAGCTATTTTTATTACACATATAAGGGCTTTATATCTCTGCTTATTTGTTTGAAGACTTACAGCTATGTTTCTGACACTATTTGACGTTGAATTTCTATGGGACCTGGATAACAATGTAAGCTTTGCTCCCTTCGTCATCCCACGCTAGCTGTATTAACATATATAGTTCAAACGAGAGAAGATTCTGTAACAAGCTTGTTTTTGACTGAGTTAGGGGAATGGTGCACTTTATAATAAAGTATGCTAACAATTAAGATTTCACCAATGTCTACGAGATGACCTGATACTAGTTTCTCTGATTTCCACACCATTCATCTCGAGATTTCCAATTTGTGCAAGATTTGTCACAATGGTAGATCTATGACAACAGCAGCAGTGCATGACTACAAGTAAGGTCTCAGTTTCCTCGCTGGCTTGATGACAACCATTTATATGTATTTGACCTCTAGATCTCAAGGAAATAGAAATATACAGGTATAGAACCTCCCCAGTTGGAGTGATGGTGAGTGAGTTTGTAAATGATTCTTTAGGTCTTCATTATTCAATTCAAACCTTGAGTGTCGTCTCAATACCCTTTTAACGTGTCGTGAACCCTAGGAACTTTCTAGCAGAGGTCCTAAACACGTAGTTTTTAGGATTTAACTTCACACTATGTTTCTTTAGTTTTTCAAAATTATTGATAGTATTTTTATTTTGGTGATCACATAATTCTATTGATCTTGTCAAAAAATATAGAATTAACCAACCTTTAACAAGTCTTCCTTGTATTGTCAAGTCTGTACACCATTTTCTTGTACGATGAGTACTTTGTTTTCCTTATCATGCTCTTGCATATGGATCTAGTTATAGCCGAGTAAACGTCTATGAAGCCCAATCATTTGTGGCATCTGCCAGCATGTCTATCTGCGAAAGTGGGTAACTCTACCAAGATCTAGAAAATTTACGCATATATGTCACTTCTCATTAGACTCTTCCCACAACCACATCAGTGAGCGAGTGTGGGTACACACCTTCTTTAACGAATTACGTGTCTAAAGTTTCCTGCCGTCTACAAAATTGTACTAAGTGCGTCTATTGTACGAGATCACTGATAGTATATATGAGGTTCTTACGACTTGCAGTGTCATAATTGTAGTCCTGGTGGAATCTACAATAAATTTTTAAATGCATGTCTAACGAAAATTCCTCAAATTCTTACATATCCAGTATGCTTCTGAGTACAAGAAATCGTCACATATTTAATTGGTCAATTGTAATTAATCACTAGCTCTACTCAGCATCAGATTCTCAAAAGCCATTGGGTTTCCTAATAACTTTAACTCTCACACTGCCATTAGAAGTGAGGCGTCATCATCAACAAGAAAAATTTCTCATTTCTCCTCTTTTTACGTGACTCGAACTCAACACTCTTATAAGGAAGAGCCTTAAATAAAAAGTTTACACCATTTAGGTCATTCCTCGTTGTCTTTTATGGTCCTTTTCCTTTATATGTAACATGTAATTTTCTTCATTTTTTGGTATTGTATATGTGTTGGAGAATTTTTTGGGTATCCAGTACATAACTTGTCCTCCTCCAAGTCAATGTATCTTTGTGCCCTCTTTTAAAGTTCTTCGAAGGTATGGATCATGTTCATCTACAAAGATTTCTATAAGATCTTATGTCTCTTCAACCCTTTCTCGAAAATAATAGTTACAATGGAGGTGTTGAGATTGGTTATTTGTATAATGTTTAGGCTAAATCATCTTATGTAGTCTTAAAAGATCTTGTTTGATTTTTATATTACCTTAAATAATATTGCTAAATCTCAAAGTCACATTAGTCTTACATAGTTTTTTAGTTATTTAAAATTTCTATTGAGCTTGTAAGGACCAACATAGGCAAAAAGGCATGATACTTTTATTACATATGTTGCTTTATGTAGCTATATCATTTCCCTAAATTTTGTAGTATGATCATACGGGATCTTTCATAAAATTGTATTATCTAATAGTAGTAGGTTAAATTTTGATGGCAAACGTTCAAGCAGTATGCTCCTATTGAAAGGGCTATCAAAATTAACATATGCATGTTCATAATCTTGCATTTATGACACATCAAATGATATCGGTCTACAACATCATGGTAGAAGTAGGTTAGGACATCATTTTAATCTGTTGATCTTTATCAACTTCTTAGTCAACTATAGTAGGTTACTTATTTAATGTTTCAAAACAATTGTTAGTATATATTTTTTATTATTGTTGGGAGCCTGCATAGGTAGTTATGAAGGTGATTGTGGTGGGACTGTTGATTCCATATCTTTTTTTTGGTAATTCAGAAGGTATATAAATAATTAGAAGTTATGTACAGCTTGAGATTGTCCATACTGCAATCTCTTGTCGACATCAAAATTCTAGCTTACAAAAGAGTAACATGATTCCTATAAATGTTGCCCTCAATCAAAACAACACAATAACAGACCAAACCATGACAGCAATCTCACTAGCCAAGACAGAACCAACTTCTAGTAATACAAAGCCATACCTAACCTCAATAAGCAAATACACCAATCCAGTCGCTTACGAGTCTTTACCTTAGTTAGACTCCTATGTGCAGAATTAGACTCCTACCAGTAGAACTGATAAAGGTCACCTTGTAGCTTGTGTCCCCTTGGTTTCATTACTCTTTCTTTAATGCTCAGTAAAGAATGAGACTATCTCTTCAACTTTTGATCTTCCTTTTATAGTTGTCAAGGAAGGAGTTAACTTCCTTCTCTTTACCCACTGTTGTTTCTACAATAAAACTTGCAAAAATGTCAATAAGAATAAAACCCACACACATATTACCTTCTCTCGGTGTTTGAGTGAAGGTGCTCCATAACTTGAAAGATCACTTGCGAGTTAAGACTCCCTACATCCAAGGCTTCATCTTTGAAGGTTTGAAGGTTTCATTCATATCACAGGTTATACACAACTACGGATAGGATAATGATGAACGTATTTATGTCACAGTGTCTGGAGGGTGGGGACTGGGTAACCTATAGTAGACGGATTGGAGATCGATGAGCTGAGGATGGCTAATTTGGAAATGGTTTAGAGTGTTTACCCATACTATTCTTGAGAAAGAGCAATCAAAAAATAAATGCCCTATAGTCTCTGAGTCCAAAACACACAAAGAGCATCGGTTTAGGGTATGGAGGTACATTAATTTATCTCTAGTCTGCAATTTGTTGAGAAAGGCCAACCATAAGATGAAGGAACACCTAGGACTATTCCTCTTATGCCATACTAATGGATACTAAGGAACCGTCTAAGTTGTCAGTCTCAGGAAAGTGTATGTTGAAGCATTGGTATACTGCTTAGAAGGGCTTTTTAGCTATTCTAAACTATCCTCTCTTGAGGAATCTAGGTTATAATGTAGAGGTTTTAAGTTGCTAATAGTCCCCACAATTGTATCTTACCAGCACCATTCATTGTTCCAAATTACTTCCAATACTCTAGCATTCATGGGAAGATCTAACCCACCCATTGATCAATCAAGGAGTAAAGTGAGCCATCAAGATTCCTCTCGGATGCTAAGGATCCTGCTATAAAAAAGCAGAGTTACCATTTCCTATTTTAAGTCTAAATTGGTTCCCAATTTGGTCTCTAACGGACAATATCTTTCTCTAACTCCACGAATTTCCATTGATAGGTAAGATAGTCTAGAAAATTTTCCTTCTTAGAATAATGATGTGCACCCACTTAACGCACAAAGCTTCCCTATCATTAAAAAGAACCCAAATTCTTTTCCCAATCAACACTTTATTCTAAGTAGACAAATGTTTAAAACCTAGACCTCCCACTCTCTTTGATCTACAAACATCATTCCACTTGACCTTTGCCTGAGCTTTTGTCTCCATCTTTCCCAACCACAAAAAATTCCTAAGTTGTTTCTCTATTTCCTTAATAATGGAAGAAGGGAGAATGAAGATACTAAACCAATAAACTGGAAAGGTGGACAGGACTGAAATAACTAATTGGACTCTACCAGCATATGAAAGATTTTTATGGGTCCTTTTGTTAACTCTGCAATCAATTTTTCCAATAAAGAAAGATAATCCCTCTTAGACGACCAATTATAAGAGGAAGCCCCAGATATCGAATAGGAAGGTGTCCTTGTTTAAGACCAGAAAAGCTTTCAATTTGATGGGCCAATTGGTCCAAATATGGAGAGACAAAGAAATGACTCTTATCTAGGTTCATTACCATACCAGAGAATTGCGAAAAGGATCCTAAACAATCTAGTAAGGTTTGGTCCGAGACCAAATATCCATGACAAAACATTAAGAGATCATCTGCAAACAAAAGATGGATGAGTTTAAGAGCTTTACATCTCCAATGATATTTAAAGTTATTATAGCCTACTATGCATGCATTTAGGCTCCTAGTGAAAACCTCCATACAAATGATAAAGAGAAGAGGGGATAGAGGGTCACCTTATCATAATCCTACCTTTCCTAGAAAGAATTTTGTGGGGGATCCATTAATTAAAATTGCATATGCAGGAGAGGAAATACACTCTCTTATCCAATGAATGAACTTGGGAGGACAACCTACAGCTTCTAACACATTCAAGAGAAAATCCCAATAGATCGAATCATATGCTTTTTGTAAATCCACCTTAAAAGCACATCTCTTATAATTATTGGCTAGATGGTAATTCTTGAAAATCTCTTCAGCCAACAAGATATTATCCCCTATTCGACGATTTTTAATGAATGCACTTTGGTTTGAGCTAATAATGAAAGGGAGTGACTGTCTAAGTCTATTAGCTAAGATTTTTGCTATAACCTTATAAATAAAGTTACAGCAAGATATAGGCCTATAATCATCTAATGTGGAAGGATTGGCTTTTAGGGCACCAAAGTGATGAAAGTAGAGTTGATTTCTTTGAGAAATCTCCTATGAAGAAAAAAAATCTCTAATAGCCCTACTAATATCCTCCCTAATAATAGGCCATGTATGGTTAAAGAATACCCCATTAAACCCATCTGGCCCAGGAGACTTGTTTGGATTAAAAGACTTGAGAACATCCCTAGTCTCTTGAATAGTGACTTCAGCAATGAAAATATTGGTAAGAGTGTCAGTAATCCGATGAGGGAATAAATTATCCACATACTGTTTAGAAGGAGGAAGGTCTTTCTTGGTCCCAATAGTCCTTTGAAAGCAACTTAGGAACTGATTTTGAATCTCATCTACATCCATAATTCTAATACCATTTTCCCTATAATCGAGTGAATGTTATTTCTATTCCTATTTGACAAAATGGAATTGTGAAAAAACTTGGTATTTCAATCCCCCTCTTTGAGCCACTTGACACGAGAAGATTATTTCAGAAAGGATTCCTGGTCTTCTAAGGCTCTTAACAAGTTATTGATGGCCTCGGTTTCCTGTTCGACCAGATCTGAGCTGTTGGGAAAATTTCTCTTTTGATCTTGAATAATTTTGAGAGAAATTTGATAATTCTCTACTCTGGTATGGGCATCTCCTACTTGTCTCATGCCTTCAATTTAATAGCAATGATAGGTACGAGTGACGAGTGATTGCAGAGATTTCTCCATAACCTCTGAGATCACCAGTGGGTACGCTCCTTATCAATCATGGCTTCTTTTTCGTCTACTTCTCCCCTTCAACTACCCTTAACTTCACTTCTACTTCCTCTCCTAGACCTCATCCCCCACCGAACATCTCACCATTGTTCTTTGGTTCAAAACCCTAAATCTAGAGACCAAAACTCAGATCCTAATATTCCTCCCCCTTCCCCTACCAAACTAGTAACCCATTAGGATCTACAACCTGACAAAAATCCCCTCCTACTAAACCTAGATCCTGGAGATCAGTAATGGCTGATGTAGAGGCAGATTCTTCGATGGCAAAGACACTGTCTTATTATGCTTCGGAGATTCAAGATGACCAAATCAGAGTCATTCCACCACCTAAATTAGCAAAAAAAAGGGCAGTTCAATTTCTCCATGCGCTAATTAGGTTTTTCTTAGGAAAGCGTCGTGCATATTCAGTGGTCCAACATGCATTGGCCAAATCCTAGTTGGCTTTCGATTTGTCTGAAACTCTGATTACAAGTGTGAATAACTTTTTATTTAAATTCGATTCAGAGGATGGGATGAATTTGGTCCTAGAGAAAGGGTCGTGGCATATTCAAGATAAACCCCTCTTCCTACAGAGATGGAGCTTGAATGGAGGGGAGCATGATGATATCAAAGTTGCGTTTGTTTGGATTAAATTCCATAATATTTCAATGGAATACTGGAATACGGAGGGACTTGGAAGAATTCCTAGCTCAGTGGGTAATCCCCTCTTAATGGACACTCCGATTGTAAAGATTTCCGAAATAGTCTATGCCTGAACATGTGTGGAGTTGGAATTGGGAAAGAGTTGGCCCTCATCCTTTCAATTAGCCACTTATAATGAAGAAGGGAAGATAACATTCAAGGAAACAGAGGTTGAATATGAATGGAGGCCGAAAAACCAGTTACAAAAGAAAGAATGGGCTCCTACGGGGAGTGTATTTGAGACTAGATTACAGCAAGAATTGGCTAAAGGAAAGGAACATGTACAAACAAGTGTATAATTGCAGCAAAAGGATGGTCATATGGTAGTCTCTGGGGACCTACAACAAATTCATAAGGAGAGTCCAGAATCGAGGCTTCCAACTGTACAGAGTGAGGACATAGGAACACCTTAAAATAGTCAATTGAATGAAAAGGCAATATAAAGTGACTAGGGCAATAGCTCTTCGGGAAGTTTAATGGCTCCAAGTAAGGATCAACAGAAGGAAGGTGAACCAAATGGAACCCTTAAGGATGTTGAATTCCTAACATTAAAACAAGCAGGTAATAATCTTTCCCCTTCTAAGTCTGAATTGGTTCCTGAACTGGAAAATCATAGTCCGGGAAATATGGAAGGGGCAGAGGAGGATTTTACAATCCAAAAAAATAGGAAACCTAGGAGAAAACAAAAGTAAGTGTTATCCTATGGATTTTGGTAGAATGGATTTAGCTTTTTGGAATGTTAAGGGTCTTAATAACTCTAAAAAGCAATTAGCTGTGAATGTTGTGCTTAAGAGAATGTCTATGTCCTTAGTGTGTTTGATTGAGTCCAGGATTAAGTTTCCCCACTTCTTAAATAATGTGTGCTATTCTTCATCTCCTAGTTGGCTTTTCTATAGTAACTTAGAGCAAAGTTCAAATGCTAGGATAGTGGTAGCTTGGAAGCGGATAGATTTTTGTGAATTCCTAAAATTTCTAGTGATCAATTGATTCCTTAGAGGTCACTCCTACCAATAGCCCTTCAGCCTTTTGTGTCACTTGTGTGTATGGGTCAAACAACTTTAATCATAGGAAGAATCTCGGGTCAACTCTTTCCAATATTAAAAACTTAGTGGGAAATCGTCCTTAGATTATAGCGGGGGACTTTAATGCGGTTTTATCTTCTTGTGAGGCAGAACCTATAGGTCTTTTTACTCTTAATGACATGTATGATTTTAGGCAATGTGTAGAGGACTGTGAATTCTATGAGCTTAATTCTAGTAGTCTTAGGTTCACTTGGACTAATAAACAATATGGAGAGCTCTTTATTGCTAGGAAGTTAGATCGAGCTCTTGTAAATACTGCTTGGAGTTCTAAGTTTCCTAGATCGTATGCAATAATCCAAAATCTCAACATTTATGATCATTCCCTAATTTTGATTAGGGCCTTAATAGACAGGCCAAATAGACCTTCCCCATTTAGGTTTGCAAACTTCCTAGTTTCACAACCTAATTTCCTCCAGATAGTGGAAGAGAAGTGGAACACTTTGATCTAAGGAATTCCATATCTTGTTAAGACAAACAATGTTAGTCTATGATTCTTAATTGAATGCTTTCCACGATTAACTAATTATGACTCCATTTCAAAGTGCTTAAATACTTTAATTTTATGTTTGAGCTTAAATGTCTAAAACTAGGCCTAATGTCAGGTTGGAAATATAGTATGAGTCTAGTTTTGTGGTTCCACTTCACAGATATGCGAAACTAAGTATTATAGTGTTTTTTGGCATTTGGTTTATGACGATCAAGATAGTAAAATTTAAAAAAAAAAAGAAGAAAAATAATATTTTGTAAAAGAAAGTATTTATGAAAAGAGTAACATCTTTCATGTAGGCTTGGCAATAGGTTGGTCGATGGGGCTGACCTAAGCCTGAGCTGACCTACCCAAGCTCAAGTCTAACTTTAAGTCGAATCGTACTTGAGATATATAGCCTGACCCTTAACTCTCACCCCTACTTTCACAAGAATAGTGATTGCTTCTATAGTGACTTATAAGTGCATAAGATTGTGAAACTTGTCTCCGACTTATGCAATGTTAAAGGATACTTGGTTTCTTGAGCCTATTTTTAGACTTTGTCCTACAAGGATTGAATTCATATCTATCAAATTATATAACTAAACTTCTAAATTCTAAGGAGTGGATCAGGTGGAGGGATGTCGAGTCATCTTAGACCCCTCTAAGGTTTTTTTGCCCACAATTATAAGGTTCTTGTCTATGCTTTATATTTAAGGTTACTTAATTTAATGGCTTTCTAAAAATAGCTCTTTGAACTTGTTTGAATATTAATGATTTATGATTATGACTTGGGTCTTTTGTGTTTTATAAAGGTCAATACTTGGACATGTCATCTTTTTAGGTCTAATTAGGTCTTATTTAAAAATATTCATGTTTAATTGACTATTCTTAATTTTATATTATTGTTTTTGAAGGGTTGGAAGGGCACTAAACACAAACTAGAATATTTCAAGAGCAGGAAGTCTCATTAGGCCCAAACCTAAGAAAGCCTTAACAAAATACTTACATCCATATGGAAAAAAGCAAGGTTTAATCAGGCTTGGCCCAGTATTTTGTAAAATGCATATTAATATGTTAAATCTGTATTAAATATTTTAATTTCAAACATAGTTTTATTTAGGCCACAATTTTAAAAATAACCTTTAAATAATTAGGCTAAGTCCCAAGTTTTGAATAATTCTAAATTAGGTCCAAGGCTTTCATAAAAGAATTAAGGAATGGACTCAAAATCTTAAGAGTCTAATCCAAATATTAGACTAATATTTTAGAATACATATGAACACTTTTATGAAATTGTTTGGCTTTTTAAGAGTATAGAAAGAGACTTTTATACAAGTTTAATTGATGAACAAGTATAATAATATACTAATAAAAATACAAACAAAATTAGATCTAGCTTATAATTCTCTATCTAATAAAAAATATAGTTTCGTCTAATTTAAGCTTGAAATCTCGTTAAGAGTAATTCTTTCTTTAGTTCCTTTTATTTATTTTAAGTTTGTGTTCCCAAGCCCACCAAAAAAAATTTATACACAATTTTAACTTTAGGCCTTTAGAAAAAATATTTAAACCTAGTTATCAAATTTAACTCTTTTATCCTTAATACAGTTATACCTAATTAATTTTGGTCAATTGTACTTTTAAAACTCTTTTAATTTAATTTTATTGGTTTTAAACTAATAGTTTTTCTCAGTTGCATTAATTTAGCTTGAAACTCTTCTCATTTAAAGCCAATATCACTTTACAAAATAAAAAGGCATATTTAAAACCAATTTCATTTTACAAAATAAAACCATAAACCCATTATTCTTTCTTTTAAATCAATAAGATTTTGAAGGTTAACTTCATTCCTTTTATTGTACTTATCATATCATTAGAAATCTTTCCTTTTTAAAAAGTTAATCAAACATCATATTTTCCTTTTGAAGTCCAATGTAATACTTCATTTCAAGTATTAAGTAAAAACACAAATTTTTATGCATTTAACTACATACGTTA
>JANIPM010000233.1:59351658-59374642 GCA_027478405.1 Erythroxylum cassinoides | reverse complement strand
AAAGGAATTTAAACAACTCTAAAATTTGAATTAATTCTCAACATTCCCTCTTAATTCAAATTTTGTGGATGAAGCACATCTCTCCTAATCTTCAGAATCTTATGTGAAGCATTTCTTTTCACCGTTGATGTCCTTCTCATCAACCTGCAACTATTGAAGCACGTCTCTTCAAACACATCTTGGTGCACTTCTCAGTTATTACCAACAAATCTAAAAAGGAGTTTTTTCACTGTATGATGCACTTTCTCATCATCTTATCATTGTTGAGTACTTCTCTCAACTCATCTTTCCATTGTTGAGCACTTCTCTCAACTAATTCAAAAGAATTTCTTCTTCAGCCACTTCAATCAAATTTGCACGTTCTTCTTTTTTAAATCTGCAATTCTTTTACAGATAACCAAATCTTTTGCAATTATAACATTGAGGGTTTCCTTTGTGCTAACAATATTCCTCTTCATGACCCGACTTCTTGCAATTTGTACATTGGAGATTGTTTCCTTCCTTCTTTAATGATGGAACTTTTGCTAGATAAGCGCCCTCTACCATTATCACAGTCCCTCAAGGATTTAAAGCTCTGATATCATGTTGAAATTTTGAGGAAAAAAATAGAAGATGAATAGGATGAGATAAGATAAAGATTAAACAATAATTAACACACCCATCATATCTTATTATTAAACTTTGTTGCCTTATATAGACAAAATACAAACAACTAAAATAGATTTTTCAGCCATTAAATCTAGCTTATAAGATAAGAATAAATACAATCTAAGACTTATTCTAAGATAATCTAAGACCTATTCTAAAGAAATTTAAACAACTCTAAAATTTAAATTAATTAAATTAATTCCCAACAGTGAGGAGTCAGTCTTTGAAAGCGAGCCAGGTGCTGCAGGCTGCTTTGGAACATATATTGTGTTTCAGGAGTCAGTCTTTGAAAGCGAGCCAGGTGCTGAAGGCTGCTTTGGAACATATATTGTGTTTCCGTATAGGAGAGAACCATGGTACTACCATTGAACTTGAAGAAAAGAGACGGTGGCAAGATTTATTAGAAAAGACGCCATATGAATGTAAACTCCAGTCAATTTGATCCTCCTCTTCCGTATTAGAGATCTGAGGGAGATGGTCAAGAAGGGTAGTGGAACCTCAAATTTTATAACATAGTTCACTATAAATTAAAACTCTAGGTGCAATATAGTATAGTACTACTTCATTATTAAACATAACTAATTATGGTTGAGATGAAATGGAGTTGACGGTCTAAAATGGAGTTGAAGCTCGATCAACCTAAGCTAGGACCTTGCGTATTCTCGCCTTTTTAAGTCATTCAGCAGTACAGACGAATTACCCACTCAGTCTATCAATTATTTTACATACATGCGGTTGTCCCTCAAAACTTAAAATCGAATTCAACCAACCAATCAATAGTGCAACAAGAGCATTTTAATTGGTAGTATTAGGACTAGCATCCAACTGGAAGGAACATCTGCGTTATATATATATTTCAAAAAGTTCTCTCATAAAACCACTAGATCAACACTGTCTTTATGGTTTACATAATTGGTTCAATTAGTTTCCATATCATCTCAAAGAAACCCCAAGTAGTCAAGTGGGAGTCTAGTTATCTGACTCTCAAAACCTCAGGGTGATTCAAGGGAGTTGTGGGGCGCCTGCTGCTGAACATGGCCCCAGGGTCGTGATCAACTAGTTCGATCGTTTTCACGAGGCGGCAATGAGACCCTACAGGACAAAGACAGCATTACTAATGTGGTGGGAATCTTTTGGTTTAGAAGTTCCATTAGAGGACAGACGCGTGCTTTATGGAAGCTCCATTAACCAAATTCAACGGAAAATGCCAAAGACAAGAATCAAATAGATTAGATTCCCGTTAAAGCAAAGGAACTAAGAAGTTAAATTTGATATAAAACGAAGTCTTACATATCTAGTAAATTTAGATAAGGCAAAACCGTTGGATCATCAAGCTTCACGTGTGTGGGGACTTCATGGAATATTGAAATAGCATGTATAGAGCATACCCAATAGGGGACGCTTGTGGCAACAATTGAATAATTAATAACGAAAATTAAGCAACATTATTGGCCAAACTCTGACGATATCTGGTAAACTTGTTATGTACTGTTTCTATGTTATATCAACGTCAGCTTGATTTGCCATAGCAACCGTCCAGCCAAGGGGATGTTGCACCTTGGTTTGTTTAATGATGCGTGATTAGTATCATCATGAGTAAAGAAACCCTTTTCAGTTACGTGAAGCCAAGATTCAAAGTTGGTAGAAACTGCCGGATTGTCTCTTACAATGTAGTAGTCATTTCATGAATGAATCATCTGTTTGACTTGAATTTATTTATTAAGCAAGTTCATCCACTCTTTGATTTATTTACTCACTTCTTTTTCTTCTGCAAAAAATAACGTTGGTGAAAGCGAAAAACTGAGCCACAAATGTATGGTTGTGGTTACACTCTGAAATGATAATGGTAGATCAACATCACTTGAAAGGGAGTCATTTCATGGTTACATATGCATGTTTTGAATTCAAACAATAAGATCAAGTTGCTTTCTTAAATTTAAATGCAGAAGTTCTCAGTCAGAAGTTGTGGAGAATGTTTGGAATTTCTGCATTTTTTAAAATTCAATTCTGATTGATGGGTTGATTATGGTGGTAACATTTCTGTTTCTGCCAAATCAAAAGAAATTTCTGATCAGAACATGTACTATATTTATTCTCACGTTCTTAATTACCTGATGTGGCTGAAGTGGGATGAACTTAACAGTGCCTATAGTTAAGCACTGCCTATAGACAAATTTTGAGAACTTTTGAATTTTGAAACTATAAACAACTAATTTAAATTGATTTATTAGTGAATAAGCATCATAATTGAGAGAGCTTTCCACTATGAATCGCACCTGTAGAAACTTTAAAGGTGTGTGAACTCATAAAAGGCAGAGAACAAGAGTAAAACTAAAGAGAATCTTGCCCACAGAAAGATAGCTATTGATATTTTTCAAAAAAGGCATTGCTTTGTGGGATTCTTCACCCATGCCGAGGTCCAGCCCTTTAACAAAAACAAGGTCACAAATGCGCTAATGTAAGTTACTAGGAAGCAAACGTCATATCTCTTCTGAATATAAAATAAGTCAGGTTGTCTTCCCACGAGTGTTTTATGCTCTTATCAACTTATCTTCTGTCTCATCTTTACTAAGCCATGAATGTAAACAAATAACATCCGTTTGTTCCCGTTGAAGTGCCAGGAGAGTTGGGTGCTTTGGCTTCTTCTTTTCTTGTTGTTCTAGTTGGAACATACGTTCCAATGATGTCGCGACGAAGCATAAGACTAATTTAGCTTGCTCGCCTATAATCCGGATTTGAATGGTCAACAGTCCGGATTTTGAATGGTCAACAGTCAACACCAAGCCTAGTCTTACTTTTGTTTTACATCAATGAGAAAAGCTTTACATCGTTGTTCGTTTTGTTCTCGTCTAAACCTTGGCGCTGACAGTTTTGCTTGTGAAACTATGTATGGATCAGACGGTAAACTATAATAATTTTTAAGGTTTAACTCTATTTCATAATTGGTGTGGTTCTCCGCTGCAAACGATTGCGCAGACAATTTTCATTTTATGAATAAAGAGAAGTCAAAAAAGTTGTTAATGTAACACAGTTGATACATATTCAACAAAATATAGTAGCTAAAAGTTACATCATGAGCACTCAATTTGTTATTATAATGTTGTTTACTCAACCTATGGTGAATTCTTGTCAAATGTTATAAATTTCTCATCCAAGTTATGTAATTAAAACTTGTATATAAAATACATTATATTGCTTAATGTAACATGTTTGATTATGATAACACATGTTGATCACATTTTCTAATTGAATCCTAACATCTGTTGCTAACTAATCTATTAAAACTATATATATTATTTTATCTTATAATATATATGTAATCTATATATATTAAGGGGTCATCACCTATGCATAATTCAATGAAAAACTATATTCTAACTTTACTACTTTATCATAATTCAGAGCCACAAGCATCATAAAATTCTCCAACATTTATAACTCATAGCCTTAATATTCTTTTCCACATTACTTCAATACTTCAATCAGAAAAAACTAAACAAACCTATAAATCATGGTTTTAGCTTATCAATGCAACAGACATAATCTTAAACACCAAAATCATGAATGCAACAACATAAGCATCATCCAAAATCAACCATGGAAAATCTAATTCCCCCAATTCTACCATTCAATTAAATTATAAATTTCTTCACAATACCCTTAAATTCAATCAATTACCTCATTTAGATAAATCAAGTTCAAGTTATGTTGATTGCATATGATCTTTATGGATATGTTGATGGTTCACTCTCACTACCAATAGCAGAAGGCTCCACCTCAAATCCTTCTTCTCCAGAATACCTCAAGTGGTAGTGATTTGATCCTCTAGTCTAATATTTCTACACTGCATCCGTCACCAGCTCAGTAGCTTGATTAGCCTTTGGATGTTTTACTACCTATAATATATGGTTGTTTCTTGAATAACATTTAATGCAACAATCCTCATCGCAACACTCTTTCCTTCATTAAAAACTCCATACTCTAAAGAAAAGGGCCACCACCATCACTAAATTTTAATCTCTTGTCTCCATAATAGCTGGCGAGCTCACTGCCATTAGTGATCACATTTCTAATGATGACCATTTTCTTTTCACACACAATGGACCCTTGATTATTAAACACCAAGAATATGATTCATTCATCATTATTATTAAATGCCAAGAATCTACCCTATCCTTTGTTAAGTTTTGAGAAAAATTATGTATTCACGAACAACGACTTTAATATCTTAACTAGCCATTGTCACTCGAGATAGTGCTTGTTGCATCTTTCATACGAGTAACTCCTCTTTATACAACATACATAACACCATTAAACTAGAGAAATAATTATGACAACTAGTAACAAAAAACAGGGTGGCACAACCATAATTCAGTCCTAGACCTTCTTTGGTTAGGCCTTTAACTCTAATGGGCCTTCAAGCACAACTTCACTCTTCAGCTCTAATTGACCTTCCTCTAAAATAGTCCACAATCACCTGTCTATCCAATATTTTAATCAACTCATTATCTCCTCCACAAATCATTTTAATGTCCAAGCACAACATCCCAATAAATCTCATAACACCTTTTCAAGGTCTAAGCTTAGTAGTCAATGCCAAATCTATTAGAAGTAGGGATATATTACAACCCATTTTCGCTTTAGATACTTAAAATCCAGAAATTGTTAGTATGGCTACTCATATAACACAAATGCTATCATAATAGCCTTCTTTGCCATGAATATCCACCATAATCTGGACACTTCCCAATTCAATTCCAATAATATTATAGAGTGGTTACTTGATTCAAGAGTCATAACCCACGTGACCCCTGATCACTAACTTTAGTCACACTTTATAATGGTTACAGTCAATTGGTAATGGACATACTCCCTCTATTTCTTCTATTAGTACCTCCATTTTTTCTACTAATCTCATCATCTTCATCTTCTTAATATTTTAATTGTTCTTCATCTTACTAATAATTAGTTATTTATTACTAATAATTCTTATCTTATTAAATTTAATCTCTTTAGTTATATTGTGAAAGAACTCAAATCTAAGATATCACTCTTTGCAAGACCCATTCATAATAATCTCAATATGATGAAAGTTTCTTTACACTTCAAGAATCCTATTGCTTTCATATTCTCTTTACTTTACTTAAAATGTGGTACCAGCGTTTGGGTCATCTATATCAATCTACTCCCTTTATTTTGTTCAAATTTTTACTTACTAATTCACATGCCATAAATCTATGTACTTCTTGTCTTCGAGGAAAAGGTATCTATCTTTCTTTCTTTTATCTTCTCATGTCTCTATACAAACTTTACAACTTATTCATTGTGATATTTAAGGACCTTCCCTATCTATTTCTTTTTTTTCTTATTGCTATTTTGTTATTTATGTTGATGATTTTAGTTATTTTACATGGATTTTTCATTGGCTAAAAAATCTCATGCTTTACTCTATTTTTAAACTTTCAAGGCTACCATTGAAAATCTTATTTTTCCATAAACACTAATCCTTTCAATGCAATGGAGTTCTTGAACTCATCAAAGGTACCTTGCCAACTATTTTAACTTTCATGAAATTACTCTTTGTATTTCTTATCCTTATCTCCCCAACTAACTGATCTAGTTGAACATAAAATTTACTAATTTTTTTAAATAGGGCTCACTCTTTTCTTCATATCTCTCTTCCCAAATCCTTCTAGTTTTAGACATTGTCTACTCTTGTCCACCTTGTCTATCTATTACCTACTTATGTTCTTCATAACATATCTCCACTTGAATTTCTTTTTTATACTAAACCTTATTTTTCTCATCTTTATATTTTTAGTTATACTTGTTTTCCATTTTTAGGCCCCACTCATCTTGGTCAAGTCTCTCATAAATCCATACTATATGTCTTCCCTAATTACTCATCTCACTGTAAAGGCTACCTTTTTTTTTAAACCCTATTACCTTTAAAATTTACATCTTCTGTCATATTTGTTTTCTTAAGACTTGTTTTCTCTATTCTTAGACCTCTCCACCCACTTTAGCTTCCTCATCTTCCTCTCTCATATCATTATCTTTACCTTTTCTCTCAATATCTTCTTCAAATTCATCCTCTCAACCACCTCCCCCTCCTCATCCTATGATTACACGAACACATGATCACATTCATTTTCCTAGAAACTTTTTTCTAGTTACATCACTTTTGTACCAATCTTCATAACTGTCTTACTCCTGATCCAATTTCTTTCACTCAAACAAATAAATTTCCTTCTTGGCGTCAGGCTATGCTTAATGAGTTCATTACTCTCCATCCTAATCATAAATGGTCTCTTATTTTCCCTTCACCAAATGCCAATATTGTAGGTTAAAAATGGGTTTCTCGTATAAAACAAAACCCTAATGGCTCTATTAAGTGGTATAAAGTATGTCTTGTCGCTAAAGGATATCATCAAATTATAGGTGTTGATTATACTGACACTTTTAGTCTTGTTTTGAAACCCACTACAATTTGCTTTATTCTCACTATTGCCTTTCCTATAACTGGTCCATTCATTAACTTGATGTTAATAATTCTTTTCTCCATATACATCTCCAAAAAACCATTTTTCATGACATAACCTCCTAATTCTATAGATCCTAATTATTTTTATGTCTTTATAAAGGTCTTTGTCTCAAACAAGCATCAAGAGCTTAGTTTCATCGTCAGAGTCAGAAAATCCTTGAAATCAAATTTATCACTTCCAAATCTTACACCTCTCATTTAGTCTATTTAGTTATATCTTTGTTACTGTTTCTTCACAGTTCTTCATTACATCTCTTATGCTTAACCTTGATTTCTCCTTTTCTGTAAAAGACTTCGGCCCTCTTTGTCATTTTCTTGGAGTTAAAGCCAAGCCTACTTCTTTTGGTCTTCTTATTACTCAAATTCAATACATCAACGATTTTCTTCTTCTGTCGTGTCTTAACAATTTCAAACTTATAACCACACCTATTACTCCCACTCTTACCCTCTCTAAAACTCATGACATTCCTCTTCCGCATCCTACTGAGTGTTATTGCACTATATATGTCATCCGATACTTTTGTCGTACTCATCCAAATATCCAATTTGCAATTAACAAAGTCTCTTAATTCTTACATTATCCTACTGATACTCATTGGACAACTGTCAAAAGGATTATATGATATCTTTGGTTCACCACTTTCCATAGTATTCACTTCACTAAATCCACCTTACTTAGCCTTCAAGCCTATTGTAATGTTGATTAGGTTAATTGTCCTTATGTTTATTGCTCTATGTCTAGCTACTACATATATTTGAGTCCCATTCTTATTTCCTAAAGGGTAAGAACTAATGTTACCAAATCTAGCACTGAAGTTGGATACAGAAGCATTGCTTTCACCATTGTTGAACTTTGTTGGCTCACTTCTCTACTTGGTGAACTAAGCCTTTCTCACTTATGACCTACTCTTTGGTAATAATTGTGGTGCTAATTTCCTAGTTCCAGATCTCGTCTTTCATGCTCACTCAAAATAAATTGAGATTGACATTTACTTTGTTCGTGATTGGTTGCTACAAGAGCTCTCTTCATATGACATATTTCTTTATTTAACCAAATTGTTAGTATTATGAGTAGGGTTTTTTTTTTTGCATTTGTTGTCTTTGAGACAAGCTCACAATCACACCACATCATGCCCTTGAGGAGGGCTAATAATATATGTTGATCACATGTTTTAATTAAATCATAATTGTATATCTTTTTGTTGCTATTCAATCTATCAGATTATTTCAGTTGTATCTATTATGTCATCTTAGCATGTACATGTAACCTATGTATGCGGGTCATCACGTCTACATAATTCAATGAAAAATAAAAAACATAGTTTCCTGAATACTTTGTTAGATTCATTAGATAGATAAATTTTACTTTATTTCACTTGGTATATAGAATTGTACAATTTAAATAAAGATTTTTGCCATTGAAGTGCTTAATATGATAATGAATTGCCTAAATAAGTAGTTAGAAAGGAATTTACTTATTTGCATTAAAAGGGAAAGGCTTATATTTCATATTTGGTGTGTCTGCTAAATACTTATATCTTAGGCAACTATCAGATCCACTCCTCTTCACAAAGGTAGACATTGCATTATTTCGGGCAAGAATGAATGCGACCTTCTAATTTAATACGAAGAATGTAAATGGTAAACAATCACCTCCTTATTTTACCATCAAAATCTTTTGGATGATATGAAAGGAACAAAGCACGTGGAAGACGTACAAACCATTTTTGAGACAGAAAAGATGCAATAAGCTGTAAAACTTAGGAACTATTCAAAATGGCTTTTTCTTGACACTAGTAATAGTCTATTATAGGCAGTAACTTTAAGATATTAGTACAAATTTATAACAGGCGGTAACATTAAATTAGTACAAATCTATTATAGGCAATCCAGATGTAGCCGGCGACACCGGTCAGTCAGACCAAGGAAATCCATATTAACCATGTTTGCCTACGTTTTGAGGTAGTTAATAGTTACCAAAATCATTTTTTTAAAATTTATATTAATTAATTAAACATGAAAAGACGGGCCAACATTAGATCTTCAGTTTCAGAGCACGTGATTTCATCGCACTTCCTTTCTCTTTGTTTTTTTCTTCCACAAGTCTCTACCATTGATAGGTCAACGCCATTGTCTGTCTAACTGTCTTTTAACCCCACGTCTCCTTTTAATAGAATTGAAGTTGAAGAAATGTCTGTAAACGGTACACGCCTAACCTAATTGTCCTTGTAAGAAGAACTAGTGATCCCATTTTTCAAACCCCACCTAACCCACTTACTCCAAAACCATAGTAATATGTCTTTGCAACTAGCCCAGAGGTCAATCTGTATAAAACATAAAAAAGGGTCAAATAAATTAGAGATACTTTTCTTTATTATTTCAAGGTTTAGTTAAGGAGCTGATGAATAAAGATGAGACAAAGTAGGGGTACATGTATAAGATACCTTAGGGTAAAGAGTGCGTTTTGAGGAAGCCTATGCAGCTGTTAGTTGATTTAGATTTGTGGGTCTTTTCTCTCGTAAGAGTTTCAACAAGAAGTTTTAGTATCTCTGTTATTTTGGAAATTCAAATCTTGGTGATTCTTTGCCTACATCGACAGTAGTGAGCGAACAAAGGTAAAGAATAACAGATTCCCTCCTATATAAGTAAATAGGTATACACTAGCATCATAAGATTGAATAGGCAAACAATGATTATAAAAGAATAATCAGGTCAACCATTCAAACTAGTTAATATATTTAAAAAGTAGTTATGTACAATCTGAGTGATGTATATGAAGGCCACTGATATTCTTTCTCAACCTAATTTTTACCGCTCCATCTACTACCCACAAACTATAGTATAGTAATCACAACCCTCCACCAACACACTTTTACTTTGAACCTTCTTTTGGAATGAAGAAAAAAAATGGAGTAGCCCTCCATGCCGTCTGAAATGTCCCTATCTATTCAACCAACCAAACCCACCTACAACCTACTTACTACCATCACCCAATTCTTCCACCTTTATGTACAGATCAAAAGCTCAGGCTTGAAGCAAAGAATATGCCACTACCAGAAAGAACACTCTAACAGCAAATCTTTTTCCCCAGTGTAAATTGCCTTTCTATCTTCCACCTTTAAGAATATGATCTGATTAATCCCAAATTGTACAGATTCCTTTTTACAAGGCTTCCAAGAGATAATAACACTGTCCCTGCAACCCCTGCAGCTTGCTCTTCCCTTTCTGCTTCTTTATGGTACTTCAATGCTGGCAATTCCTTCACTTTTAAGTTACCTATTCCAATCTTCTGTCTAACTGATTCGATGATCTTAGGATCAGCAGGATTGCCAATTGCGTCAGTTACATGGAATACATTAAGAGCCATGTCAACATTTGTTGATATCTCAGCCCTTGTCACATTCAGCCCATTCTCTCGAAACGTTCTTGTAACATCTGCCAAAAGGTCCTGCCTGTCTGATGCGCACAATTCTAACATCACACCCTGTTTATGCAAATTTATTCCAGTTAAACATTACGCCAAACAACTGAAAATATAACTAGTTCAACAACTATCAATATTTACCTCAGATGCTCTTCTCTTAACAGCAGCTTGTAAGCATTGAATTACACGTTGTCTCTCAGGCTCAGAACTAATTGGGGTCCCATCTGTATGCCTAATGTAAAACTCCTGTAAATAATACAAAAGGAACATAAGAAAAAAAACTATGTATCACTGGCCATCACAAATTAAAAGGGACGCAATTAAATTATACCAGATATGCTCTATCTCTTGCTGTGTTGATCGTGGCATGGAACACAACATATTCCATATCTGTCAAGGTGCAAACAACATCAAATAACAGCTTTGTCCGGTCCTTGCACTGAACATTCACAACTGAATAGCCTCTTTCCAACCAATTCTGTACAGTCACTGCAGGAGAATCCGAGTTCTTCAAAATGGCCTCTCTCTCATAATCCCTATCAGCAAACATCATTTGGTGCAACCTCCTTTCGGTGTGCGTTACTGCCATTGATACGGTGGTTTTGGCACTCCTAATATCATTGTCCCCTTTAAGAACATTCCTCAAACGTGCCTCGATCTGGTCAATCTGTTGCGAGTCC
Organism: Erythroxylum cassinoides; assembly: GCA_027478405.1. Lineage (NCBI taxonomy): Eukaryota > Viridiplantae > Streptophyta > Magnoliopsida > Malpighiales > Erythroxylaceae > Erythroxylum > Erythroxylum cassinoides. Next base: position 59,363,346 of record JANIPM010000233.1, on the reverse strand, counting down.
TCAATTGGGGTTCCAGAATTGCGGTCCTTAACATGGATTAAGCAAGCAATCCTGCCATTATGAGTCCATACTTTAGCCTCCACCACATTGCATTGCAAGTCAGCCAGTACTGCGAACACTTCTGAAAGAAGGCCGACACGGTCAGTGCCAGTTAGTTCCAACGCCGTTAGACCATCATAACTCTTGGTTCTGCCATTATGGATTGTTCCTAACGACTGTATGTCACCAAAAAAAAAAAAAGAAGAATTCGTCAGCCAAAAATAAAAACAATGAATTTTCAATGTATACTAAAAAACGAGTACTTAGTACACATCAGTACCTGCTCGATGTAATTAATAACGCTCTCATCCGTCAACTTGTTCCCCTTTAAATCAGTCACATGAAAAACTGCAGAACCAACAGACAGCAAGGTTACGAAAAATTCAAGGACGAGCCCTAAAAAATTTAAAACATAAAAGTGATAATAAAGCCAAATAATCAGTACCATCCATGAACCACCTTCCATCAGAGGAAATATAAGCTTTCTTAATAGAGAGGTTGAGGTCGGTGAGGACTTGGACTGCGTCGAGCAAGATTCCATGCTTTCTAGCGCTATCAAACTGTTAATAAAACAGATGGAAGAAACAATTAGTCAATTTAATTTTCTGAATGAAACAACAGTTCAAGGCCATTTAACGGAAAACATAAGTGGCTTATTTCTAACTGCCTTCGTGGAAGGGTTACCTTGACAATCGTCGCAGTGGGGCAAACGGCATTGTCGATGACGACCCTGTAGACAGAAAGTAGATACAGGTCAAGTGGGAGGCAAATTATTATTTTTTCTCCAGAGAAATATTCTTTGTGAGAGTTCTAAACAGGGTGAAATTAAATTTTTGAATAAGTAAGGTTTAACATGGAAAATATAAAGCAAGGACAACTTCAATCACACGAAATCTGATCTGGTTCGGAAAAAGATTTTCACGAAAATAGAGAATTCAGAGTTTTAGGCATGAATTACCAAAACAAAGTTCAAAAGAATTTGATCCGTGAAACATCATAAACGCAAAAGGAGAGATAAGACATAAACAAACTATACAGAGAGTGTTGAAACTCAGAAAAGGACATAGAAGCATGGAACTCAAGTCTCAGCTGACACCCAGACAGAAGCCGCTCTAAGCCTTCATATGTGAAAGAAAAGAAACCTCACCTGGGAGTTGTCATCCTTATAACAAGCTTCTCGTACTCATCCATATACGTATTGCACACCATTGTCGTACTTTCTCTTCCTTGTATGTCAAGAAAACGAGAACCAGAACAGAGAGCTTCACAAGATAATTTTACGTTTCTCTTCCTCTGTTTCTTTCCTTAAACCGAAAGGAAACAACACAGGTGAGGAACACTAAATAAGCGACGAGAGAAACGAAGAACTAAGAAAGCTAAAAACACTGGACGACCACAAAACCCAAGGAAGCCAAAATCTGGAATCTATGAAACTCTTTTTCACTCCTCTCTCTTGGATCGTATCGCCATTAACAACACACCAACACAGAACTGAAAACCTCCCTCTCTCCGTCCCTCTCTCGTTTGCTATTTGTTTCTCCTGTCTCTTTCTGTGTTTCTGTAAGGTTTACGGATTTTGTAAACACTTAAAACTACTACAAGCGCAAAACACGCCTTGTTCTTAACTCTCCTGCCCTGTCTCCATGCTTGTTCTCTCTTCTCACTTCTCAGCACCCTATATATATATCTTGACTTTTATTTTATTCTTGTTCTTGAGGTTGGGGGTTTCTTATTCTTTATGTTTTATGTTTTTGTATTTCCTTTTCTATGTAGAACTAGAATCCTCGAACAGCGTGAGTAACGCCTGCCCTTAAAATGGGATCTACGTCTGCTCCCCTGCCCGACCTTGACTAGCTTACCCTCTTCTTTTTTTAAAAAAATCTAAATAACTTTTCAAATTTTAGTTTTTCACGTCATCTAATAAAATCTTCGCTTTTAGTAAATAAAATATATATGACGTTAACTTGATTTATTTGGGCATCTAACATTTTAGCGTAATTAACTGAATCAAAATCGCCCCATGTCTAATTAGGAGAGGGTTTGACATTTTGAATATTGTGATCATTAGGTTCCATGAGAACTACCGTTGCCACGTGTTGCTTGATCCTCGTTGGTGGCGGTAGTTCAAAAGTCCAGCTCGGAATTGCCAGGTAAAGATTTGCTGAGCCCAATGCGTGTACTCGACTCAACGGGGATTGGGGGTTGAATCCAGGTGGACTATGTGGGACCCGAATACTCTGTGGAGAATGGAGATGGCTTAGATACTAAGTTGTGATTTGCCGACTTAACATTATGACGTCCGCACGTGACAACAAACCGCCCTTATCGGCTTTTCTTCTGTCACTTTTTCGCCGGTTCCACTGTGTAATTCTCGCGGGCTCTTTTGATGTATACCCTCGTAACTGTTTTCTTTTTTCTTGTTACCTTGTCATTTGTATCACTGTTGAGGATCCTCCTCACTTCTTACCAGCATGAAAATATCCTTACCTCTTTTTTAGAATCTTTTATCTTTCTAATCGTAGAGAGCAAATTAGTCATTTGAAGAATGGTGGTGGTGATGTCACGTGATAGTATTTAACTGGTCAGGACATGGAAATGGCGCCCGTGACGTGGAAGCACGCATCCGGACTTATTATGTCCTCCTTTGAGCGCCCTTTCAAAACAATTTGAGCTTTTGAGATGTTGAGCCTTCACCACGTGTCCAACTTCGACGCAATGTCAACTCGAAGCATGTCCCATAACGTATTAAGTGGGGCCAAGGCCCCCATTCTGGTCTGAACAGTCTCGTGCAGGCTTGTCAGAAAACACGTTTGCCTGTTGGCTCTTTTCACCGACTGCCGACGTGGCGCTTTCTTAAATCACCCAACGGTAACGAGCAGGAAAAAACGGTTATTCTCCGTTAAACTACAACACGATCATTACCACACATTTAATTCATACTGCCACGTGGATCACATCAAACAAAATTAAATCATGTCGTGCGTTGAATTTGTAACCGCTTAAAAAAGCGGGAAAAAGTTAACTGTAAAAAACACGTCCTCTACAGGTAATGACGGTTGGACGATTTTGAAAGAAGGGATGACATCTTGCGGCCTTTATGTTGGCGGGAAGAAGGTCGACTTCCCGCCAAATTTGGACAGCCCATTGTGGATAGTAGGGTGGTTTGGGCGGGCTATGAAGGTTGGGATGGGGCTGTGTCATCACATCAGGCATCACACGGGGAAATATCCACATCGATAAAAGCGTGATTAGTGGGACCGTCTTTCTTTTTTTTTGACGTGGATACTACGCTGTGGCTCTTTTATATTATTTTAAGGTGAACAAAAAATTAAATAATATATGAGCCAAAAAAAGCATATCAGTGTCGCGGCTTTTCACAGTGTCCAAGAGCCATGTACGTGGTGGAAAGAAATGATGACAGGTGGGATGCCAGCTCAGACGTCGGTCACGACTGGCCCCACTCTAATAAATTCTCTTTTTTCCTCATTTCGGAAACCGCGCCCGACTTTCTTTCTTTTGACCGTTGGCGGCAAATTCGAAAACAGTTGGTTGGGGGTGTGGATTCCATACAGCGGCGCCGCATATCTCTCCGTGAGACACTCGAAGCATGTTTCCATCTAACGTGATTAAACATGCTGTAGATATTATTGGCATTATTTATTTATTAGTAAGCAGTCACTATGTGTTCTATAAGGCGATAGGTAAATTTGTATTTAAATTTCTTCGCTTTTTAATTGGGTAGTATGGTTCTGGGTCAGGGTGCGTAAAATACACCGCATTCTTCTCCATGTTTTTTGTGGGTTCCACGTAGGAGTACTTGATCAGAGTATCCCAGTTTTTACTCGGTCAGAAGATCTTGGGCGTCAAATTGGGTTACCGTAATTTACGTACTTGGACAAAAAACAGGACTCACATCACATGGCTTGTGCATTCAACTACTACTACATTAGTCGCTAGTCACAACCTATCCACTACATAATATTTTATTAAGCATTACACTCAGAATGCTGTAAGCTTGTTCTACTGGAACTAAAATATCTTTTTCAATGGAATTGTTTTTTCACAAGGCTACTAATTCTAACGTTCATTGCATTTTCATTGATTATAACAGGTCAATGCGGTTGTATAAACAAACTAATTATATTGTTGAACTCAATAACGCGAGATACACGAAACAGACTACCTTTCCACGTAGTGCTTGGAAGTTGAAATTAGAAAGAGGGATAGGGTTTTCAGTTTTGTAATTGCGTCTGACCCGTTAGATTGAGCCGCATGGCAACCTTTGGACACGATGAGAGTGCTATGATTGCCACTATAGAGCATGCAGGTGGAGTATAGCTTAGATTACAACGTAAGCAGAAAGCAAAGCAACGCTTCGGCCTTTTAGCTTGGGGTGTGACCTGTTCATGGCTGGCTTGCCTTGCAAGTTTGGTCTTCAACTGATGTGCTCTGTTCTTTTAACAATTCACGAAGGGAATGTAATTAACTCACGACTCACTGACTCATACGACTATTTCTAATGAGTTGGCCAATTGGGCCCTTTTTCTTGAATCAGCGTGTCAAAGTAAGAAAATGAAATTTGCTAAAGCCTTGTAAGTAAGCAACTGCCTACAATTGGGTACTTTTTCTTGAACTCGTAAGGTTACTATGTTTAGGCACGTTTCTTCCTGATCGAAGGAAGGGAATATGATTGGCTGTGATACTTTTGCTTGATTTAATCACACGCTATTATTAATTTGTTCAGATAGAGTGTGTAGGTAGGTAGTTTAATTTTAAATAGGTAATTATAGTCGAATAAATTCCTAATTTTGCAACTTTAACATCCTTGTTGGTGAATTTTGTTTTACATCATGGGACTACGATTTGCGGCTTGTAATTGAGTAAATCAATGGTTATCCTGTCTCTTACATAGACATGATACACCGTTAATAATGAACTCCACAAGATTGTGACTTTAATCCTCATGTTTTGTGTATGAATGTTCCTAACATCTTTTCTCTTGAATCCTAATGTCATGTTTGCGTTTTTCACTTAGATTGAACCGCATGTAAAATTGATTCAAGTAGGCAAAAATTAATTATTCTTTTGCAATTACGAAGATTTTGTTCCAATGAATCATACGAAAGAAGCTTAAATCCATTGGCTGTGGAGCTGGGGGAACAAAGTGAAGTGACGTTTTCGCAATTATGGCGAAAAGACGTGCGCACAGCATGATTTTGGCTAGGCTTTTTCCAAAACATGGACGGCTGGTGAATTGGGGGGGTGTTGGGAGTTGTTGTATCAAGTCGACAGGAAAGCATTTGTGTGACAAAACACATGGAAAAACCTCGCAATCTGAAGTCAAATCACGAGAGGGACCTGACCTTAGAGTTTTTCACGAGGAATAGCCTGCTTCTTCTCAACTGGCCCTCATTTAGCTCTCTGTTCTGTCATGAAGACAGCAGTCTAATTATTAAAAAAAAAGCTTTGTGGCCAATTTTTTCTTTCTTCCATTTCCACATACTTGAAGGTGAAAATGATAGTCTTTTTTTTTCCAGTGTAATTGTTTTATCTTTGATATTCTTTTTTTTCCTTTTTCCCTATTAAACATGTTAATGCAAATTATAGTAGTGCTCTATTTATTTATATTACTAGTCTATATTAAAAATATTCTCATTTATTATAAGCAAGATAAACATTTTAAATGAAAAATATTGATCATAACTCAATGTAATCTATACCAGCACACAATTAATTTAATAACATCAGTATAGACAAAAATTACCATCATACACTTTAAATAAGTAACAACTTCAATGATAACGGGAATATCATTAGGCTACAAACTATTTATTTAATGCCACGTCTAAGTAAAATATATTACCATAATTCATTGGAAGCCATACACTTTTAAATAGAATTCATTGACTAAATGAAAAGAATATCATGCATTAATTAAAATTATACCACCATTATGCATGGTCCTTAAAATAAGAACACCATCTCTTACTAAAAATCATACCTCGTCTTATTACTATTACTTTATATTTTTCAATACCACACTTATGTAGAAAAATATATCATTAGCCATTACAAAAAATGAGACATACTCTTTTAAGCGGAAAATATTTACTAAATAAAAAGAATGTCATATCTCAATACAAACTATACCAATACTCAGTATATTTAATATTAGTAATTAAAGCTATAGTTACGATGACTCATTTCAAATAATTTATGGTTCCAATTAAAAATGAGAAAATTATCTCCAAATAAAAACTATATCCTATCTTAATAAAAACTATGCTAGTACTCTATCTACTCAATACTAGATACAGGTATTAGAAATAAATAAATAAATAAATCCTACCCTTTAAAATGAAAATATTGTACCTTAGTGGAAAGAATATCATGATTCAACGTAAACTATACCAATACTTAGAACATTCAATGTCATAGTTATAAACAATAAATACTATGACATTAAAAAAGTCACAGTTTTAGTGCAAACAAGGAATGTCATGATTGACCTGTAATAATACCAGGCATCAATGTGAGGGGTACGAATTGATAAACTCCTATGCAATAAGGTACGTTGACAAAAGGTGTTTTCTAACATAGTTAAATAATTAATACATGTTTGCATGTTTAATCTTATAATAAACTGCGCTCTGTTAAATTTTTTTAGTAAATATAGATAAATACAAAATAGTGTGATAAAGCATGTTCTTCATGGAAAATCTGACAAGAAATTATGAAGCAAATGATTTGGTAAATGTTCATGTATAAAATTGAGTTTGTTAAAGGTTTTGTGTAACACATTCTTGCAGTTAACTATGTTCTTATTTAAAAAATTTTAGTTTAAATGTGTAGTACGTAGATTGTACATGACCATGCATAAAGTTGTGTCCATTAAAGGTTTTGTTCTCCATGATTAATTTTACAACTATATGGACAGTAGGGACTCATGCATGGGTTGTGTTATCATATCATATATAGGCAATATTATGATGTCATGAGTGGGTCCAATTATAATGTTAAGTGGTGACGATAATGCATGGGAACTGCAATAATACATAGGTCTATTTTACTTGCCTATAACTTGTGTTTATGTGTAATAACTCCTTTTCCATACTAAAGGTTAGAGCCTTAGAATATTGCACATGAGTCATACCATTGAGAATTCATGAAATGCTTCTCATTCACTTGCATATCATTATCATACATATATGAATGATTTAGTAAACAATTGCAAAGATTTTATGTGCACTCAATTGATATATTTCAGGATATGAAAGGTTTAAAATGATCACAATGTGAATTGCGAAATGTTTATATTGTGAATTTTGGTTTGATTGATTATAAGTAGTAAATTTGGAACTAATTGTTACCATTGGAAAATTGATGAATTAATATATACATTTAGCTTAGGAAAAATATCAAGTGGCAAGACAAGTTGACCCATAGAAATTTAGGATAACTAGGCCTATGAAATAAGTGATAAATGGCATTGATCACTGAGTGACAAATGTCTTAGAGATTTATTGACAAATGGAATTGATCATTGAGTGATAAATGGCCTAGTATTTGACAGCCTATAGAGTGGACAAATGGGATGCATGCTTAAGGAAAAAATGTTAATATAAGAAAATGACACTTTACACCTAGTTGAATTAAGCAAATGCTGGAAAAGTTTATGATGAGTTCATTTCTCTTCTTTTTTCACTATCTCCACCGAAACTTGCTCCCATCTCACATCTATGTATTTTAGCTTAAGTCTTGCTAAATCGCTACACCAAATCCATGCTTTTATCCTTCACAAGATAGTTACATAACCAGAATTATGTTGTTCTTATTGTGGTCTTTTATCTTAGTTGAAAACCAACCTATTTTACCTTGAATTGGTGATGATCTTGCATGCATGGAGAGCTAAGTTGGCTTGATCTTTGAGCTAAAATTTGAGCTAGACAATTCAGTAAAAGATTGATCTTTATGGTATGTTTTAATATAAAGATTATGATGATTGAATTGGGATGGATTGTATATGATGTTGTTGATGAAGTGTGCTAGAAAATGATACATAAATTGGATACTATTATGCTTTGTTCTTAATGTATAAAAACCGTAGGTTCTAGGTTGTTTTATGGATGAATGAAATTGAGATTTGAAGTATAAATGAAGCTGGATTCATGATAAAGATAGGTGTTATTGAAGCGTTCTTGAATCTGAAAAATTAGAGCTGTAGGTGTGTTTGTAAAAAGTGACTGTTAATGTCATAAGTGAGCAAAATTTTGTAAGCCTTGGTCTAACCAATAAGGAAGTTAAATTAACCTGAAATAAAGTAACCTTAAAGGACATGAAATCTGGAAAATGATGTCTCTAAGCTTGTAAAATTCATGAAGTATTGAAGGTAGTAAAGTTACACACATTAGTGATGTTGATGACAAATTTTGGAATTTTAATTTCAGCCTTGTGTACATGTCGAACCAGCTAAGAAATTTCACTCTAAATTAGTATATTTGGACTTGATTAAGGCTAGGAATGAGCCTAGATTGTTGCTTGATTAATTGGTTAAGAGCTTGACAAGTTTATGTAGTTAATTGATATCATAACCTAAAGAATGGATTGTTTTGATGTGGTGAGTTCAAATCTGGCAATTTTGATTTGTTAAAGGAATAAATGAGTTCTTTTAAAGCAACATGATCTTAAGGAAATGAGTAATGTGTATAAGGTATGGATGAATGAGCATTGAAGAACGTGGGCTAATTATGAATGAGAATTGGGTAAATGTATGAATATATATTCCTGGAAAAAGTTTGGTGAATGTATAGATCTAGCTTGGTGAAATTCCAAATTTAAAGTAACAATTGTGTGTGGATTATGAGAAGCTTTTTGATCATGAAAATGTTCAAGGTTAAGTATAAATCATGGTTGATGAATTTGGAGTGAATCAAGCTAACTTAAAGGCACAAATCTGATTGTAAAGTCGTAATATACAAGCTATGATTTTTGAATGGTCAAGAATTGTGAATAAGGATACATACCCGGGATAGTCAATTAAGAATGCATTGAACATAACGCATTTACATGTGTATGATTGAGTACTTATTTGGTTATACAAGTTAGTAATGTATAGATATATGAGTATTGCATGATTTAGAAGCACAAATTGACCGACAGCTTCCAGACATTGCCGGCTCGTCAAGGCAATAGCTATCTGGATATACTGTGAGTTAACCTAGATGTTTACTCACTGTACTTAAATTGTTCTTAATTAACTGTTAGATATTGAACTATTATTAATATGATTGTGTTAATTTCGGACATTGATGATCCGAGGAGTTTGATATTCGAGACTATATTGGAAGTGTTTGCAAATTGAATGTGAATAAGGAAATTGTGTTCTCAATTATATGTTGAATGCGGAACTTAAATCCGATGAATGTGTTATACGACTGTGCACACTAAATGAGAGTTATTGATAGCATAATTTGTGATTTGATAAATTTTCGTTACATTGATATGCATGATCAGATAAAGGAGTTGTGACTGAAGTAACCAACATGAAAAAGAGCTTGAAGCTCATAAATGTGCTCATAAAGCCACAGGCTCAATGGTTAACGTGCCTGGTATTCACAATGGGTACAGGATAGTATCTAAAATAAACATGGTATCCACAATGAATACGGGATAGTTTAATAGGCCCTCGGACACAATAAAATGAAAATGAAAGTGGAGTCTCATGTGCATTGCAAATATATCTTTATGTAACATCCCGTCCCCAAATCAAGAGTTAGAATCAAAGACTTATGTAATGGAGAATATAACAATGAGAGAGTTAGAAAAAAATGACATCTCATGCTCATGCGTAATGTTAGCATACATGCTTTTGAATTTGAATTTCTGTATACATGTAAATAATTGTACATGCAATCATTGACATTCTAGGTAAAATTGAATTGTAATGGGATATGTGAAAAATTGTGGTTACAGTGATAAAATAATTTTAGATGGTGGATTGAGAATTTAGAATGGTCTACAACTGTATTAAATGGATTTTTGCATAATGATTGATACAAATTTACGTAAGTGGGATGAAGAAGATAAGCTAGAAAGGTTAGCACTATAGTGAAACTTCCTGGATTAAACTATATTGATCTAGAATATTTTGACAAAATTGTCTTCATGAAAGTTGTAGATCTTTCTTTTATCTTTCCATTGATATGAAGTTTGTAACTTTTGGAGTTCTAGATCAAAAGTTACCAAGGTTTGAAGTATAAGATTGGGTGAAAATGAAAAAGAATAAATGCACCGTCGTGCATAAACATGATGGTGACTTTGGAGATAATAGGCAATTCGCACTATATGCATGATGGTGACTTTGAGAATAGTGAAAATGAGGTTTTTTTAGTTAAATGGATTTGCACCGTCATGCTTGACTTTAGTGAAAAATGGCAGTTTGCACCTTCGTGCTTAAGCACGATCGTACTAAATAATCTTGCTTCTTTTGAACATAACTCCTTATCTAGACATCCGAATGACTTGGTTCTTTAACCATTGGATCATAAGGCATTGCTCTACCTTTCCACCAAAAATCATAGCTATCTGAAATAAATTGAGGGAGATTGACTAGAAAACATGGGACGGGTGGAGTGAGTGTGCAGTTAAACAATTCAGTGTCTTATTATCTCTCACCCCCGTGAATTATTCTCACACCCATGAATCTCTCTCACACCCAAGATTTATTCTCACAGGCGTGATTACTGCACTGGTGTGATTTTTCAGTCTCACGCCCATGAGTTAATTGCAAGAGTGATGTTTAATTGTCTTGTCATGCTACAGTGCTCCTTAATAGTTTACTCTCGTGCAAGCTGAACCATCTTGCTTCTTTTAACCATAACGTCTTCTCTAGACATCCAAATAAGATGATTTTTGGTTTGGAATAAACTAGAGACATAGGACTACAAATCATCTGAAGAAGTCAAAATGTGATTTAGTCTCTAAGATGTTCAATTTCTCAATGGAAGTTGTGCATAGTATACTGTTCTGGACAGGAGCAGTCTGAAAATATTTGAAGTATATCGTTCAAATCACTTGTTGGACCCCGAACCTTGAAGCGAAATTTAGAGATAATAAATGAACTTAAATGGGTATTTAGTATGTGATTTGTGTTATAGATGATTATAATATTAGAATAAAAATCATGTAGGGATGATGAATTGAGAAACCCTTAGAATGAATTATGGTGATTCATGTGATGTGTGATAAAAAGCAAGAGATTATGTATGACAAGATGGTATGGAATATAAGAACCATATGATTTGAGGTCAAGATTTGGATGTATTCCAAACAATAGTTCAATTGTTATAAATGATGGGTAATTAAGAAAGTAAAGTTGGGTTGAGTGTTAAATGTATATGCTGATTTCATGAGGAAATTAGAGAATGATTGAAATAGAATTGGCCAAAGTGGCCTTCTAAGAAGTTATAGCTTGATCTTTTATCTTTCCAACGAGACTAAGTATATGAGTTTTCGAGATCGGAGTTAAGAGTTATAGTTGATCTAAGTCATGATGTTATTTGAGTCTGATGTAGTGACAACTATGATGAATGTTTGAGAATTATGGTTTTGATGAATCTATTTAGTTGAGAATTGAGAAGTTTGTGAATT
>JANIPM010000233.1:59140583-59156212 GCA_027478405.1 Erythroxylum cassinoides | reverse complement strand
CCTCCAAACTTTTCCTAAATTTGCAATTAAGCCCAAAATTTGGGAATCACCAAAACTTTTATTTTCATTTTGGTCCTTAAACTTTTGAGAATAATAATGAAGCCCCTTAACTTTATAAAATTACATATTGATCCCCTAAGAATTGAAAATTTACATTTAAGTCCTTAGACTTTTAACATTATCATCATCACACCCAATTTGAAGTCCCGCAATAAAGTGGAGTTTAGAGAAGTCTGATAGTACGCAGCCTTACCCCTACATAGTAGAGAGGTTGTTTTCGGTAGACCCACATACAAATGTGACAATACTAGAGTGATGTAGGTTAAAGAGTAAATAATTAAAACTGACACACTAAATAATTATGTAAATAAAATTACAATAAATACATATAAAAATAAAAATAAAATATAACTCGATTTTTAAAAGTATATATATTTTAAAACTAAAATATAATGAAATATAACATCTCTTTATCTTTAGAAAAACACCAATACCCATATGATAAGCCAGTAATAAAGCATCAAAGACAACTTAACTTTAAATCATACAAAATACGAAAAACTCAGAAAAATGTAGAAACACAAAATGTTTGAGACCATAAGATCATTAACCATAAAAATTCAATCTTGACGTAAACCTAACAATATCAGATGCAAAGAGATCAACATAATAAAACCCAGAAAATATTAAACACTAAATCAAACAAAGAAGCTAATGTCAAAAGAAAAAAAATCATAAATAACATAAACTTCAGAAAACCCAACAAAACCCAGAAAGCACTAAAGCATAAGTGACTGAAAGAACTATACCCGAAAAGAAGAGGCTGCGGAGAAGGAAGAAAGAGTGAGAGCTTCAAGAAAGGGAGAGAGCAACACAGAGCTTAACAACAAATAACAACAAAGCAAAGTGGCAATATGCATTCCAACTAAGATCTTCAACCATCATTCATATGGAAATTGAAAGTAAATAAAAGATAAAAAGGAAAAGTTAGTACATAGTTTACGAAACTGTAAGAAGAGTAAAAGGTGGACATACTTGTAGTTAAGGGGGAAGTTATAGCGGCAAATAAGTGGAGGAGGAGGCGGAAGCAGAGGTAGAGGTGAAGGCAGAGAGAATAGGAAAAAAGAGGACTTTCGAAGAAAACAGTACCGTGGGGTTTCAAGCACACAACTTTCTAGTAAACATAGGTAATGATGCAAAATCCAAATCTAATGCCAAATTCATATGACGCAAAATCCAGATCTAATACCAAATTCGTAGATATAACTCAAAGAAACACTAGATCTAAAGAATCTCATGTTAATTTATTAAAAAAGAAAACGACATGACTTATCAAAGACCACAAATCTAGAAAGAACACATTTAATCTATACATGAAATTATAAATTGTATATGTAAGTCCTCATGATAAAATGAAGAAATCTCTAAAACCCATAAAGACCCATAGCCACTTTATCCTTATACTTTAGAGTGAATGTATTAAAACACATAAAAATGAAGTATTACGCATGAGTCTGAACCTGAAGACTTTTAACAATTGGTAAATAAGCCCTTATGTACATCAGCCTTTTCAATTAAGTTTTCTAAATGTCCAATAAGTTTATAAATCATGTCTAATCACCTCTAAGGCATTAGAACACATTTAGATCAACCACCATGGTCATATCCATCCAATGGAGTCGGTTTATACACTTAGAAGCTTATATGTCAGAAATATCTAAGATTTCACATACCGATGAACTTTAAGTTTATGTAAGATCATATAACATTATAAATCACTAACATATATACTCAAAAGGATTTAAATACATCTTTGAACTCATATACAACCATGTATATATCAATATATAGTAGCATCTCTAAGTATAGAATAATATAAAAGGGCTCAGAGAGTCTGGCATTACATTGTTCGCGCTGTCTATCGCGTAGGCTATGATTGTGGCCCAAGATTGTGGCTCTCTATCATGATCGTGCATAGCCTTCATACTTTTATCACGATTGTGAGCCTAGGCTTTGCTTTCGGTTTCCTCCAAATCCTTTATGTTCTTCGATGTTTGATCTGGAACACTAACAAACACATCAAAACACCTCAAATACACAAAATTTAAAGCTCAATGGCATGCTTTAACCTATAAAACACTCAAAACACAAATATCTAACCAAATAACACAATCCTAACCTAAACATGAACTTGTTACTCAATTTAACAACTAAACTCACACTAAACTACTAAAACATTATGCAACCTACCACTATCAACATCCCTACACTTAAATGCTTATCCTCAAGCAAAGACAAAACAAATAAGAACAAAAACACACCAAACACAGTTAACAACAAAATACACACATATGCAATAATGGGTTAATGTCATTAAACTTCACGAAACAAATTTAACTACAAACATGATCCCTTAAGTTGTTCTAACTTGTTAATTTGTGAACTATGTGTCTAAATATTTTGAGCCAAATTTACAAACTAATCAAGATCTTAATGTCAACTCAATCACTCCTATCACTTACACACATTGATAATTATTCTGTCAATCAAAATTGTAACTATCCTTAAGTAGCTTTTCATGAAAATTTGAGCTATTGATTAAGATCGGTAGGTTTATTAATTAACACACTATTTTTAATGCTTTTAATTAATATGAACCTAGCCCTTTGACTCGAAGGTAAATTTTTTTTATGAATGTCCCACAGTTACTCAACTAGGTATATTTTTATTAAGCGGCTTGCTCAGAATTTCATTATAGCTTTTTGATGCAAAGGCAAACATTTTTTATTAGTGTCTCCCTATTACTTAACTACATCACATTCTTAACTAGCTACTAGCTCTATTTATAACCAGGTTTATTTCAAAAAGGGCTAGCGAAATAGTTATTTATTAAACAAACACACACACTTTTTATTTTTATTTTATTATTTTATTGCCTACCTCATTTCTTTAGCCAATCATTCTCATGAAATGGTACTAATAATGCTACGTATTCAATTGACCTAAAATTATAAATGAATGTGGTAAATTTCTAGAGTGAACGAACCAACATCATATCCTAATTAACATGCATATTTAATCGAAACAATCTAGAACATTAATTTCACAAACTAATAAATTTTCGAAACCTAATAGATTATGTTCAAAGCTAAATCGATTCCGTTAAGTCCTAGCCATTGACACATTCACACAATATCATGCAATCCTAAACAAACTAACATACAACATGCAAAATTCACATTCAAATAAAAACATATAATGCACACAACCCTGCCACACTTGGACAACACATTGCCTCAATGTGGGAAGAACAAACAAACAATACATAAGGTGGGAATAAAAATAGCGAAACAAAAGAAATATAAGAATAATTGAAAATAATAATAAAATAAAAGACAAGGGTGGTTAAAGTATAGAACCCGTTGTGGTGATCAAGGTGGTGATGGTGTCGAAGGTGATAATTGAACACCTTGAGCTTCGAAGTATATGTGAATATGTCATATGTCCCAACTTTGACATCTTTATTCTCTAGCCATCTCCTTTAACACCTTGGCATTTTCCAAAATGGCTTTGTTAGTGTTTGAGATGACTTTTATAACCTTCTCCCACCTCGTTTGTTCTATTTCTTCTGACTCCTTATTGGTTGAGTCCTCCTCCTATTGTGGTGTTGCTGAGTTTGAATTGGCCCATCTCGCCCTGGTCTTGACATGAGATTTGGCGCTGATATCTCAAAGTTCCATATTATAAGACTTCAAGATTTCAACTCTTGTCAAGTGACGAGTGTTGACAAATTCAGGATGATGGACAGTTGGTCTACTGCAATTGACACCATAGTATTCCGCAATGGCCATGACCAAGTACCCCTTGCCCAAACTATTGCTTCTCTTTCTTAGAGAAATAGTAATTACATTAAATATATGGGTGGAGGTACAAAGTTGGATGTCATGACCCATGAACCATAATAGAAAAAGTTCTTTCGTTGAACACTTGTTAGTTTTGATATTGTCAAAGACAGTTTGACACTTAAATTTGTGCAATAACAAGTGTTCAATGCTTCTAATACTATTATTATGGGCATTTTTAATGTTAAAGCTTTCTAGCTTAGTCAGCTCTATCTAATATTGGGTGGTATGAAAGTCATCGTGTTGATTGACTATGGATGAATTGGAAAATCCATTGATTTCAAACAAATGTCATAGTCTAACCCATATGGTTGACCCCGCAACTGAAACCATAGGTCCTTAGGGTTCATTGGCTTAAATTGAAGGGAGGTAAAGAATTCTAGGGTTAGTTCCTCGTAAATAGGATAATTGAGCTGCCTAAATTTTTCCCACTGAATTCTTCCACCTAAAGCCTCAACCTGTTCTCTTAATCCAATTGTTTCTATTGTATCAAAATCTAAGTATTTAGGCACAATAATGTTCTTTAAACTAAGGGTATAAGAACAGTTATCTTCCTCCTATGAGAAGATTAGGAAAGGCGCGTTGTAATATGCTGTCTTGTTTTGTTTTTTGTGACCTGATACTTGGACTTTGCCTTCTTGTTGGGTTCACTTAACCATTTGTTTGATGCGTAGTCCCATTGGATTGAGAATTGTGAAGAGTTTGGAGAGAGTTAAACATGGGTAGAGAGAAGTGAGAGGAGTTGACTTCTTAGGTTTAGAGAGAGTGATAAAGTGAAAGGTGTGAAAAAATGAGGGTGAGTGTAAATATACAAGGTAGGAAGGGTGAAAAGGGGAAAAATAGGAAGAAAAAAACTAAAAATCGATCATACCTGTTTTGTGTCGTGGCCTTGTAAAAATTCCTTCATACTTTCCGATTTTTCTTCTTTTCCTCCTTTCATCCTGAAATCCTTCCATACCTTCTCATTGCATTATCACCTCCTTGTGCTTGCCTTCCATCATATTCTCGTGCCAACTAATCCTTAATTCTTCCAAGATATTTGACTGGACTTGAAACACATACAAAGAAAAATAGGATACAAAACCTACTTACTACAAAAGATGACATAACAAGATGATAAAAACCATGGGTTGTGCAAGGCCTCCAACTATACCCTAGTTAAAATGTTACATGTCCATGGAAGTAAAAATGATAGGTGTTAAAATTGTGATATGATTGTGAATTGCATATGTCTTGAATCTATGGTCCATCAAAGCATAATTAGTAACTTGGAATTAATTGTTACCATTGGAAATTGATGAATGAAAATGTACATTTTGACTAGGAAAATTGTCAAGTGGCAAGACAAGTTGATACATGGAAATTTGGATGATTAAACCTACGAATTAGTGACATTTGGAATGGAAAATCAAGTGACAAATGGCATGGTTAATAAATTGACAAGTGACAGCAATAAGTGACTAACAAATGGCTTAATAGAAGTGTGACATTTATAGCTTAAATGGAGGATAAATGGCTCATTTCTATGTATGACATGTGGGTTATTCCATGGAAGGACATGTGGTTTGTGTCTTTGTGTGATAAGTGTCCCTAGAGTAAGGACACTCATCTTACACATGGCATAGCCTTATGCATTAGCTAATTTCCACTGTAACTCATCCTTCTCTTTACTCATTCACTACCGAAACACCATACGCTTCCAATCTTAACTTTTTGGCTTATGTTGTGCTTAATTACCACATTAAGATGCTACATTAAAGAAGTTAGACCTTGTCATCTTCTGTGTTATTATTTTTTTGGTGTTAAGAACATCCTAGTTTCACTTGGATTTTAGAATTGTGTTTGTTGCTTGGAAGGCTAGTTTGGCTTGTTCTTTGATGTTAAATAAGTAAGGGAATTCTAAATTTGATAGCATGTACTAATACAAGTTTTATGATAATTGAATTGGCATGAAATATGTGTTATGATGTTGATAATTAGTGCTAGAAAATGATCCTTATTTGGCAAATTCTATTTTGGTTTTGATGTATGTAAGATAATGATTTGTGAGTTGTCTAATGAATAATTTTTTAATTGGGTTTGGACATGAATTTGATAAGGGATTGAAGCATGAACAAGGTAGAATTGAAGTAAAATTGATGGACTTCGGTGAAGGTGTATTGGATGGAGTATAAAGGAGTAAAATTTGGAAGCAAAATGGAGGATATGGGTGAGTGAATCGCATGGGATTTATATGGCTCATTCCCACGGTCGTGGAAAGTACTTAGGAAGGAGAAAAGGTTGGTTTTGGGCAATTATTGGACTATATAAGGTTAAGGTACTTTATAATGATGTAATTGAACTTAATTAAGGTGTAAAATGAACCTATTTGATGTGGAATAAGTTAATTAAAGGTTAAATAAGGTTTGTATTATTAATTGAGGTAATAACTTAAGGAAGGTGTTATTAGATAACAAAGTATTTAATTTTGGAACTCATAAGTTGTTAAAGGAATGAAGTTTACTTAAAAATGCTAATGTGATTTAAAGAACAAGAGTAATGTGTTAGTTGTGAATATTTATGAATTGGGAACTTGTTTGAAAGCATGAAATTGTGATTACTTAATGATTTCATTGGTACATTATTGCAAATGCTTATGTTCATAAGGCGTGTTAAGTTTGATTAAATGTGAATGAAAATATTCAATGTAAGCAAAATGGAATAAGTCATATGATATGCAGTATATCTTTCACATATGATTCTGAAATCTGAAATATTTATTTTAAAACTGCCAAGTCCTAGTTGTGGGTAAATAGGTATGTTTAGAAGGGTTTGCGGCTTCTCCTGTAACTTGATACTAAAAAGCCCCCTGTAACTTCAAACTACAGTGTCCCCTGATAATGAGACATAAGTCCCTACTGTTCTGTGATATCAATCATAGGTATCTTTTGTTTTGGTCCCGTTACCCACTTTTGTAAAAGGATTAGTAGTCTAACTTGTTTTGTATTCTGATACATATTCAGTTTTGTGATAAACAAGTTCTGTTATGATACAAAATAAGTTCTGATTTGATACAAGACATATCCTAATCTAATACAAGTTATATTCTAGGTTAAAAGAAATATATCCTATTTTGATTCTTGAACATTCTATTTTGGTATTTATATGTCTTGTTACGTATTGATGAATCATATTTTCTTCTGAGACATACAATGTTTGAATTGCTCTATATCATGAACAATTAAAAATTGTTGGTGATAAGATCTGATTCTATTCATGTGAATGCTAAATGGTTGTTAGAGACAGTCGCTAGTTTATATCTTATTTTAGTTATTCCCTACTAAGCTATATGCTTAGCATGGTGGTTTTACCTTCATGTAGGTTCTAATAAGAAGACTTAAGGATGAGACAACCGTAGTAGCCAGTGAAGGGTGTGACATGTTTGGAAATTGTTTTGTTTGAGTTTTTGAGTTGTATTAAATGTAATGAGACATACTGTATTTTTATGTAAATGGTTTGTAATAACCTTAATACAGGTTGGCTTTTGAATTTATGACATGTATTATGATAAGCACAATATGTATGATATGTTCTGCTTACAAAATAACATCTAATGATATGTAATGTATGTTTACTTGAGTTTCTAGAAGTGCATTGAAATGTTTGTTATGTTTTAGTTCCGTTTTATGAGGCATTCACATATCCTTCTAGGGGTGTGTGGGTATTACAGGTTACCTCTCATGTAACGCTTCTTTTATCATCAGTAGCTCGATGTACTTATTTTTTCTCATGGTGGTTTGAACGAGCCGTGTAATGGTAGCGCGATTATAGGTCTTATGAATTGTAAATAAGCTACCAAACTATGATTTTCACCACCCTTTTTCTTAGTCTTATTTTTCCACTTATTCCTTCGAGATTATGGCTTCCCAGGTGGGTCCTTGTGATCATCACTATGTTTAAACTCTCCACGAGACTTAGTTCTCTTAATGATGTCTACGGAATTGTGAGAACTTCTTTTATCATTGGACACATTAAATGACACCTTCTCATTCCCCACCCTTGAAGTCAGCTTACCTTCATGAACATCTATAGTAGATTAGGCAATGGCTAAAAATGGTTGTCCAAAGATAATTGGTATCTCCAAGTCTTCCTCTATGTCTAAAATGACAAAGTCCACAGGAAACGTATGTTTTTCCACCTTAATAGGAACATCCTTAATTATACCTCTCGAATGTTGAATTGATTGATCATCCATCTACACACTCATCATGATCAGTGTTGTTTCCATGGTAATGTTCTCATTTCATTAAAGTTCTCTGTGCCTTTCTACTTCACTCACTAGCTTTCCCAGCTCCTTTTTGCTGATTAATCTCTCTTGTATGGGTTTCATAAGAGTGAGTCGTGTTTTCAGATACTTTATTATCTTAAGGATTTCTTTCAACTCCTTTTTTTTTTACTTCTGTTGTGCTAAAATAAGGTATGGAATTGCAAGTCAACACTCCTTGATTTCCATCAAGTTATGTTCATTCAGTAAGAGATTTTTGTCAGCTCTTTTCTTTTCCTTCTCCCTATCTTCTTCAGCTTGGTTGAGCTTCTCCTCAGAGGCCTAGGTGATAACCATGATCCTTTCCTTTGGGTTTGTTTCTGTGTTACTTGGAAGGCTCCCCATATTTTGTGCAAATAGTGCATCTATTAGTTGGCCCATTTAGACTTCCAAGTTGTGGATGGAGGATTCATGATTCTTTCTCACTTGTTGAAAATTTTCTTCTAATCTCTTATATGCATCATCCATGTTTCCAATATTATCCAACATTTTGACTAATTTGGAATCCATGAAGTTTGGTTTCTCCTGTTGAAAAATAGGTGGCCCTTGAGATCAGAATTGACCTCCAACATTGTTTGAGCATGAAAATTTAGATGATTCTTCCACTCAAGATTGTACGTGTTTAAATAGGGATTATTCTCTCCTCCACCATGACCAAACTATGCTCCCATATAATTAACTTGCTTCGTTTCATTACCTTGCATCAGGAAGCAGTCGATGGTATCACAATTATCCTGGCCACATAACTCGTATCTTTGTTGAATGACCTTAATAGGGGCTAAAGAAGAAGCTTTCATGTTGTTTAGCTATCGAGTTAAGTTGTCAAATTTAGCATATATTTATGTAATTGGGTCAACAACTAAAGCTCATTTTTGCTCACAGAGGGTTGTGGGTTGTCTACTCCTATCATTCGTCCACAAACAGTTATTACTGGGCATTTCTTTAAGCAACTCCTCCACTTCGTCAGCAGTCTTTTGCATAAGCGATCCACCTAATGTTGCATTTATGGTACTTCTCGTGGGTGGATTGACTCCATTGTAGAAGGTTTGCAAAAGAAATTCTTTTGATAGGTTGTGATGTGGACACCTCCTTTACAAATCCTTATATCTCTCTCATGAAGTGATTCCCCATCACTCTGTTGGAAGTTTGTGATTTCTTTTATCATCTTCATAGTTTTAGTGAGGGGAAAATACTTGTCTAGGAATGTACGTACCAATTACTCCCACATTGTGACATTTGAGGGACTGAGAGAGTGATACCAAGCTTTGGCTGTATCCCTTAACATAAAGGGAAAAAGCCTCATCCTAGCCACGTCTTCTGACATCCTATGATATCGGAAGGTATCACATATTTCAAAAAAGTTCACTATATGTGCATTAGGATCCTTATTGGTTAGTCCGTAGAATTGCACAATTGTTTGCAACATGTTTAATAGGGTCGGCTTAATTTTGAATGAAAGTGCTTGAACAAGAGGTCTAGCAACACTTTGATTGGTTGCATTAAATCCCAGTCTTATGAATTCTATGAGGTCCGAGGTTGGTTCCCCTAGGTTCCTCCTTACTGAAACTCTTGATTGAATTCCTAAACCACCAATTCTTCAATTTTTTCTTCTTGGCTTTTGGCTCTTCGAATGGGTCATTCCAGGCAAGTGATGTCAAGTGCTAGGGTTTCAATGATCCGACTTGAACTTCGAGTGACTTTTGTGTTCATGTAAATGCACGGACATAAGAGTGTTGAGAACGCCTTAGACCATAAGAACTAAAAAAATCCTACTATTCCCTGACAATGGCACTAAAAACTTGTTGAGGCAACCTTTAATCTATTTAAAACCCTCAAAATACTGCAAGCACATAGGTCATGGGTGTAGTATGTGAGGTGTCGATCTCTTAAGGAGTTGTTGAATTAATTTAATTCTAAGTTATCTAAGGCTTAAAGAATTATTAAAAAGAAACTATAAGCTGCACAGAAAATTAAACACATGAAGATGATTGATTGGAATTAAAAATATAAAATTAACATATAAAGAGTCAAAATGAGCACCATCAAATTAACAATGGAAATCACACAAGGAAGATTAGTCAAATATGAGAAGGGGATTTATCATATCATCAAATGCTAACATGATTACTTTTGAGTTAATACGATATCAGTCCTAAACTTTCAAAGTGTGGATTACTCTCTCTCGAGTTATAATTATTAAACCCTAAATCATAACCCCCTCCTATCTCTCGAGTTATAATAATTAAACCCGAAATCATAATCCCTAATTGCATTATGGAATTTGCAATCTATCAATTAACAAAAAGTTCACAATTCCAATTAGATATTAAGCCCTCTAGTAGATAACCTAGTCCTCACACGAGATCTCTCTTCGTATGAATTCTCGATTTGATTATTTGCATGATCTATTAGATTGTTTAACTCTCATTACCCAATCTAATTGTTTTGCTATTAGTTAACTCTCTTGATTTGTTACCGAAGCGTACAAATACAACAAATAATTATAACACCCAATGTATTAACATCAAAAGAAATCACATTAACATTAATTCAATAACAAATCCCTAAAGAAGTTTAGAACATCTTCATCAAACCCAAATCCATCACTATCAAATCTATCTTATATTTTCAAAAGAAAGAACAATAAAGATGAAATGAAAAGTCACTTGGAAGGGTTGTAATAGATCAAGAAGATGGCAGCACTGTAGCCACTTCTTCTCCTTCTTCCTTTTCCTCCTTCTCTCTTCTTTTTCCTTTCTCAAAGTGGCAGAGGTTGGAGCTCCCTTTAGGGTCTTTCTCTTTGTTTATATATTATTTTCCATTTTAGGTAAACCCTAAGGTTTTCCTGAGTCCCAAATGCCCCTCGATAAGTTGCACTCAGAAGGCTATTCGTGTGTTGTTTATCGCGTAGGCCACGATCGTGACCCAAGATTTTGGCTCTCTGTCATGATCATAGTAGAGCCTCTATGCTTCTGTCATGATTGTAGGCCTAGGCTTTTACTCTGGGTTTCCTTTGAATCCTCTTCGTTGTTTGATATTTGATATGAAATACTATCAAATATATCAAGGCACCTCAAATACACAAAATTTAAGCTCAATGGCATGCTCTAACCCATAAAACACTCAAAATACAAATGTTTAACTAAATAGCACAATCCTAACCTAAACATGCACTAATTATTCAATTTAACAACTAAACACACACTAAACTGCCCACTAAAACATTATGCAACCTACCATCAGTATCCAATCCTAGGAAATAAAAAATAAAAAAGGAAAGTTTGGATGTAAAATGAAAGACACTTCTATTTAGACATCCCAACGCAAGAATGAGAAATCCAAAAAGCGAAACGTCAAGAAGCTATTAAAAGGAAAACACCAAGAAGCTAAGGAACAAATGACATATGATATAGAGCTTAAAGAATATAAGGAAGTCTCTGTTCACGAAGCAGAAGAAGTGGAGACGAGGGTGACTGAGGATGAATAAGAGCAGTTCACCTTCTTATAAGACAAACTCCTAGATTCGATTGACGATTTAGGGAGTTTCATTATTCCCTATGTTATTGACATTTTATTACTAAAAAGGTCATTATTGAACTTACTTGGAATTTTTAATTTTACCAATTTTGTCCTTCTTATTGTATTGTAACATATGACTTATTTATAGGCTACTAAATTGGGCAAAAAGTGTGGTAACAAACCACTTATTATAGACCCAAGTTGAGGGTAGAAGGCTAGTAAGTCAAGCTAATGATGTTAACTAATTGCTACTTTAGAGGTAACCCAAGAGTTAGGATACAATTTACTTTTTATTTTTATTTTCATATTATTTTATTGGTGCTTGTTATTTTTATTTCATTTATATTTATTTTGTAAAGAGTGAATTACTAGAATTTTATGGCATAAAGTGTCTCTAAATTCCTTCTCCCAAACCATCACCGCAAAAGCACTATAAATATTCTTACTCTAAATTTTTTAGTTGTTATTTATTTTTATTTGTATTGTTTATTTTTTACATTAAGGACAATATGTTGTTCAAGTGTGAAGATGAATATGCAATTGCATATCATGTGTGTATGAATTTTGCATTTGTATCAATTATGTGTGAATTTTATAATTGAGTTAGTTTTTGATTACATTGACATAGTGTGAATATTTTCATATAACATAATTTCTCAATCTTAATTATATGAAATCATATATTAAACTAATATCTCAAACATATTAATTCAAGACCTAAAACATATAATTCAATCGCAATAAATCAATCAAGTTATATTAAATAAAGTATCAAATCATAATATCGATCTTAACTTAGGGCACTAAACAAACTTAATACATAAACATAGAAAACAAAACAAACATCAAAAGTTTAGAAGAATAATTAAAAAGAAAAGAATCCATAAGGTATATATCCCTTTTCTCTAATGTAATTCCCTCGAAATTTTGATGGGAAGTTATTCTTTATTAGATCTCTAAAATAATCATCGTGTTTTCTATTGTCCAAGATTTAGAATTATGTCTCAAAATCTAAATTTTGATTCCTACTTTGACTCTAACTGATTCTCTTTATATTAGGCTTAATAATTTCCTTTTATAGTATAAAACTAGGCTTTTTAGGATATACAAAGTTAGTCAAATGATATTGTGAGTGACTGTATATATCGAAAACACTTAATAATTGTAGATTTTCCTTCCCAGGAGCTTACACTTGCTTAGGACATAATCAAGTATGTGACTTACATAAACATGTATCTTCATATGGGAAAAACAATATCTTTAAAGCTTTACACATTTATAATGATTTATATAGTCCATGTCGTGTTTGTTACTCACACAGGCATATGCCTCTTCACACGAGCTTGTACCTCTAAAATAGCTCTAATTCTTTTGTTTTCTACCCTAATTTCACCCTAATTTCTCTCTTTTTGTTCTATAAAGGTAGTTGAGACCGAAAGCACACTAGAAATAAAATAAGTGCTAAAAACAATATAAACTCTCAAATAACAAGTAAAAGACACTAAATATGGGTATAAAATATAGTATGTTAAACGTTTATCAAACATCCACACAATTAAGTTTTTTCTTATACACAAGAAAATCATGATCCAAATCAATAAACTTAAAAACATTCATCCCTTATAACCTCAACATGTCATTTTGTACCTTAAATTATCATATCATATTAATCAAATCAGTATACAATTAGGCTTAAGTTATAATAGAACCAACTTTCATAAGTTGATATCAATGGCAATCACATTGATAGTTTTTCAAATCAAAAGTACAAATTCCACACCCTCACAAAGGATTCACTTACTGCACTCAAAGTGTTTAGGGTGGAAAATATAACCAACTCATAAATCATTACGCTGGAGGATTCTTAACCATAATCTTACAATAAAATTACATCTGAACCACTTAAAAGTAAGCTAAAACCAAAAATCAAAAGGTGTTGTGAACAAGGGTTTAATAAGGCTTAGATAAACGTACGATAGGGATAATTAAAAGGCACAATAGTATTGAAGGAAATTTAAATAAATAAGAATATATAAAACTTGGTTCTTTATAGCATATATCCTTCAAACAATAATTTCATTAGCACATTAAAATTTTCTTCTCACTCTTTAAGCTTTCTTTTCTTTTTTTTCAATATACTTGCAACATATAGTTTTTAACTTTTGAACTTCTTTGAGCAACTTTGGAGAGAATACAAAATTATAACAATGAAGCAGTTGAGAAGAAATTTAATAATTACCATGTACCAACAATCATAGGCACATCAAACCTTTTCTTTAAAATTCTTCAATATAACCCAAGTTTCAAGCAATTAAATTGAGGCAAATCCTTCAAGGTTCAAAAATAATGATAGGTCTTTAAGAAAAATAGGATAAAGGCTATCAATATGACTATAATCAATCAAGAAAATGTTAAAGCTCAAAATGATTACACCTAAGGGATAAAATAGGCTAAATAATAATCAAAGAAAATAGGCCAAAACAAAGAGTTAAATTTAAGCGCCTTTATCATTTAAATGCCACTAGTTTAAAATGTTGTCAAAATATGAATAATAAAAGCAATTTTTAGAATCATCCAACCATATATGATAACACACACCAATGAATAAAAAAGCATGGAATAATGATATTTAGATATTTTTAAAAAAATTGGAGCCATAACATCTATATCGACCTTAGGCAGGTTCAATGACTCTATATGAATTAGTAGTTTTTTTTTGCCTTTTTGACCTTGTTCTTGATCCAATGTGGAGACCAACTATGCTCGTAATATCATTTATGACTTGTTTAGGATATTTATACTCAATTTAGACCAATGTTATGAATATCATACTGGTACTGATTCCAAATTATTTCTGATATACCAATACTTATCAATATTGGATATCATTTTAGGTAATTTTTAAATTTGTAAAATAGTCCCTGAACTTTTTTTAGAATTTCAAAATAGTCCTTCAATATATTCTACTATATAATTTATAATTTTACATCAATCCTATATCCAAAAATCATAATAACAAAAATTTGAAATAACAACAATCTACTAATTTTTATTAATATTACATTTCTCATAGTGGACATATAAATATGATCGCATTAATATGAAAAAAGATCATACAAATATAAAATTAAGGACAATACAAAGTACTCAAATGTTACAATTTCATCATATAATAAATAAGATTACATCAAAACGTCAAATAAAAATAATAAATATCTATAACTCTTTAAATATTACAATTTACAACAAGAGTTCATACAAAGGAAACAATAAACTAGAAGTGAAATATGAAACAAAAACATTTACAGTTATAACTATATTGTGCATATAGAATTTAACATATACATCAAATATAAGTGAAATTAAAAGAAGAGGAGAAACAAAAACTAGAAAATTCATTCAATCAAATATCTGCTCAAATCGCATTGACCTCAATTCTCCTTTGGTACAAAATTCTCATTATTGAGAGGAGTCTTTTCATTACTGTCATTCAAATTCATTACTCTAAATGACATGTTAATACTTTACTATATAAGATTATTATCTAAGTCACTCTCATCTATCAAAACCAATACCTTATAAACCCAATCCACCAAAAGATTGATATGATCAAGGTAAATTAGATCTACATAACTGCTTGCTACATTAAGAGTCATAGTAAGAAAATAAAATTAAACTAATAAAAAATTATTAATAACTTAACAATGATAATAATATACCTTTTCTAAATCTTTAAGTTGTACCAAACAAAGACCAAGTCATTATATCTTTTGTGTTCCAATTTATTCCTTTTCTTGGAATGGATGAATTCAAATATGCTCTTTTTTTTCACATCTTGTTACACTTACACATTGAGTTAGAATTCGAATTGTAAATTTTTGCAATTTTAGAAAATTAGTCTCGAA
>JANIPM010000233.1:59092527-59108386 GCA_027478405.1 Erythroxylum cassinoides | reverse complement strand
ATAATACATATCGACCACTCACAAGAGTAAAAATACATGCTAAAGTTGCTATGAAATTCTCTAGCCAATTCATACTCTAATCATGACTATATAGTCCTAGGAGCAATAGAAAATGAGAATTTTTTTTTGTTTTATTCTTTCTCTCATTTTGATTGAAAACTTTAAACAAGCGAGAAACAAACCAACAAAGAACACGTATGCATAAAAAAAGAAATCAAAAAAATGTAAAGAAAAGAAATTTACTTCCTTTGGGTTGCCTCCCAAGAAGCATCTTTGTTTGGAGTCATTGGCTCGACTCCTTCTTCTCCTCACATGACAGAATTATGATCTTCAGGTATTACGATTAGCGCCACTTTCATGCTAGGTTGTTCTGGATAGGGCCTTGGCTGATCATCATCCTAATTTAGTGTCTCCTATCCTCAGATTCTCAATCTCGACTGAGTTCATACACTCTGGAAAGATCTCAAATGTCTCTTTTCCTTTTTCTTCCTCATTTAATTCCTCCAATATGCTATATAAAGGTGAAGAGTCATTCTTAACAATAAAATGGAACTCAGCACTTACCTCCAAGCTAAAAGATATGTCTTTTACTACCTCGATCTCCTCCTCAACTTCTTCCACACAAGCAATTCCTTGAGTAGTCATCTTAAGTTCCTCATCACTTTGTAAGGTTTTCGCACTAACGTCCATTAGGTACTCCTCGGGTTGATATGGCTACTCCTTTTCCATTTGTGATTCTAAGTAGTTGATCATCACTGCCATCTCATCCATTTGGCTTACTAAGTTCTAGTTTCTAGATGTTATATGCCTCATTTCCTGCTAGAATTGTTGGGTATTCTGTTTGCTACATACCCTGCTGAAATTGAAGATTGATAGCAATCACAACATTCATCAATTCTTCCAGAGATGTACCTGAGTTTTGACAAGAAGCTTCTGGTCTACACGAGAATTGTTATGTGTCCTACAAACTATCATAGAAGTAATTCTGATGGTTATCCCATCCATAACCAAAGTTAGGTTGATCAATCCAACCTTGGTTATATGATTAAGAATAAGAGTTAAAGTAAAAATTACTTCCATCCATGATTTTTTTAAAGTTTTTCACAAATTCAAACAGAAAAATGAAAGGATCACAAAAAAGAAACCAATTAAAAAAATATGAAAAAACACCAATTAAATCAGAAACAAAAACTAAAGCACTGCATTCCCTAGCAACAACGCCAAAATTGACAGCATGCCGTAACGCTAGTAAAAACAAAATATCTAGACTACTATTATAACAGTGGTGAGTCTAGGTCGATCCCACAGAGAGTGTGTGAAAAGTTGTTGAAATGAAATTAATAAGTGTTCAGGAAAAGGGGGTTGGATTTTGGAATAAGAAAATAAAATAAAACTAACCTAGTGAAAACAAGTTAAAGAAAACATGCGAAAATGATTAAAATGGAGAATTTGATAGGGACTCGATTTTTTGGTTCAATCTTGGCCTGCACTCTAATCAAACATATTTCATGGATTTATTATTCTTAACCTCTCCTAGCAACTATTACTCGTGGGTTAATTATTAACCTGAGTTTTCCTTTAGGTTTTGTTTAATCAAGATACGATCATTAATTAAAGCTAACCACAAAATAACCTAGGATATGATCTCTAAATTTAATTAGCTAGTAACATTACGAATTAGGAAAACCGATTAATCAAAGCAATAACTACATACGATGTGTCATTTAACCTAGGTCATATTATTCCTAATGATTACAAATCATTTGTCGTTACACATAAATTTCAACATAACAATTATGGATTATATCAAAATTCTAGCAATGAGTTTGCAACTAAACAATTCAATGAACACATTAAAATAATCTTTTCATAATACCCAATGAGTTTATACATAAATAACTGAACAATAATGGAAATTCAATTATCCATACACAAAACCCAAATCAATTAATATAGGATAATACAATCAATTTCTAATGAGAGAAACAAATAATAAAAACAATAAAATACAGTTAACCCAGGTCGTCGGTATCAATGTCACCTCCGAATCGAAATTAGGAACTTAGCCTTCCATGGGTCTCTCCAAAGAAAATGCTTCATCCTGCACTTAAATAACCTTACTTGAAATCCCCTTCAACTCTCTTCACTACGCCTCCCTCTCTCACAAGCTCTATTTTATTCTATTTCCCTAGCTACTGTTCTTGTGATGTGACAAATTAACTTCTTGGTTCTTGCTACTATACACATTTTTTAAAACATTACAAATATCTATGTTAAACATCTGCGTTAAATGCAGAGTCTGCGTTTGTGCTTCCCATCTGCTACACTGCCATTTTGTACTGCTGCTTCCTATCTGCACTGCATCATTTTGGTCATGGACTACTTCCTTCTAGCTGCCTTCATCTGCTTCCAGCACTGCCATTTTGTCTCATTTAATTCCCAGCTGTTAATTAACGTAATTGCATGCATAATCCATGCAACTCATGTTATTTGCATTTTTTCCTTCTTTAATTTTCTTCTTGTCTTTTAATTTCTTCTTCTTGCTTTATGAAGACAAGTGAAAATTAATCTTCAAAAAATGGCTCAAATATCACGCTTTTGTCTTACTTTAACTTCTTTGCTTCCGAATTGTGCCTAAAATCATATAAGAGTCAATGTGAGTATCTTAAACAATTTCATGTCAATAATTACTAAGTGTTACGGAATAATTTCATAATCATATAAGCACCTATCAAAGATCGTCTCCATTAATTTGGAGCTTCGATCGATTTATAGATAACTTGATCAAATAATCCCTTACGAGATATTTTGCCTGAGTTTACGTCTTGTTTTAATGGTACTTTATGAGAATGGTGGCCAAGTTTAGGTGACTATCATAGACTCCAGTATATTTAAGTCACATTTGTATGAATTCTTCTTTGAGCCATCCATAAATATTTCTTTAGATATTTTTCAGCTCATTGATAAGCAAATCAGGCAAGAATATTTTAAAATGAAGTGTTGATCACTAGATATAAGAGATCTACATAAAAATTTTCAATGTATGATGGAAAGATATTATCTGTTTAATGGTTTTAATGATGTCAATCTTCATTATACATTCATCTCATATCTTCCAAAAGAATTACGACCTAAACTCTAAAGGACCATTGTAGCTTTACAAAAAGATATGAGAGAAGTAACTCTTAATGGAATTTATCAGCTTACTTTAGCTTCTCTTAATAAACTTTGTGATCAACAAAAGCTTTTCAAGAACATGACAAACAATGGTCCTTTGTTGAAAAAAAGCTTACAAAAAACCTTATATAAAGATCAAGTGTAAGGAGAAAAAGGATTGTGCATGTCATACTAAAAAAAGTATCATCACAAGAAATTCTCCTATAAAAAGTTTCACAAATTCCAAATTTAAAATGAAGGTTATCAGAAGCCATTCAGAAGATGAAAATGATGCAAAAATTTTTAATTCTTTAAATAAAGAACTCCTCAAGAAACAAAGGCATACTATTGTTTCATTTGTGGCAAACTAGGACATTATACTCACCAATTTCCTAATAAGAAAAAAAAGACTTGAAACTTTTCAAATCCATTGAGGCTATAATGCCTAAACGTGATAATGGTAATATTAAAGAATTTTTTGAAGAACAATCCAATGAAGATGAGGAAACAAAATTTGCTATTCCAATCAACTCATCTGATGATGAGTTTGAATCCTTTCATAACCTGATTGATGCAAATACTGGGGATGATTACTTATACATACTACAATAAACATGTTTGATGGTAGACTCAAAAACCATCTCTATTTCTCGTCTTTAAGTCTACATCCATTTATTACAATATGATAAATATGATAAGCCAATCAAGGCTACTGGATATATGGATACTGGATCCTTTCGAAGTATTATAAAGACCAACATCTTACCTTATAAAGCCTAGATATCACATGATGAATATTTCATTATTGCTGCTGGTAACTCATTTAAAAGTAGGCTTATCACTAAGAGGAAAATAAGGATAAGATTTTTCCTTAATTTTATTGTGCAAAAAAAATCTTGGTAGTCATCTACCTAACCCAAGTATCCTAATTGGTATGGATGTCTATTGCAAAGCATATATACTACAAATCCTGCCTAAAGAAATCAAATGATGAGCCAACTATAGTGCCCATTAAGATATATGTAACCTGTTTGAACTCACCCAAGTACCTCCTCCATATAAAGCACTACAAGGTCAATTTTTAGAGCGTTGTCCTAAGACCCATGCATAATTTGCATACCCCACTTCTCTTTGGAAAAATATACAATTCTTCATTTATCTATCATTCAAGAAGAATGACGTTGTTAATCCTACCAAAGCTACCTATCCTGGCATGAATCATGATGATTTAAAATTAGCAAAAGAGAAGAGTGCTATCTTACTCTAACAAGGATTAACTGAGACCACAAAATTAGATTGGGCATGTTAGGCTTTCTATGTGAGCAAAAAAGTAAAAGAGATTGGTAATTAATTATATACATTTGAATGCATTCCTTTAAGATGATAAATTCCGATTGTCAAAGATCAATACTCAAGTTTCGTTTCTCAAAGAAGCAACAATCTTTTCAAAATATGACTTGAAAGCAAAATTTTGAAAATTGGGTATAGATCTACAAGAAAGCCTTCTGTATTTCGAGTGTTCAATCCTATTGGACTGTTATGCCATTTAGACTCAAGTTTGCTCCATTACTATTTTGATGGGCCATGACAAAAATTTATGAGGCCATTCTTTCCAGTAACTTTATCTACATTAATGAAATCCTCTTATACTTTAAAACCCATAAAGATCTTGGCAGTAAAAAAAAGTAACAAAAAATTCAATTTCTACTTTAGCCCTTATCATTTTGTGACTGAAATGGGCAGTAAATATTTTCCAAAGATTCTTAAGCCTAGCAAGAAGATATTATCTGATAGCTAATTACTTCATTGGTAAGATTGGTTTTCTCACTATAAATTCACCATTCACCATATCAAAGTCACCACAACATCCTTGTGGATTTTCTCTCTCAACCTAGAAAACTAATCTAATTGGTCTCTCCCATACTTAGAAAACCAATTCCTCTCATTCTTCCCTTCATGGACTTTTCACTATATATTAGGATGAAGAAATCATTCCCTTCAATCACCAAACCTCCTCCAACAATAATGGATGATACTGTTGTTTTCTTTCAAAAAAGTATTTTTTTACTACCTCCATTTTGTTCTCACTACTCTGAACATACCTTCACACCCTTATTAGTTTGATATTCTAACACTTGATCGCACCCTTCATCACTTTATGATTCTCTTTTCAAGCCAACTATGGGGTATTTATAGGCATTATCTACCCTGTATGCATGTTTAACTACTATCTCTCTCTTACATGTGTATAAACATGTTGCCAATCTAACTAGTGCTAATTTCCTCCTATAGACATTCCTAAAATGGTTCCAACCTTTACCTAAATGGCATATTCAGCCTAGATACATCCTTAACAGATATCAACTATAAGACATTCATCTGTTTGAATAAAAGGTCCATTATATCTTCATTGTCCACTGTCTATATGGCCTTACTAAGAATGGTTATATTTGTACCATTAATCATTTTTAACTTTGGCAAACTTCCATTAACTGGCCCACAAATTAGAAAGACTTGATGCATGATTTGTATCATTTTCTAGACCACCTTAATCATTTTCCTAAATTTATTAATCTAACTACTTATACATCTTTGGGTCCATACCCAGGTGACTTTTCCCTTCTAGAGCCCATTTCTCCAACTACTAGATATTGATCTTTTGTTGACCAAATTGCTTATATAAGATTCAATATTATGGCAAGTGAATTGGCATGTCTATCTGGCTTCGAGCCCAAGAAAAATTTTGAATTTGGAGAAAGCTCTACAACTTAAAAGCTCGAACCAAAGTCTAAACTTCCTAAGCTCAAATTTCTTGATTATTTCCAAGATGCCTAAGATCCTTGGCCTTCAGTTTGGATCGACACCAAAATATCCCATTTTATTAAAGAATTGGAAAATGGAAGATGATATGTTTGCTTCTGATGAAGATAATGGTGGACTTTTATTTTTTTTACATCTACCTACTAAAAGATTCCCTCTTATCTTTTAAAGATATTATTCCGACTTAATGTTTCTAATAATTCTTAATTTTACTATTCAATTTTGTATTTTAGTTTAAATTACTGTATTATGTGGAAATTTTTTCCAAAAGTTGTTTGGTTTATTTCTCTTTGCTTAGTTTATAAAAGCAAGGTTTCTATTCAATTATAGATCATTAGGAATTTAGCAAAAATACATTGTGCTTTACATTTTATGAATCATATCTAGGTTCTCTCAATCTTAAAAACTTGATTCTTAAATAAAATAAACAACAGTCATATAGAAAGACAAGTATCCTTTACACTTGCCTATTTATGAGGATCATGTGTATCAAAAAGTCCTAGGTTATAGATCTTGTTTAAGGTCTAAGTTATACGAGAAAAGATTGGTCAGTTTAGATTTCTAAAAGGTAAGCCTCGAGAGTTATTGCCTTAAAATAAAAGAAGACTTTGTGTCTCAACTAGCATATCTGAAATCTAAGCTACAATCAATCTTTGATCTTTTATGGAAATCTATTCTATAAACCACTTGACTGGTATATAAACTCGAAACCTATGATGCAATTCTCCTAAGGCTTATTGGTGAAATATTATATGAGCCTAAGAGTCATAGCAAGAAGAGCCTTTCTTGATTCATGTGGTCTAATAATGCCACATACCTTAGGTTTCTAGTATCCCTATGTGCCCTCTAACCAACGGTTGCCTGGATGGCATCAGAGCCATTAATGTTATTAACATATTGTTTTGTTATCATTTCCTTAAAGCCATATTATTCTAAATGAGAACTATGGATGATCTCTTTTACCTTCAAACGATTTGAAGTAAGCATGGCTTGAATACTTTTGGCCCAAGAATGATTGTGAGAATATATAATATACGGACTTAATAAGGGAAAAGAAGCATCATAAAAATGACTTTCCTCTAGGAGATTAGTAATTTCTACTAGAATTTGTATTTTATTGAAAAGAGTACATTTAATATTGGAAGAAATATTTTCTATTGAAATGGTTGAAGAACATGAACAGGGTCACTAGGTAAAGATCTACGAGCCTATGAGTTATAACAAAAAGAGTCTTTCTTGATTCATCTGGTCTAACGATGCCACTTACCTTGGGTTCTTATTATCCCTATGTGCCCTCTGACTAAAGGTTGCCCAGATGGTATCAGAGCCATAAGTTTAATTGACTATAATTACATTATTTTTTAGGAAAGTGAGTAAGAAGATCTTTCAATATACCATGAGTGACTTTTTACCTAGTGACCTTATTCATCTTTCTTCAACTCTTTCCATAGCAAATCTTCCATCCTATGTTAAACATAATATTTCCAATAAAATAGAAAATTTGGTAGAGATTACTCATCTCCCAAAGGAAAGTTGTATCCATGATACTTTTTTAACCCTATTATTATTGTACAATATATATTCTCACAATCATTCTTTGACCAAAAGTATTCGAACTATCCTTACTACAAATCATCCTAAGGTAAAAGGGATCATCCAAAGTTCTCTGGCTTAAATATAAAAACAGTAGAACAATATGTCAAATTGGAGATTCCAAAAAAAACTTATCTCTCTTTGTAGAGACTAGAATCATACTTTATCTTCATGTCTCTGCTATATGACTTATTCTTACTCTTTATGAAAGAAAAGGTATTCTAGCCACTACCAAGATGTCTCTTCTTAACACTGCCTATACGACTTACCAAAATGCACTGATTGATACTTTGTTAACAACTCCCAACAATGAAAGCGTGATCCTCACTATAGCCCTTGATTTTCATATCAAGTTGGACAGTCCCGCTATCTGAAAGACTCGAAATCCAAATCTAGATCATTGGAGTAGAACAAGACCCTACAACAATCATATCTACTTTGCATCACCAAATGATCTATCGTTTACAAAACTATACTAAAGATCTTAACTTTCCAAATTTAACTTTTGATGCTTTATATCTGGCAGCATATGTAATTCATGATTAGAATACTATCATCTAAATTATAAAATAGTTACCACCAGTGGAACTTAAAAAGTTGATGCCAATAGAATGGATTACTAATTATTAGAAAGTGTTCAATGCTTGTCATTATAAAACAGTTACTACTAATGGAACTTAAAAAGTTGATGCCAATAGAATGGATTACTAATTATTAGAAAGTGTTCAATGCTCATCATAGGCATTCTTTCCACACAACTCCTCCTCCAATTCTTAGGACACTAAAAGATGGATATGTTAAATCCATCTACACTTGGCCCAATGAAGATTAACCTAGGTCCTCTAGCACATGTGGACTCATTTTAATGCTTCAACCGGTGTTATCACATAAAAAGGCAAAGATGGACCTCTAATTTGTTATGTTAAACCTTATGGATAACCTGTGTACATTAGCCATCATCAAGGACATTTCATATGAGATGTAGATCCATCCATATGCGAACTAAATTGTGAAATATGTCTGACACTAAACTATGATGACACAAACAGTGACGATGATACCTATGTTTGAAAAAGGAGGGCAAAATGTCTAAGTAATGGAAGGAAACAACCTAAAGAAATCCATCGTTGTCAACCTTCCCAATAACTTCATCCTAGGCATGATGGTCATGATCTAAATTCAAGACCTTGGGTTAGGCTTAAAAACCCATGACCTAGACCTAAGGCTCTTTATAAGCTACTGAAAGTTATTGGAAAGGAACATTTGTTCCTTTTTGAACCAATTCCCAACCAACCTCTGCCTATTATTTCTCCAATTTCAGTTACTACTTTATCACCAATTCCTTGTATGATGCTGAGACACATGAGAATGAATTTCCTCCCTTAAATAGATGCACCGATGATACAAATATGGTTATCTTCAACCTTTATATTCGTTCTATAGGAATTGCCTCTTATAATAACTTTGTATCCAATCATATAGATGAAGTTCTTAATTAGCACAAAGAAAATGTAGTGGCCTAAAACAAAGTTCTTCATTGAATTGATACTAAGCTTAGTGGGCTTAACCAACAAACTCAGGTTACTCAAAAATCGGTAGAAATAGACTTTTCTCATATCCAAAAACTACACACATCTTTGAAAGATCAAGTGGCACAAGTTGTCGCTGATATCAAAAGAAATATTGAAACACAATATTTTGGACCTAATTTCACAAAAAGAACAAGAACTTAGAGTGAAAAGTACTTCAAAGAATGGAAACAGACGTGCAAACATAATAGTATAAGATTGTTTATGGGCTTATCTTACAACTTTTTCAGTTATCCAACCTCTTTATTCATCCCCATCTTATCCCAAAGCTACTAATGATGAAAAATTGTTTGAAATGAACTATCCTTTAATTAGGTAGTATATTCATCGTACTACCAAACCCAAACCTACCAAACCTACTAAAAACGATAGAGTTTTTAAATAAATTTCATTGCAACTCTTACACTAGTATCTATTTCAGAAGAATATGAAGAACAAACATATGAAGAGTTTGAAAGTTCTAAACAATCTTCATAAGACTTAGAACAATTTGTAGATTTATTTTAATTAACTCATACCAGGATGACTATACCTGAAACATCTCAACTAACTGAAGTCAAACCAAATATTAGTGAAGCTGAATTTACAGGGAGTGAACCATTCAGACCCTCACCACCGCTAGTATAAGTACCTCCAACAAAACCTACTTCTGGACCCTGGTTTACTTTTAATGATCTTCCATCCAAAAAATGAAGAGATCGTCTCTATGAATTTAGAGCTTGGATCGATTTATAGATGACTCGATCAAATAATCCCTTACAGGATATTTTGTCTGAGTTTACCTCTTGTTTTAATGGCATTTTAAGAGAGTGGTGGCTAAGTTTAGATGACTATCGTAGACTCTAGTATATCCAAGTCACATTTGCAGGAATTCTTCTTTGAGTCATCCATAAAGAATTCTTTAAAGATTTTCATCTTATTGATAAACAAATCAGGTAAGAGCATTTTGAAATGAAGTGTTGATCATTAGACAGAAGAGATCTACATAAACATTTTCAACATATGACAAAAATATATTATTTGTATAATGGTTTTAGTGATGGTAATCTCCGTTATACATTCATCTCATATTTTCCAGAAGAATTACAACCTAAACTCCAAAGAGCCATTATAGCTCTATCAAGAGATATGAGAGAAATATCTCTAGGAAATATCTATCAGCTCAGCTTAGCTTCTTTTGATAAACTTCATGATTAGTAAACATTTTTCAAGAAGATGATAAATGGTGGTCCTCTATTAAGAAAAGCTTGCAAAAAGCCTTGTACGAAGATCAAGTGAACGAAGAAAAAGGATTATGTATATCATACTAAAAAGAAGTATTATCACAAGAAGTTCTCCTATAAAAGATTTCATAAATCCCAAACTTCAAATGAAGGTTATTAGACATCATTCAGAAGATAAAAATGACACAAAATTGTTTTGATTACTTAAAAAAAAGAACTCCTTATGTAAAAAAAATTGTTGTTTCATTTATAACAAACCAAAACATTATGCTTTTCAATGTGCTAATAAGAAAAAAAAGGATTTGAAACTGTTGGAATCCATTGAGGCCATCATGGCTATCTAGATAATGGTAATAATCCGGTGAAGATGAGCAAACAAAATTTGTTATTCCAATTAACTCTTTTGATGATGAGTTTCAATCCTTTGATAACTTGATTGATGCATATATTAAGGATGATTACTTATACATGCTACCAAAAACATGTTTGAAGGTTGATTCAAAACCTATCTCTATTCCTCGTCCTTATATCCATATCCAGTGATTACAGCAGGATAAATATGGTAAGCTAATCAAGGTTATTAGATTTATAGATACTGGATGTTGTCAAAGTATTATGAAGCCCAACATCTTACCTCATGAAGCCTAGATACTATATGATAAATATTTCACTACTGTTGATTGTAATTCATTCAAAATTTGGCTTATCACTAAAAGGAAAATAAGGATAAGATTTTTTTTCCTAATTGTATTGCGTGCAAAAAAGTTCTCGTTAGCCATCTACCTGGCCCAAATATTGTAATTGGTATGGATGTCTATTGTAAAGCATCTCCACTACAAATCCTACCCAATGGGATCAAATGTTGCGCCAAATTCAATGCCCACACAGATATACGTAACATGTTTGAACTCGCCTAATTACCTCCTCCATATATGGGATCAATTTTTAAAATATTGTCCTGAGACCAATGTATAATTCTCACACGCTAATCCTTTTTTAAAAGATTCCACAATTCTTCATCCATCTATCATTTAAGAAGAATGGAGGCATAAATCCTACCAAAGCTACCCAACCTAGCATAAATCCTAATGGTTTAAAGTTAGCACAAGAGGAGTGTGTTATGTCACTCTAATAAGATTAATTGAGACAACAAAATTAGATTGGGCATGTTAGGTTTTCTATATGAACAAAAGAACAGAACAAAAGAGAGGAAAAAAGAGATTGCTAATTAATTATAAACCCTTGAATGCATTTCAAGATGATAAATTCCCAACACTGAAGATTGACACTCAAATCTTGTTTTTAAAAGAAGCAAGAATCTTTTCACAAATTGACTTAAGAATAGGATTTTGACAATTGGGTATAGATCTATAAGAAAGGAACAAGAAAACTTTCTATATTATAAATTCTCAATATGAATGGACTATTATGTCATTTGGACTCAAGGTTGCCCCATCACTATTCCGAAGGGCATTGAAAAAATTTATGAGCCTATTCTTTCCAGTATCTTTATTTACATTGATGACGTCCTCTTATACTTCAAAACCTTTGAAGATCATAAGGTCCTCCTTAAATCATTTTTTAATCTTACAAAGCAATATGAAATTATTCTCTTAGCTAAGAAAGGTCATATTAGGATAACCCAAATAGAATTTTTGGGTTTGAATTTTCATGATGGATTGTACCTGGTCCATATATAGCATGTGAGTTATTACATTTTTATGATGATAATCTCAACACAAAATAAATCCAACAATTCTTTAGAATCGTTAGTTACATTGAGATTTCATCTCTATCATGGTTGATCACACAACTCCTTTATCCAAATTGCTAAGAAAGAATCCACCATCATGGAGTAACGAATGAACCAAAGTTGTCCAACACTTAAAACAAGCAAGTCAAAATTCCCTCCCTTTAAATATTCCTGACAAAGGCCAACGTATCCTACAAATAGATGTTAGTGATCATTATTAGGGTGCCACCTTGATTAAAGAGATAGATGAGAAAAGAGAGTATTGTGGCCTTGCTACTATTCAATTTAATGCAATAAAAGAAAGGAATTGAAAAGTTCAGTTTTCACCTCAGCCCTTATCATTTTTTGATTGAAATGGATAATACATCTTTTCCAAAAATTCTTGAGTCTAACAAAAACATATTACCTGATAGTCAATTACTTCATTGGCAAGGTTGGTTTTCTAGCTATAAATTCACCGTTAGCCATATCAAAGGTCACCATAACATCTTTGTAGATTTTCTCTCCCAACCTAGAAAACAAATCTAATTGCTCTCTCTTAGACTTAGAAGAACAATTCCTCTCATTCTCCCCATCGTAAAATTTCCACTATTTGCTATAATCAAGAAATCCTTCCCTTCAATTACTAAAACTCCTCCAAAAAAATGAATGATATTGTTGCTCTCCTTTTAAAAAGTATTTTTTTAATACCTCCATCTTGTTCTCATTACCCTGAGCATGCCTCCGCACCCCTATCAATTTGATATGCCAAGACCTTATCGTACCCTTCATCATTTTTATGATTCTCTTTTTGAGCTAACTATGTGGCATATATGGGTTTTATTTGCACTGTATGCCTATCCAATTGCTCTTTCTCCCTTTCCTGCATATAAACATCTTACCAATCTAGTGAATGCTAGTTCCCTCCTATGGACATCCATAAAATGGGTCCAACCTTTACCTAAACTGATTATTCAGCTGGGATACATCCTCAATAGACATCAACTATGAGACATTTTTGTCTGAAAAATCCCATTCTATCTTCATTATTCACAGTTCGTATAGCTTGAATTGTTATATTTTCACCATTAATTAATTTTAACTTTGGCAAACTTCATTCGCTGGCCCAAATTATAAAGACTTGATAGGTGATCTATACCATTTTCTAAATCACGTTAACCATTATCCTAAATCTACTAAGCCAACTACTTGTACATCTCTACATTTATATTCAGGTGACTTTGCCCTTCTGTAGCTCATTTTACCAACTGTTGGATATCGGTCTTCTATTAACCAATTTGCTTATATGGGATTCAATATTATGACGCATGATTTGTTAAGTCCACTGGCTTTGAGCCCAATACAAATTTTGAATTTGGAGAAAGCTCTGCAGTTCAAAAGCCTAAAATAGAGCCTAAACTTTTTGATTATTTTCAAGATGCCCAAAATCGCTGGCCTTCAGTTTGAACTAACACCGAAATAGTCCATTTTATTAAAGAACTAGAAAAATGGAAGATGACATGTTTGGTTTTAATGATGATAGAGGTGGACGTAGATCTTTTTCTATACCTCCTTGTTAAAAGATTCCTTCTTATCTTTTAAGAATATTATTGGGAACCAGAGTTTTCAATAATTCTTAATTTTATTCTTCACTTTTATATTTTAGTTTGAATTATTGTATCATGTGGGAATCTTTTCGAAAAGTTTTTTGCTTTGTTTCTCCTTGGTCTTTAAAATCAAGGTTTCTCGTCAGTTGTAGATAATTGGGCATTCAATAAAAATAAAGTGTGATTTCTATCTTACAGCTTCTTTCTAATTTCTCTCTCTCCTAAAAGCTTGATTCTTAAATAACGACGTATATCTTACGACTTCTTTCTAAGTTCTCTCTCTCCTAAAAGCTTGATTCTTAAATAATATAAGCAATAGTCATATAGAAGATAAGTATGCTCTACACTTATCTCTTCATGAGGATCCCGTGTATCAGTAAGCCTTGGATTATAGATCATGTTTGAGGTTTAAGTTATACAGAGAAAGATTGGTCAGTTTAGATTTTTAAAAGGTAGGTCTTATGAGTTATTCCCTAAAAGAGAAGAAGAGCGTGTCTCTCAGCTAACATATCTAAAATCTAAGCTACAATCAATATTTATTTATCTTTGATCTTTTATGGAAATCTATTCTATAAACCACTTAACAGGGATATAGGTTGGAAACCTGTGATATAGCTCCCTTGAGACTTTTCAGTGAAATATTCTATGAGCCTAGGAGTTATAACGAGAAGACCCTTTCTCGATATATGTGGTCTAAAAATGCCATATACCTTAGGTTTTTGTTATCCCTGTGTGCCCTCTAACCAAGGGTTGCACAGATTGTTATGATGTTGTTGCCTTTAAACCATATTATTCTAAACGAGAACTTTGGAGATCTCTTTTACCTTTGGAAGATTTGTAGTAAGGATGGTTAGAATACTTCTGGTCTAAGAATGATTACGATAATATATATTATATGAACTTAATAGAGGTAAAGAAGTATTATGGATACTATTTTCCTCTAAGAGATGATTAGGTTCTACCAGCTTTTCTATTTCATTGGAAAGAGTATGTTTAACATTGGAAGGAAGATTTGCTATTGAAAGAGTTGAAGAAAGGTGAATAGGGTCATTGGCAGTACACACAGTTTTGTGGATCCTCAAAACTTGGAGGGAAGTATATTCAAATTAATGAAAACCCATCCTTTGATTATTACAGTAGCCAATGGGAGTAACATATTTAGTCGATTAGATTCTTTCTAGTTCAAATAGAGAATGTAAGGTTGTGACTTCATGACTATTTTTAGACTACTAATGTTAGGGAGGTGTGACTTGTCATTGGGAGATGATTGGTTAAGGAAGTAAGCCTTGTCACATTTGATTTCTATTATCTTACATTATGTTTGCTTACAATAAGCATATAGTAAAATTAACGAGTGGTCATAATAAAGTTGCTAGATAAGCTAATGAAGCCTCAAGAAGATGAGTGTTGGCACAACTGTCTAGAATTCATACAGAAAAATTGGTGACTAGTATACCTCAAGCAATTTGGGACCTCATCGATCAATTTCCTAATTTATTCACAAAAATAACCTAATTTCCACATATCAGGAGTTATAACCATATAATTTTGCTTAAACCAGGCTTAAAGTTAGTGAATCTCAGGCTATACCAGTAACCTTAAAGTTAAAAGATAGAGATAGAAAGCTAGATCAATGATATGCTAGAACAACAT
Organism: Erythroxylum cassinoides; assembly: GCA_027478405.1. Classification (NCBI taxonomy): domain Eukaryota; kingdom Viridiplantae; phylum Streptophyta; class Magnoliopsida; order Malpighiales; family Erythroxylaceae; genus Erythroxylum; species Erythroxylum cassinoides. The sequence continues at coordinate 59,093,013 of JANIPM010000233.1, read as the reverse complement.
AGCCTATTAGCATCACTGATATTTTTAGTTAACAATAAATATTGACAATACAAATGTGCATTGATTACTAGAAACTCAACAAGATGAAGGTGATGGTGAAAGATAAGTTCCCTATTCCTATAATTAAAGATGAATTGGAGTAGTTTTAATAGAGAACGATAGGCTTATCTCTTATATAAGTAAAGCTTTAGGGGTTAATACTCAAGGCTTATTAGTTTTTAAAAAGGAACTACTTACTCTTCTAATGGTTGTTTCAAAATGGAAACACTATCTAGAAGTCCATCAGTTTATTGTATGCATAAATGAAAGAGGAGAGAGTGTAACACCCCACTCCCGTAAGACCCGGACCCCACATCGATGGTGATATTCGAATCCGTGCCCTGCGAGGATGGGATGCTACCTCTCTCAATTAAAACACAGTACCAAAAATTTTGTTTTGAAACAATCATACACTTACATATATGTATGTTGCGGAAAACAGTTTAC
>JANIPM010000233.1:59043276-59053680 GCA_027478405.1 Erythroxylum cassinoides | reverse complement strand
TATATTCATTCTCATTATTCACTATATTCATTATAATTTCTATTACCATTATCTAATTTGAACCAAGCGTCCCCTTATTTTATTAGTTAATGGAAATAGTAATGATCCACGTCTTTATAATGTGATAAAAAGTCTTCAATTTCTTCTTGGTAATTATACTCAAAGTTAAAATTATTTTCCAATTTGGCCGGTAATCAGATCAAAGAATTTCCACTTTGAATATTATAAAAAATGATGAGACCAATAAATGTCCACTTGAAATGTTATAAAAGATTATGAGAATATGTGACATTGCAGAGGTGGTGAATTTACTTGTTTTTTAACTATTAATGATTAAAAACGTATAAATTTAACTTTAACATTTTCACTAAAGTATCAAATATATTTTAAAGTTTTAAAGCGTTTAAAATGAATTTTAATGCTTGTAAGATATTTAAATTAAATTTAAAATATATGAAAATTTAGACAATTGATTTTTATCTGTTATATATCACATAGTTACCGATGTGATACAAAATTGTTATTTTTATTGAACATATGAATCCCTCTTTACCGTAAATATATCACCTGACAAAGTAAGACTCATTTGTTTGATTAAACTTAAATTAATGTTAATATTATTTTCTTTAGTTTTGTTTAATTTTTAATAAATATATTAAATATATTTTAAGTTAAATAGTATGATTCACTTTACTAGAGTATTTCAAAATTTTAAAAACTCTGATTATCCTAAATTTTCACATTGATTACCTCCTTCATCATCGTCTTCGTCAACTTCCCCCTCCCTCCTCCTTTGACGATGTTGTCCTTCGCCTCTTCCTCTCTTTCCTTCTTCATTACTTCACTTCATTTGGCTACTAATTCTTAAGTTGAGTTAAGTACAAGACATCATCTCAGAGTTTTATGTGGAATTGATAGTTTGTTCTTGACAAAAGATGGCCAAAGGAAATCCATGTCTTAGAGCTTATTCTTAGATAATTAGAGAAGGCTACTCTTGCCGTCACCTCAATAATAAGTGGTGCTAGTGGCACCACTACCTCCACCAACCATAACAACAATAGCAATAGAAGGGGTAGGGGAGGACGATTGACCCACTGAATCTATTTGCAAGCGTACATAATTAATTGCAACAAATATCAATCTCATAGGAATAATATCACTATGTTTATTAATTTTAATTAAACAATAAACTTGAATAAAGAAAAAGATTATGAAAGATAATTAATTTACTAAATTAATGAAAACAATGCAAATAAGCTAGTAAGAAAGGAAAACCCATATAGCAAATATTAAGGCTTTGTGGTTCACTTATATAAGATTCTAATTATTAGATGAGATTGATTATCTAGGTAAAAATAACAATTAAACCAATATGTATGTGATCTCTCCCAAGGCATATAGATACATCTAATTAAGAAAATACCACCTCTTGATATGTAAATTAACCTAATTAAATTAATTAAGGGGTTTTAACCTAGTTGGTTATCACAATAGTCTAAGATACATTCATTTTCTAATACTAAAATTTTTATTTTGCTAATGAATTCACCTCTCGATCCTTCACATAATCCTTGAGATTAATTCTATGATGGCCAATCACAAACTCACAATAAGAACAAAAGAAATAAATTCAAGCAACAAGTAATCAAATCATGCATTGATAATTGAAATATCCATTATAAGCTACATTTTTAGTCCTAAGTAGGCTTCCCAATTACTAAATATAACAATAACAAAACCAAAATAAATCAATCTCAATATAAGGGAAAAGAATAGAAGAAAATAGTTAGATAAGTTGTCACAATCTCTTCCGATCTTGTTTCAATTCCTCTTTCGATTCTAATAAAGAATAAAAATATGAAAAAAGCAAGGTGGCTATTGAACACCTTCCAAAAGTCCCCTAAGTTAAACCTAATACAAATATTTATAGTTAGGGTTACAAAGATAGAATTCTAAAATACTTGAACATGTTCTCAAAAATTATACATGAGAACCATCATTGAACCAACATTAACACTAACTTTCGTTTTGATTTGAAACTTTTATGCATCGTAAAGTAGTATGTAACAAGTGCTTGACATCAAGTTATAATTGATGCTGGTTTTATTATATGATTTTCTATGTAAAAGCATGATTATTCCTATATTAATCCATATACCACTCTAATGTTAGTCTTCTTTTTTAGTTTGAGCTAAGGGTGTTGGATTCTTTGGATGTCTTACATGTTGCTAACGTGGTGGACTCATGGTGATACCATAAATTTGGGTTGCCTTCGTAACTTGCAATTTGAGATTCATTTCTCTGCCTATAAATTTGGGTGAATTCTACTTAGTGATTTCCCCTTAAGATTTCTACCTTTTATTGGATCCTAGGAATTCACTGGACCTAACTCATGAAATTGGTATTATATTTGGGAATAAAAACCCCTATTCCTGAATTTGATGCTAACACTAAATGATCTTCCATAATTTTCAAGTTCTTTTTGACGTCTAACAATAGTTGTAAATTGAATTAGTAGCATTAGCAGTTGTCATTAGTGGCAACAAGTCTTCATTTATCAGTATAGTCTAGTCGGCTTTAGTGAACATAAGAATTCCTTTATTGATCTGACCTTGGATCATATTCTCAAATCTCCAATATGAATTTGTTGAGTGGCTCCAGGTATTGTAATATTTGCAATAGTCTCTACCTCTAATTTCCTCTTTTATAGTAATTCTATGCTCTAGGGTAAGGTGATAATCTTGTAATAAATAATAAAAATTTCCTTTGTTTTGGAGGTTTTAAAGGTGTATTAAACTTGGGTCAACAAAGCTTGTATTTTTTTGACTTTCAAGACTTTACGCTCTAAAGATGGGCAAACGCAAGTTCCAAGGATGTTGACGTTGGTTACTATTGACTTGTAAAAATTTTGTAGCATCAATGCCTAACAAATTTCTTCTATAGTTCAATGTGCAACCCTCTTTAAGATTATTTCACATATTTAGTTTCTGGAAGCGTGATCCATCATCAACTTCTTGTTTTCTTAAAATGAGTGATGAACATATCAGTATTCTCATCATTATTCTAAGTGACCCTTGACAACTTAACTATACTAACTTCGAGTGCAATCCTAAAAAATTGAGTTTGAAAAAATCTTTTCATTTCAGCCTAGAAAAAAATAGAATCCTTAACAAAGCATACCACAAAAAAGCAACTCTTATTAATGAATTCAGAAACGACCTGAGCTTAAAGTAGTTAAAGGTTTTACAATTGGCTAGTTCTCTATATTGTATGTTGAATTTAGTTATGTGCTTAATGGTGGTTTGTTCATCTTCATTAGGAAACAAGTTGACTTCGGGAATTCTGTAGCCATAATGATAAGGGTTCTCTTGATCAATCTATTCTAAATAAGGCTAGTAAAATTTTAGACAGCCAAGCTGTCTTAAACCAAACTCTTATAATTCCCAAACTACTTCTATATTAACCTGTAATCTCATTTTTAGTGGGTGAATAATGGGTTTTGCAGTTTACAACTGCAACGTTACCTCCTAAACTATATTATAGTTCATTTTAGTTTAAAAATGCATTGTTACCTCCTAAACTATATTGTAGTCCATTAGCTTTAGCCCCCACCAAATCCTTGTCTACCAAGAATTTAAGGCATGATTGCATGTCAGCCATTACAATGATTAACATAAGAAGGCGCTATAAGAATATCCTCTTTTTTGTGTGGAGGGACGTACCTTTCATCTATGAAGGAAATAGATTCTCTGACTTGGTAGATAATTTGTCAATCTTCTTTGTCAATATTTAGCTTGTGTTAGCCATGGAGGCCACGTTAGACTTCTAATCTAAAACTTCATTTATACAAACAACATTCTTCCATAGTAGCAATTTTAGGATCTCACTGCAAGGAAGTTGGATAAAAGCGAGGTTGTCTTCTCAAGATTTTCTACCATATAGGATAAAGTTTTCATTTCCTACAACTATTGAGACCTCTTCCTCCAAAAGAGATTTATTTTCTATTTTATGCTCCTGACATCATAATCTCATTAGATGTACCAAATTGTTGGTATAATCTAGAATTCGAATGTGTTAGGGAGAAATAATCCCAAAATTTCTACCTCACCTCTATCGACGATATAAGTAGGCTTCAAAAAACCTAGAAAATAGAGTTCTAAGCTACCAAAATGCTATAAAATGAAACTTAAAATAAAGAACAATAACAAAATGTGTTCAAAATATGTTTATTAATCTCTCTGGAGGGTAATTTTTGTTGTACTATGATTATACTGGTCTAGGAATTGTGTTGTCTCCTCCATTCTCATGATGCTAGTGAATTTATAATCTTCTCATCCTTAAACAGTTTTCTATTATAACTGCCCACTTATTTACATTTTAGCTAACTACTTGTTACTATTTCTTAAAGTTTTAGGTTCTAAACTTTTGCTTCAAATAACTTCTTATTAACTAGCTTTTACCTTCTAACTCACACAGTTACCTATCTTCTACTTTTTTTCAACTTTCGCGTTCTAACTACTCGCTATTATTTTTCGAAGCACATACCAATTATATATTAAATATCTAAAATTCTTGAATCTTAAAATATTCAATTGTTTCTCATGTGCACAAATTCTTTGGCCAAATAACTCCCAAGATCTAAACCCTTTATTATTTTCCAAAATTTGCACCTTTTTTTAAAATTTGATCAATTTCTTAAAAAATATTACAATTTGATATTTTACAATAAATTTTTATATTTTATTAAATGAACCAAAGTATTAATTTTATAACTCAAAAAATAAAATAAATATTGCATGTATAAGTATGAGAAAAAATAGATATAAAAAAACATGTGTGTCGTGCCAAAACTTGCTATCTAGTAAGGAGATAGAATATAAAACTTGTAAAATCCAATATTTCCAAACTAGTTTGGTTATATGTGAATCAAGACTTACTAATGTAGCACCGGAATTTGTGTTTAGACCTATAAAATCAAGTAAACTGAGACTTAACGCCAAATGTACCAATACACAAAAATGGAAGATTAAATACTTTCAGGCGAACTATCCCACACACACGCACACACATATATATAAGCAATGTGAGGGTGTACGCAAAGGCCTTCCATAATGTAATGTAACATAAGCCCTTATATGTAAATGAAGCAAAGTTCTTTTGTGAACTTTTTTTTTATTGGCAACCTTAAAAAGGATCAGGGAAAAAGAAAAAGAAAAAAGTGGAAATTGGTTATGTGAGTGCAAAACCATAAGGTAGAAGTCTTCAAAGCATTGTGGGATGATGAATTCTTAACTTTGTCATGTTGTTGCAACATTAAATACCTATATCTTTGCATCACTCTCCTAGTTGAAAGAGCTACTCCCTCACTTGCACTCAGTGTACCAGTAGTCATAATTGTAACAAATTCTTGAGTAATCTCATCTTGCACCTTGTTTTGTGCATTCCCAAGAGGGTCTCCAATAACACCATTAATTGTGGGATTCTCTTTCACTTCTGTAGTTTTGACAGTAGGTGGCACTAAGTTCCAAGATGTCTTTGGCTCATCCAACATAGGATCTTCATATTTCACTTCATTATTGTCCGAGGATTTCTTAAAAGTAACAGTTGTTGTTGTGGGTGAAGGTTGAACCACATAAGGTAGTTTAAATTATTAAACTTGTGGAAAATTTTCTACTCTTAGTGTACTCTCTAGATTCTGTATTATGGGCATTATTGATAGTGGTAGTTTACATTATGTTTTCATAAGCATTTTAGTGTGTTTTTAGGTATTGATTAGATGAATTGTGCATGTTTAGGTTTAGAATTATGTCAATGTAACTATGTGTTGCTATGTTTGAGTGTTATGTAGTTTAGAGCATGATATTGGACTTTAATTTTTTGTTCTTGAGCTATTTTGATGTGTTTGTTAGTGTATGAAATTAGATGAAAAAGATAAAAGGAAGTTGGAGAAAGCATGGATGAAAAGCCAATGTCATGATCGTGACATCTTTATCACGGTCGTGATAGAAGACATCAGCCTAGGGTCATGATTGTGAGACCTTTGTCATGATCATGACAGAAGGCAAATTTCAAGGGTCACGATCATGATAGAAGGCATTTTTGAAAGGTCACGATTGTGACACCCCCGTCATGATCATGACAAGCGCTTGCTAGACGTGGGGATCTCTTTCTTTTAGCATTTTTGGAGGTTTTTTTTTGGACATTTTGGCTTAGGTAAAACCTAGTTTTTACCCTAAATGGCCTAGAACTATATAAGATCATAAATTCACCCTAATTAAGAGAACCTATATTTGTCACTTTGGGAAAGAAGACCAGGAAGATAGAAGAAGGAGTTGAAGCCATTCTAAGTTATTTCAACATTCTCTTGTTATTTATTTAATCTAATGTATGCTTTGGACATGGGTATGTTGAATATATTGTTAAGGATGTTCTAACTTTATTTAGGGATTGATTCTTGAATCATTTTGTGACCTATTGCTTTTGATGTTAATGAAATTGTTTAAGTGTTGTGATGTTTATGGTTTTACATACTTCGATAACAAATCGAGAGATTAAATCGATAGTATCATGATTAGGTTAGGTAATGATAATTAACAACCTAATAGATCCCATAAACACCAAATCGGTAATTATAGGAAGAGAGATTTTGTGTGAAGACCCTATTGTCTATTAGATTGCTTAAGAACTAATTGGAGACATAGTCTGTTTTTATTAATTAAGAAATTGTAAAATTGAAATTTCAGATTCAATTAGGGTTATTAACTAGGATTTAATGATTAGATCTTGAGAAAGAATAATCAAATCTTCATAATTCTAGGACCAATACCAATGAAATAAAGAATGATTACGATAGTAAAATGATGATATAATGAATCTCATCTTCTGATAATTGTTTGATCACGTTTTGCTGTGGTATCTCAATTAATAAGTGGTTGGTGCTCTATTTTGATCTACTTATATTAATTCCATAATTTCAAATTCAGTCAATCCATATTCAATTGCTTAATTTTTTGTTTAGTTTTATTTTCATTTTTATCACATTTCTAGACCTTAGATAAAGTTAGGATTCAATTAGAATAGCTAATTCCTCATGGGACCTACACCTTAACTACTATGCTTACAATTAATCACTTGTGAAACATTGAGGGTTTTATATGAGTCAAACTTGCTAAACAAGTTTTTGGCACCGTTCTCAGGGAGTTAGTTTTGTATTAGTTAGATTCCTTTGTTCCAAGGAATTATTTGCCTTTTTTTAATGTCTGTGCTACTGCATGAACAAAAGAGTTACTTGGAGTTCAAGCAAGATCACAGAAATGTTAACACTTGATATCACCTTTTTTGAACGAGCAATTCAAAGAGCAAGACGCCAAGTAGAAGAAATCAAAGAAACAATGACAGAAGAATTTAATCAAGAATTCAATCAACAAGTCAATCATGGAGACCAGCAACAAATGTTGATGGATTTCATAAGACTGGGATTCGACACTACAAACCAAGGCATCACTCAATCACTAGTACAAGTAACCTCATTTAAGATTAAACCAGCTTTGCTAAACATAATGCAGAACAACAAGAAATTTTATGGGTTAATGAATGAGGATCCTAACCTCCATTTGGTTAATTTTCTAGAAATATGTGATACCTTTTGATATCATAGTGTCGGAAGATGCTATTAGGATGAGGCTTTTTCCCATCACTCTTAGGGATAGAGTCAAAGCATAGTATCACTCATTAAACCCATCAAACATCACGACTTGGGAGCGATTGGTGCGTGTATTTTTGTATAAGTACTTCCCTCTCACCAAAACGATAAAGTTGATAAAGGCAATTACAATTTCCAATAAAGTGATGGGGAGTCACTTTATGAAGCATGGGAATGACTTAAGGATTTGCAAAGAAGGTGCCCTCACCATAATCTACTGAAAGAATTCTTTTGCAAACCTTTTACAATAGAGTTACTCCATCTAAATGGGGCACCAATCATGCAACATCTGGAGGATCTCTAATGAGAAAGACAATTGAGGAAGTGGAGGAATTAATGGAAGAAATGGCAAGTAATAGTTGTCTTCAGTCAATGGATAGAAGTAGAAAACAAACAATCTTCCGCGAGCGGAAGGGAGCCATTGCTGTTGACTCAATAACAAAAATGCAAGCCAAAATTGATAGCTTAACATGACAACTTAACAATATGAACGCCTCCTCTTCAGCTTTTGATAAAGCAATTTAGCAGAGATGTGAATTATATGGACAAGATAACCATGATACCATCGACTACTTCTTAATACCAACAAATGAAACAGAGCAACTCAACTACATGGGAACCCAATTTGGTCGAGGAGGGGGGAACAATCCTTATTCCAACACGTATAATCCTAGGTGGAACAACCACCTAAAATTTTCTTGGACAAACAATGCAGGAGGTTAATTCCTACCTCAAGTGCCACCATGATTTCAATAGGAGAAACCAAACTCAATAGACACTAAGTCAGACAAAATATTAGACAAGCTAAGAAGCATGGATGACACTCATAAGAGGTTGGAAGGAAGATTCGAACAAGTAACAAAGAACCATGCTTCTTCCATCCATAACTTAGAAGTTCAAATAAGCCAATTGACAAATGCATTGTCTGCATAAAATGTGGGAAGCCTCTCAAACAATATTGAAGCAATCCTAATGGAGTATAAATGCAACCACATTTCAAAGAGGGAAGGAACTAGAACAACCCTAGAGAAGAAAGCTGCACCCCACCCTGTAGAAAAAAACTAAGAAAAGAAGAAGGATATGGACATAAGTGAATACCCTCCTTACATTGCCCCTCTGCCATATCCACCTAAGATCCCATATCCCTAATGGCTGCAAAATAACAGATTGGATGCACAATTTACGAAGTTCGTGGAGAAATTGAAGATTTTGTAAATAAATCCTCCTTTCGTCGAGGCATTGGAACACATGCCCAAGTATGTAAAATTTTTGAAGGACATATCATCAAAGAAGCACACTTAGGAGGAAAACCAAACAATAGTGTTAACTGGTAGTTGTAGTTCCATAGTTACTAGCGATATGCCTTCCAAGTTGAAGGATCTAGATAGTTTCATAATACCCTATGGGGTTAGTGAATTTGAATTCATAAAGTGCTTATGTTCTTTAGGAGCAAGCATCAATCTTATGTCGTTGTTGATATTTAAAACATTGGGCCAAGCCAACCTCGATGCTAATTCAGGAGGCTGATTAATCAATCAAGAAATTGTTTGGAGTGGTGAAAGATGTGTTAATGTAAGTGGACAAGTTCGTTATCCTTGTGGACTTCGTTGTTCTTGATTTTGAAGAGGATAATAACTATCCATTAATTCTTGGACAACCTTTCATGAACACAGGAAGAGCATTGATCGATGTTCATGAAGGTAAATTGACAATTTTAATTGGTGAAGATCAAGTGGAGTTCAATATGGACAAAGCCTTAACATTATGGATGAAAGTATTCAAGAGCAAGAAGAGAGTTGTGTTTACGAGGTCAAATCAATAAAAGTTGAGATAGATAATGAAACTAAGAAGGTGAACGAAGATAAGTCTAAGGAAGATGTTGACATGGAGGAGTCGAGTGTTCAGACTCATCAAGAAATATTAGTACAAACTGAAGCACCCATACCACCCTCCACAAAGAAACCACCAACTCTAGAGCTTAAACCTTTTCCCACACATCTCAGATATACCTTTCTAGGTGAAGGTCAAACTCTATCCCTTTCTAATCAATTGGATAGGGAATAAGAGAGTAGGGTGGTAGAAATTGTTAAAAAGGGGATTAAGGCCATAAGATTTGACATATAAACCTAAATGTTTTTATACATCGAATAAATCTTGAAGAAGGGAGCACAGTGGTGAGGGAACGTCAACGTAGATTGAACCCTCATATAAAAGAAGTGGTCAAGAAGGAAGTAGTGGAGCTTTTAGATGCAGATATCATATACCCCATATCTAATAGAAAATGGGTTAGCCTGGTATAATTTTTTCCGAAGAAGGGTGAACTGACCATTATGGAGAGTGAAAGTGGGGAGTTGATTTCGACAAGAACAGCCACGAGATGGAGAGTTTGTATAGATTATTGAAAACTTAACAAGGTGACTAAAAAGGATCACTTTCCTCTCCCATTCGTAGATCAAATAATCGACATAGTGGTTGGTCACTCATTCTATTTCTTCCTAGAGGGTTATTGGGGATATAACCAGGTATTCATCTATCTCGAAGATTAAGAAAAGACCACTTTTACATGTCCTTATGGTACATTTGCGTATAAATGACTGCGTTTCAAGTTTGCATATAGATGAATGCTTTTCAGGTTATGCAATGTTCCAGCTACATTTTAGATGTGTATGATGTCTATCTTTTTGTATAGATCAAGGACATAA
>JANIPM010000233.1:59032423-59043176 GCA_027478405.1 Erythroxylum cassinoides | reverse complement strand
AGCCCAATGTTTTCAGAGCCAATGGCTCAACGTAAATGAGCTCAGGCGCACGGTCACAACAACGTAATAAAATGAAAGTGTCACATGTACATCGCATATATGAATGATCAAATGTGAATTGTGTGAAAGGCGAAACGCCTCATAATTGTGAAATTGAATGCATGTGATTTGATGAATGTGCTACTATGTGATATAATGTGAATTGTATGTATATGTATGAGTTGGGTGGACCATCGATGATGGTTTCTCGCTGAGTTCGCAAACTCACCCAACATTGCAATTATTTTTCTGGATCGAAGAGTACCCCGTTAGACAAACGGGAGTATGTCTACTGCATGCAAGTTAGAGGTTGGGGTCGGGATCAGTTCACGTCTGCATTAGGGTTATTTTATTATTTTGTGTAAAATTTGTATCTCCGCGATTTCTGCAAATTAGTGCTTTTTATTTCAGTGGGTCCTAACGGGTTAATGCCGTATTTGTAATATGATTTCTGAAAGTGTTCAATATTGTTGCGGGCCTTTTTATGACTGGTATTGTGATACGATTAAAAATGATTTCGAACTAAAGCGGACCCAAATCGGTTACTGAATTCCGCGCTTGCGATAATTTTAAAAAATGTTTAAAAATGGCATACTGAGTTTTGAACTGTAATTGAGTGCTAGCATACCACCCTCGTGAGGCACAGACTCGGATATCACCCACGATATCGGGTTTGGGTCCAGCGGGAGTGGGGTGCTACATTCTATCATGATCGTGGCCTGCATGCCATGATTGTAGTCCTGTGTTATGGCTCGAGTTTCCTCCAAATCTCCTCCGTTCTTCGATATTAACCCTGAAATATTAGCAAACACATCAAGGTACCTCAAAAACATAATATTTAAGCTCAAAAACTTGTACTAACCTATAAAACACTTCAAACAAAAATAATTAACAAACTAATACAATTCTAACCTAAATATATACTAAATGATAGAATTAATGGTAAAATACATATCAAACTATGCCCTAAAATACGATGCAATTTACACTTATCACATCCACACACTTAAACATTTGCTTTTCCTCAAGCAAACAAAACAACAAACAACACAAAATCACAAAGCACACAAGGTAATAATGTGACAACTTATAGGGTGATAAATTAACACTAAATCCTAATTAACTTGCATATTTTAGCCACAAAATCTAGATCAATAATTTCGTGAGCTAATGACTCTTCACAACCTAATATATTATGTTCAAATTTAAATCGATTTCATTCTATCTAAGCCATCGATACATTCACACAATTCATAATATGCAACCTAAATACACTGACATAACAATATGCAAACTTCACACCTAAAGCAAAACACACAACCCTCCCGACACTTGGACAACACATTGTCCTTAATGTGAGAAGGAGACATACAAACATATAAGAAGGGGAAATCAACACAATATATGAAAAGCAAAAATAACAGTAGGAACTAAGTGGGTTAGATCATGAACTCATGGTGATTGAGGCGGGGATGGTGTCAGAGGTGGCAATTGTATGCCTTAGGCTTCAAAGTATTGATGAATCTAGCGTATATCCCAGCTCTAACATTATTGTGTGTGGGACATCTCCTTCATCATCGTAGAGTTTTTCGCAAGTGTGTCTATAATTGTTTTGGTGTTGGCAGAGATTTTATCGAGCACCTTCTTCTGACCAAGTTCTTCTATTTCTTCTTCCTCTTCGAACCCCTCGCTAGTCGAGTCCTCTTCTGCCTATTGAGGTGGCACTGTACTAGAACTTGCCTGACTAGCCTTGATCTTCACATGAGATTTTTGGCTAATGTCTCAGAGTTCCATGTTATGGGACTTTAGGATTTCAGCACACCATAAGTGATGGTGATTTAGAAAATCAGAGAGGTGGATGGTTAGACCACTACAATCCACATCGTAGTACTCAGCAATGGAAAAAACCAAGTAACCCATACCCAAATTGTTGCGCCTCTTATATAAAGTCACAACAATAGCATTCACAAGATGTGTCAAGGTATTTTGACGTGTTTGTTAGTGTATGAAATCAAATGAAAAAAATCGAAGGAAGTTAGAGAAAGAATGGAAAACAAAGATAGTGTCACTATCATCCTTATCACATTATAATAAGCGCTTGCTAGATATGGGGATTTCCTACTATTCTCATTTTTAGAGGATCTTTTTGGACTTTTGTCTTGGGTAAAATCTATTTTTTACCCTAAATGGCCTAGGAACTATATAATATCATAAAATGACCCTAATCAGGGAAGCCTCTGTCTTTCACTTTGGAAAAGAAGACATGGAAGAGAGACGAAGGAAAGAAGAGAAGGAGTTGTAGGAGGTGTTGTCCAGCCACTCCAGCCATCCATTCCAAGTTATTTCTACATTGCTCCTATAATTTACTTCATTTAATGTATGCTTTGGACATGAGGATGTTGAATATATTGTTAAGGATGTTCTAACTTCATTTTGGAATTGATTCTTGAATCATTTTATGATCTATTTGCTTTTGATGTTAATGAAATTGTTTGGGTGTTATGATGTTTTTTGTTTTCTGCATACATCGATAACAAAACGAGAGATTCAATTGATAGTAATATGATTAGTTTAGGTAATGAGAATTAACAACCTAATAGATCACATAAATATGAAATCGGTAATTATACAAAAAGATATCTTATGTGAGGACTCGATTGTCTATTAGACTGCTTAAGAACTAATTGGAGATGTAGGCCATTTTTTGAACTTAGAAATTTTAAAATCAAAATTTCAGATTCAATTGGGGGTTATTAACTAGGATTTAATAATTAGATATAGAGAAAGAATAATTAACCTTTCATAATTCTAGGACCAATACCAATGAAATCAAAAGTAATTAGGGTAGAAAAATGATGATAGAATGAATTCCTTCTTCTTATAATTATTTTGATCTTGTCTTGTTGCAATATTTCAATTAATAAGTGATAAGAGTTCTATTTTGATTTACTTGTGTTAATTCATAATTTCAATTCCAGTCAATCCATATTCAATTGCTTAATTTTTTTAGTTTTATTTTCATTTTTTTATCACATTTTTAGACCTTAGACAAAGTTAGGACTCAATTATTTTAGCTATTCCTCATGGGACCGACACCTCAACTACTATGCTTGTGATCCATGCACTTAAAGAACATTAAAGGTTTTATATGAGTAAAACTTGCTTAACAAGTTTTTGGTGTCGTTACTCGGAATAAATTTATGATTAGTTGGATTCCTTTGTTCTAAGGAATTTTTCTCCTTTCTTGTTTCCGTGTTACTACATGAACACAAGAGTCACTCAGAGTTCAAGTAGGATTGTCGAAATGTTAACACTTGACATAACTTGATTGGAACGAGCAATTCGAAGAACAAGAATTCAAGAAAAAGAAATTGAATAAACAATAGTGGAAGAGTTTATTCAAGAATTCAGTCGAGTCAATTAAGGAGACCACTAATGAACTTTAATAGATTGCATGAGACCAGGATTCAACAATACAAACTAAGGCATCACTCGACCACTAACGCAATCTACATCATTCAAGATTAAGCTAGTGCTACTAAATATAATGCAGACCAACATGTAATTTTATGGGTTAACGAATGAGGATCCTAACCTTCATTTAGTTAATTTTCTAGAAATATGTAATACATTCTAATATCATTGAGTGTTGGAAGATGTTATTAAGATGAGGCTCTTTCCTTTCACTCTTAGGGATAGATACAAGGCATGGTATCACTCGTTAAACCTAGAAAACATCACGACTTATAAGCATTTGGTGCGTGTGTTTTTGAATAAATACTTCCCTCTTACCAAGAGGACAAGTGCCCTTACCATAATCTACCCAAAGAATACCTTCTACAAACCTTTTACAATGGAGTTGCTCCACCTACATGGGGCACCATTGATGCAACATTTGGAGGATCTCTAATGCACCATTAATTTAGATAAAATCTTGGACAAGCTCAAAAGTATGGATAACACTCACAAGAGGTTGGAAGGAATATTTGAACAAGTAATAAAGAACCATGCCTTTTCCATCCACAACATAGAAGTTTAAATGAGTCATTGGCAAATTCATTTTTTGCATGAAGTGTGGAAGGGAGCAATTAAAGGCAATCACACTTCAAAGTGGGATGGAACTAGAACAACCTGCAGAGACAAAAGCTACACCCACCCTATAGAAAAGGACCAAGAAAAGAAAAAGGATATGGACATGAGCGAATACCCTCCTAATACCCTCCTTATGTTTCCCCTCTGCCATATCCACCCAAGATCCTATATCCTCAATGATTGCAAAAGAACAAACTGGATCCACAATTTGTGAAGTTTGTAGACAAATTGAATACTTTACAAATAAATCTTTCTTTCGTCGAGGCATTGGAACACATACCTAAGCACGTAAAATTTTTTAAGGACATATTATTGAAGAAGCACGCTTAGGAAGAAAACCAAATGGTAGTGTTAACTAGCAGTTGTAGTTACATAGTCATTAGCCATATGCCTTCCAAGTTGAAGGATCCAAGGAGTTTCACAATACCCTATGTGGTTAGTGAATTTGAATTTGCAAAGTGCTTATGTGATTTAGGACCAAGCATCAATCTTATGCCATTGTCGATATTCAAAAATTGGGGCTCAGTGAGGTCAGGCTAACCTTGATACGAATTCAATTGGTTGATCAATGAATTAGAAAAAAGTTTGGAGTGGTGGAGGACGTGTTAATGTAAGTGGACAAGTTTATTATCCCTGTGTACTTCGTTGTTCCTAATTTTGAAGATGATAAAACTGTCCATTAATTCTTGGATGACCTTTTATGAATACAAGAAGAGAATTGGTTGATGTTCATAGTAAATTGACCCTTTAGATTAGTGAAGATTAAGTGGAGTTCAATATAAGCAAAGTCTTAAAAAATATGAAGGTAAATAGCACTTACATGAAGAGTGACATTACGGATTAAAGTATTCAGGAGCAAGTTGAAAGCTATTTTGAAGAGGTTAAATTAGTAGAAGTTGAGACAGAAAATGAAGTTGAGAAGGTGAACAAAGCTAAATCTAAGGAAGATTTTGAGATGGAGGAGATGGGTGTTCATACTCATTAGGAAATATCAGTACGAATCAAAGCACCCATACCACCCTCCTCAGAGAAACTACCAGCTCTAGAACTTAAAGCTTTGCCCACTCATCTCAGATATACCTCTCTAGGTTAAGTTCAAAATCTTCTAATCAATTGGATGGAACAAGAAAGTAGGGTGGTAGAAATTGTTAAGAAGTGGAAGAAGGCTATGAGATGGCAAATATCTGACATTCATGGTATAAGCCTAAATGTGTATATGAATAGAATAAAACTCGAATAAGGGAGAAGAGTGGTGAGGGAACATCAACGTAGGTTGACCCCTTATAAAAAAGAAATGGTCGAGAAGGAAGTAGTGAAGCTTTTAGACGTGGGTATAATATACCCCATATTCAATAGCGAATGGTTTAACCCAGTACAATGTGTACTGAAGAAGGGTAGATGACCGTTATGGAGAGAAAAAGTGGGGAGTTGATTTCGATAATAATAGTTACAGGATGGAGAGTTTGTATAGATTATTGAAAACTTAACAAGGTGACTAAAAAGGATCACTTTCCTCTCCCATTCATAGATCAAATGATCGAGAGAGTGACTAGTCATTCTATTGCTTCCAAGATGGCTACTCAGGATATAACCAGATATTCATCTATCCAAAGAAAAAGAAAAGATCACCTTTACATGGCCTTATGGTACATTTGTTTATAGAGGAATGCCGTTCAGGTTATACAATGCCCTAGCTACATTTCATAGGTGCATTATGTCTATCTTTACAAATATGATCGAGGATATAATGGAAGTTGTTATGGATGATTTTTCAGTCTTTGGAGATTCTTTTGAGTAGTTCTTAACAAATTTGGACAGAGTACTCCAAAGATATGAAGAATCACATCTAGTGTTAAATTGATAGAAGTGTCAGTTTATGGTGCATGACAGGATAGTGCTAGGACACAAGATTTCACACGAGGAATTGAAGTGGATAGAGCAAAAATAGAAGTCATAAACAAGCTCCCACCTCCCATCAATGTCAAAGGCGTGTGAGCATTTCCGGGTCGTGTTGGGTTCTACCGTCATTTTATTAAGAATTTATCACAGATTGCAAGACCTTTGACAACTTATTAGTCAAAGAAGTGCCTTTACATTTTGATGATGACTATCTATTTGCATTTAATCAATTATAGGAGGCACTCACATCAACCCTAATCTTAATGCCATTTAATTGGACACTCCTATTTAAGGTCATGTGCTAGGCTAGTAACCAAGTTATAGGTTGTGTGTTGGGTCAAAGAAAGGATAAGAAGTTGCATGTGATATACTACGCAAGCAAGACACTGACAAGACCTCAATTGAATTACACCACCATAGAAAAGGAGTTACTCGTAGTGGTGTATGCATGCAATAAGTTTCGATCTTATCTCTTGGGCTATAAGGTGATCATATTTACCAATCACGTTGTGCTAAAATATCTTTTCGCCAAGAAGGACGTGAAGCAAAGACTTATTCGATGGGTGCTACTTTTATAAGAGTTTGACGTTGTAGTGCGAGACAAGAAGGGAGTAGAGAATATGGTTATAGATAATTTTTCACGTCTAGAATGAGGGGAATTTGAGTAAAGTGATGGCATTAATGAAAAATTCCCTGATGAAAATTTGATGCTACTTAATAGCCTAGTGACACCATGGTTCGTTGATATAGTAAATTGTTTTGCCAGTGGTAAACTCCCCTCTAATATGTTGTATCAATAATGGAAGTGATTCTTGTATGAGTGTACACGATATCTATAGGATGAAATTATCTTGTATCGAACATGTGCTGATGGACTAATAAGATGATGTGTTCCAGAGGAGGATATGTCAGACATATTGACACAGTGTCATGAAGCTCTATATGTTAGACATTACGGAATAAATAAGATGGTGGCTCGAGTACTTAAATGTGGATTGTATTGGCCACATCTGTTTAAAGATGCTCAAGCATTCATGGTGTAGTGTGATAGATGTCAAAGAGTGGGTAACATCTTAAAAAGAAATGAAATGACCTTATCCAACATCTTGGAAGTCGAAGTTTTTTATGTGTGGGGTATTGACTTGATGGATCCTTTCCCATCCTCCAGCGGGAACACATACACTTTGGTAGGAGTGGACTACGTATCAAGATAGGATAAAGTTGCGACAACTCCTACAAATGATGGAAAGGTTGTTCAAAATTTCATTACATGAATATTCAACTGATTCGGAGTGCCAAGGGAAATTATAAGTGATAGAGGATCACACTTTTGTAACAGATCTTTTGATGCTCTTCTTAAAAGATACAGAGTCCACCATTATGTTGCTACTCTTTATCACCCTCAAGCAAGCAGACAAGTGGAAGTCGTGAACCAGGAGCTAAAACACATTTTAGAAAAGACAGTGAATAGTTCAAGGAAGGATTGGGCATTAAATTTAGATGATACCTTATGGGCTTATCAGACCACTTTCAGAACCCTAATCAGAACGACTCCCTTTAGGCTCGTATATGGTAGTGCTTTTCATTTGCTAATAGAACTAGAGCATATTAGGCAATGAAAATTTTCAATTTTGAATGGAAGCAATTGGGTGAGAAACAACGTTTACAACTAAATGAATTGAATGCT
Organism: Erythroxylum cassinoides; assembly: GCA_027478405.1. Lineage (NCBI taxonomy): Eukaryota > Viridiplantae > Streptophyta > Magnoliopsida > Malpighiales > Erythroxylaceae > Erythroxylum > Erythroxylum cassinoides. The sequence goes on along the minus strand of JANIPM010000233.1, from coordinate 59,035,459 downwards.
TTTGCCACAGTGCGTATGAAAATGTCAAAATCTATAAGGAAAAGATAAAGAGGTGGCATGATTCTCATATGAAGCAAAATGAGTTCAAGGTTCCAAGAAAGCTTAAATTGCGATGGAGTGGACCTTTTACGGTCACCCTAGTATTCACCCATGAAGCCCTTGAATTGCAAAAAATCAATAAAAAGCCTTTAAGGTAAATGGGCAACGTTGCAAACCGTTTCTTAGAAGAGTGGTCTCTAAAGAAAGGGAAGTAATTTCTTTCCTTTTGGATAATTAAATTATGCTTCCAATGATGAAGGTCAAGCTAATAACTATTACTTAGCATGTTCAATAGTTAGGTTTCTTTCGAATTCTATAATTAGTTTTTTCTCTCTTTTATAGCAATAGGTGAGAATGGAGTGGATGGAAAAACAATGAGGTATTGATGAAAATGTAAGTTAGTGAAGAAATTTAGGGATGACACGAAGAAGAAAAATAAAAAAACAGGAAAGATCATAAAAATTAGCATTATCATGATCATGACCCAATGTTAGTTTACAATCGTGACCTGGTTTTGGAAGCTACTGTCACAATCATGACTCCCTTGTCATGATCGTGACACATGGTGGAAGCTATTGTCAGGATCGTGACATGCATGGTCATGATCGTGACCTACGGCAGGGGAAAGATGGAACACATGATTTTCAGGTCTTCTTTCCTATTTTACCCCTCCTTTCTCCCCCTGCATATATGTTTACCCCTAACTTCAGTTTGTTACCTATAGCACTTTCTTCACTCTCTCTCTAGAATCAAAACTCTCAAACTTCTCTATACACCATCCTCAAATTTCTTTCTTTCTTTTAATTCTTTAACTATAAAGTACTCACTTCAAATATGCCCAAGGATTAAGTAGATGGTAAAGTGAGCACAACCAAAAGGCCATGTTCAAGTATCAAGGTGCAGTCAACATAATCAAGCGATGGATTGCGAAGCACTGTTTCTTAGTTACTTGGAAAAGGAGGCTACTCATTTCCAAACTCTTCGCAATAAAAAAGTAGTTGTGCCGAAATATCTAGACTTTGATATTTTGGAAACCCTTAGACTAATAGGTAAGGCTAAGAATTTAGGTCAACGAATGCAATGGGAAAAATTCATAAACTTTAACTTTGTTATAAATGAGGAGTTAACCTTAGAATTATTCTCATCTCTTTAATTTAAGCAAAGTAGCCCTAAGGAATTCTAGTTTTGGTTACGGGGTCGACCATATGTGTTAAACTATGAAACCAAATGTGAAATTGGTGGATTCTCATAATCAACCGTTGTAGATCAACATGACGAATTCTATGCTACACAAAATTGATGGGGTTGACAACTTTGATCCTAAAAATGCACATAACAATATCATTCGTAGTCTCGAAAACTTGCTACACAAATTTATGTGCCAAACCTTTTTCGATAAAAGTGAAAGCAATAAGGGTTCGATCAAGGAGTTATTTCTTTTGTGGTGCATGGATCATAGCATTCAAATTTACACAACCAACCATATTTTTAACACCATAATTGCTACTCTGAAAAAGAGAAACAATAGCCTTAGCACGACATATTTGGTTACTGCTATTGTTGTTTACTATGGTGTTGATTGTGAAAGACTAACTATAGATTTGCCTAAGTTTCTTAACCATCATCATCTGAGGAGGGTTGAGATCTTGAAGGTCCACCATTTGAAACTTTGAGATGTCAACTCAAAATCATATTTGAAGAACAAGGCAGGATAGGCTAGTTCTGCCTCGGCACCACCACAACAATAAATTGAATAGTGGACTAGTGAGGAATCTAAAGAAGAAGAAGCTGACAAATGGGAGAAGTTGTTTAACCTGACTTTTGACACTAATAAAATGCTAAAGGAGACAGCAAAGGAACAATGTCGACAATGCCATGACATATAAGGAATTTACAAATACTTTGAGGCTCAAGGTGTTCCAATATCACCTCCGACACCATCACCACCTTAATCACAATGATGGGTTTATTTTGTTTTTATGTCCTTCTTGTCATTTTTTTATTCCCCTATTCTGTGTTTTCATTCTTCTCATATTAAGGACCATGTATTGTCCAAGTGTGGCAAGGTATGCATTGTATTTTTTATCATGAGTGTGAATTTTGCATGTCATATGTTAGTTTTTACTTAGGTTTTCATGGTATGAATTTTGTCAATGTGTCAATGGCTAGGACTTAATGGAATTAGCTTAGCTTTCAACATAGTCTTCTAAGTTGTAAAGATTTATTAGATTGTGCAATTTGTGTTCTAGGTATCTTTGGTTAAATACGCATGTTAGGAAATTTACTCACCTTAGGAAATTTGTCACATACATTTATAATTATAGGTTAATTGAAAAAGTAGCATCATTAGTATCTTTTCATGAGGATATGATTAGCTAAAGAAATGAGGTAGGCTATACAAAATATGGAAAAAAGTGTATATCTTTAAGAAATAACTATTTCTCTAGCCTCCGGGTTATGAATAAAGCCAGTAGCTAGTTGAGAATGTGATATATCTAAGTATTTGGGGGACATTCATCATAAATCTTTGCCTTTGCACCAAAAGACTATAATGACATTCCAACCAAGCTAATTAATAAAACATGACCTAGTTGAGTAACTGGGAGAGATTCTTCGCAAATGTTTGCCTTCACATCAAAAGGCTAGGTCCATGTTAAGAAAATTAACAAAATAGTGTTTTGATCAATGTTTTAAAAACCAGATTGGACATCGAACCGGTTAAAGAAAAGGTTTAAGGTTTAAAGGTCTAACTAGTATTAATCCATACGAAAATCGGTATATAATAAATAAGAAATAAAATTACAAAAATAAATAAAAATATAATATTGAATAAAATATTTTATTGAAATGAAAATGTTCTAATAATGCATATAAATAAATAATAAACTAATAAAATATAATAATTTAAACTACAATTGAATCTAACATAAATTTTACAATAAAAATTATATTTCTATATTATTATTTATTTAAAGTCTTATAAAAGTTTAAGTATGT
>JANIPM010000233.1:59017354-59029873 GCA_027478405.1 Erythroxylum cassinoides | reverse complement strand
ATTGATAAAAGAAGTATTCCATAAATAAATGGGATGTTTTTGTTTAAATTGGACGTATTTTTGTGTTGCTCTTGAATGATAAGACTGAAGTTAGTTGCTTTGGGATGTATACCTCATTAAATAGATATGTTCCACTAAGCAGACTTCTGTAATTTGACCATATATTGGTCTGTAGACCTCCAACTTAGATCATTATAATTGGAGATTAAAATAGAGACATAGGTCTAAAACTTTTATGAAGGAACAGAAATTTTGTTATGCCTTGAATTATGGCTTGAATTTGAGTTATGGCTACTGTCCCTATTTTCGAACAGCCTGTTGTTTTTTGGGTATAACTCCTGGAATAATTAACCAAATTGCATGAAATTTATTACACTAGAAAATTCAGACATTGGGAAATGAAATTAAGTTATAAGATTGTAGGCTAATGTGGGAAGTCAAGGAAGAAGAAGGAAAAATATGCAAATTTTCTAAAGTTAAACACATGGACCAATTGGATTAAGACATGTGTTACCAATAATAATAAAGCATATGTGTCTAATAGGACTTAAGCATTTGTGTGAGTCCTGAAAGTTTTGGAATGGGGATATGGAAATGGCAGATGCACGACATTTTGGGGTTCTAAGTGTAGATTTTTCTCCTCTCCATTTCACCTTCTTTATCCCATCATTTTTCATGTAAGAAATTAAGCCAATCTTAGGTGGAAATCAAGTTAAAAGTTAGGGATTTTCCCTTCACCTTTATCTCTTCTTATTTGCCTATGAAGGAATGAAATTATAAGGTTGGAAGTGGGATTGAGAGGTATATTTTTTTTCTAGTTGGTGAGTAAAGCAAAGCTAAAGAGAAAAGGAAGGAAACGCAATAGAAGACCTACTTTGTCATTTTTGAGGTTTAGGACTTCAGTTAGTTAATTTATGTATTTGTGTACATTTGAATGTGTAAAAAGATTCATTTTGATGTGTAATGGTTCCTGGGATGATACTTTGGTGCTATTTTAGTGTTATCTAGTATAGAATTGGTTGAATATGACAAGAGATTATCATGTAGTGGAATTCTGTCTAGGGTTTGTTGAACCACTCACATTGTTTGGGTCATAAATCAGCCTACAGACCTCTAAATTTGGTGGTTTTAGTTGCTTATGAAAAATAAGACATAGAACTAGAAATATCTAAAAGAGACTCTGACTTAATTCTAGATTTATGATGTTGGAAATTGGGCTAGAAAATGGTGACTAATGTTGCCCCTGTTTTTGAACAGTGTATGATATTTGGTCTATAACTCAAGTGTTAGAAGTCCAAATGCCCTGATCTTTAGTGTTTTGGAAACTAGAGAGACAGATGGAAAAATGTCTAGAAGACCATGAAACCCAGTTCTAGCTTGTTCTATAAGAATATTAAGGAACAACTAGACTTATATGAACCTTTTTGAATATGTATGAAACTTGTCAAACACCTATAAATAAATGAAATAGGACTTATTATGTGTGGATTGGGAGACTGAACATTGGAATATAAGATTGAGCATAATGCATTCCAAATAAAATTTACATGTACATAAATGATTTGTATGCATATTCATTACTCATATGTGTATAGTATGATTATACAAGTGTGATTTGCATGCCCTTCTAATGGTGGTAAGCCATGAATTGCATATATGAACACAAATCTAGATTTTACAACTTTAAATGTATATCATATGATTCATTAATATATGAATTGTGAAATTTGAAAATGGTTAAAGGAAATGTTACAGTGCTTGCTCTATTGCCTTGGTGGTGGATAGATGGGCATGCCTATAGGGTTATAGTGCAGCTGCTACAGTTTGACACCACCAATGTCCACAGTTCGATACCTTTGGGTATCCATAGTTCGATACCTTCGGGTATCCATAGCTTGATACCTTCAGCTATCCACAGTTTAATTCCTTTGGGTATCTACAGTTCGATATCTTCGAATATCCACAGTTTGATATTTTCGGATATTCACAGCACCCGTTATCCACACCCATAGAAAATGTGCAGGCTTAACACAGAAAAGAAAATTAACAATTATAAATAAGGAATGCAGCATGACAACATGAATAATTGGTATTGATGAGCATTTGTATTGGTTGTAATGATGAATTGTAATGATGTGCAATTATATTGATAATTTGTATCAATGAGCATTGAATATCAATATTTGGCTTATAAATATGCAATTTCAATATATAGATAATATGTTAAAGCATATTTGCATTATTTACTATGCTTAAGTATGCCATCATTGTTTACATGAGCATTGAATATCAATGTTTGAGTGGTCATCCAAACTAAGTGTTTTCCCTACAAAGCTTTCAAGCTTAGCACGGGTGTTAATCTGTGTAGGTCCAAGTCATAGAAATGAGTTACATGGAACATCTGTAAGGAACAAGGCCAACAGATAGAAGAAATAAGTACTTTTGGAAGCCATTTTTAGTTAAATATGATTGTGCATGTAATGATTAAAGGAAATTGTATGTTTTCTTTTAGATTACCATGTAAATGTAAAATTGTTTTACTAATATTAAATGATAATGTTAAGCATTGAGGAGTTTTGTAATTTGTATATGTATAACATTGAATCGAAATGCATGTCATGAATGTATGTATAGGAAATTGGTTGCTTTATATGTGGGTGGTTGTAGGTTCCATATAGGGGGTGTTATAGTGAATATATGTGTTAGTGTTTGGTGCATTAAGTTTGTAGTTGTTTTGTTTTTGCTTAAGGACAAGCAAAAGTTTAAGTGTAGAGATGTTAATAGTGGTAGTTTATATTATGTTTTGGTAGGCATTTTAATTTATTTTTAGGTGTTGAATTGTGCATGTTTAGGTTTAGAATTATGTCAATGTGACTATGTATGCTATTTTTTAGTGTTATATGGTTTAGAGCATAATATTGAACTTTAATTTTGTGCACTTAAGTTAATTTGATGTGTTTGTTATTGTATAAAATAAGATGAAGAAGATCAAAGGAAGTTGGAGAAAGCATGAATAAAAATCCAATGTCACGATCGTGACAGGTCATCCCAAGGTCATGATCATGACATAAGGCATTTTTGAAGGGTCACGATCATGACACCCCTATCATGGTCGTGACAGGTGCTCGCCAGACGTGGAGATCTCCTCTTGTTCTCATTTTTGGAGGGTCTTTTTGGACTCTTTGGCTTGGGTAAAACCTAGTTTTTACCCTAAATGTCCTGGGAACTATATAAGATCATAAAATGCCTAATCAAGAGAACCTCCATTTTCCACTTTGGGAAAGAAGACAAGAGAGAAGAAGGAGTTGTTGTCCAGCCACTCCAGCCATCCATTCCAAGTTATTTCTACATTCTTTTGTTAATTGCTTCATCTAATGTATGTTTTGGACATGATGATGTTGAATATATTGTTAAAGATGTTTTAACTTCATTTAGGAATTGATTTTTGAATCATTTTATGACTTATTGCTTTTGATGTTGAAGAAATTGATTGAATGTTGTGAGTTTTATGGTTTTTGCATACTTCGATAACAAATTATAAGATTGAATTGATAGTAATATAATTAGGTTAGGTAATGAGAATTAACAACCCAATAGATCACATAAATGTCAAATCGGTAATTATACGAAGAGAGATCTTGTGTGAGGACCCAATAGTCTACTAAATTGCTTAAGAACTAATTAGAGACGTAGGATTTTTTGTTAATTGAGAAATTGTAAAATTGAAATTTCATATTCAATTACGGGTAACTAGGGTTTAATGATTAGATCTTGAGAAAAAACAATCAACCCATTGAAATTCTAGGACCAATACCATTGAAATCAAAAGTGATTAGGGTAGCAAAATGATGATAAAATGAATCTCATCCTCTCATAATTGTTTTATCTTGTTTTGTTGCGATATATCAATTGATAAGTGGTTAGTGCTCTATTTTCATCTACTTATGTTAATTTCTAAATGTCAAATTTAGTTAATCTATATTCAATTGCTTAATTTTTTGTTTAGTTTTATTCTCATTTTTTATCACAATACTAGACCTTAGACAAAGTTAGGATTTAATTAGTTTAGCTAATTCCTTGTGGAACTGAAACCTCAACTACAACACTTACGATCTATACACTTCCAGAAAATTAAGGGTTTTATATAAGTAAAACTTGCTCAACCACTACAACAAAAATAAAATTTTAAAAAGATCAAAGAGATGCAAACATGTTAAGATTTCAATCATAATCACAATCGATTAGCATCAATTGTCACAACCAAGGAACTAAGTTCATCACAACATTTAAAACTCAATCAAGTGAAACATCAGTTCACTCAAAACCTGCAAAATTTATCAAAGTAACATTTTTAAATGCAAATTTAATTTTCTATAGTGCATCATAGTGAAAATGTTTACTTTGTTATTTTCCTACTAATGATGTTAGGGAAATTAGTAAGTTACTAGAAAAGTTATTTATATGTTTTGGTACACCTGGAACTATAATTAGTGATAAAGAAAACACTTTAAAAATTTTGTGTCACACATAAATTTGTTACTCCTCATCACCTTCAAAATAACGACCATATAGAAGTAACTAATGGTGAATCAAAGAGGATATTAGAAAAAAAACTATCGAGAAATATAGGAAAGAATAGCCTGTGAGGCTAAATGATGCTCTATGGGCTTATAGGATTGCTTATAAAACACTAAGTAGCTCCATAATGAATAGGCTAGTTTATTGGAAATCCTATCATTTACTAATGGAATTTGAGCATAATACATTTTGGCCTATAATTTTTTTAACTATGATCAAGACCTTGCATAAGAAAATGTATAGTCTAAATCAGTAAGTAGGATAAGTGGTTTAATATAGTATATGAAAGTTCAAGGATATAAAAGGAGAAGGAAAAAAGAAGCCATGACAACATCTAAGGCGTGGTAAGGAGTTTAAACTGAAAGATCAAGCTTTTGACTATAATTCTCAATTTTGACTACTTTTGGGTAAGCTTAAATCCAAATGGTTAAGAACCTTTACTGTTACAAGATTTTTCCTTATAGGAGTGTAGAAATTATGTATTACGATCATGACAAATAGTCTAGTTAAAAGACTCATAAAGAAGAGCTTGTTGTGAGGAAATCCATTTATCTAGTTGTTTTGAATTTAATTTGATTTAATTAGCCCTTTATAACAAGTAAGATATCAACTATCACTCACCCTAATATGTCATAACTTGGTTGACATTGTTGTGTAAATGGCTATCTACATTAAAAAAAACTACCAAGGAGATTAACTAGACTTTGGAAAGGAAATTGCCAATCGAAGAATTTTAAAAAAAAAATTGTTAATCGAAGTGGTGAGGCAAAAACTAAAAGTATCCTTTTATACGGTTCAAGCATTTCAAACATATCATCATATGTAGCTAATGTCTCTAATCAAATGAAGATGTTTATGAGCCATGATATGAGTAATAAAGAGGTTTGATATTAGCATGGCATGTATGGCATACTTCATACGCATGCTTAAACTTCGAGCCAACTTCAAACTATTACGAAGAGGTGAATTACATGGCTACCTATAATGGAAAACAAGTGGTAAATGACCACTATTCCCACACATACAGTTTGGGTAAAGGAATCATTCAAATCCCTTATGGAAAGATAAGGAGTATGAGTAGGTAAGCTTATAGGAACGTCTAAAAGACCTTAATTTTTATAATCACACTGTTATAAGGAAATAATACGGAAGAGATGCTTAAGTATTTTATATAATCTTTAGGGGTGAAATAAAAAAGATTAGATAATTTAGAGAAGCTTAAAAAAGTGATTCAATTAAACAATGAGTCTGTTCACAACTTAGAGATGGAATTTACCCAATTGTCAAAGATGAAAAGTGAAAGACATTAAAGACAACCTTTTAGCAATAATTAGATAGATCACATACACTACAACAAATATGAATATTAGCTACATTTGTTTCTACGATTTGAAATTCATAACTAATAGTAACTATTTGATGATGAATTTTCATATCTTATTAAATCAGTACCCCATAAATTAATGGTTTGTGGATTTTTAAAAACTATTAAATATGTTTACTTTCACAATGATGAAAGTTATTTTGTGAATAGGCTACATTTAATTTTCAAATCTAATAACTTTTTGCAATATTTTTTAGATACGAATAACATTTTGTAGCAAAAAAGTTGAGCTATTAAAACACAAATTTGCCTCAACTTATAGCTTTTAGCTACTTTTTTTTCTTTAAAAAAATCTTTTCATAGTAAAAAAAATCCCTAAAAACCACTTAAATGATGCCATTTCCTTTTAGTTGATATTCTAATTGACCACTTTGTTTCCTCTGATTCTTCTTCTTCTCTTATTATTTTGGATATGAAACTTTGTACCCTTATTTTGACTCTACTTTGTGGTACTCTTACTCTCTAGTACTCAGGTTCTTCTCTGGTCTCTCTCTCACTTTGACTCTTTATCTATCTTGTTCTCTTTGTAGTGCCTTTGACATTTGCTTTTAAATTCCTCTAGGTCCTAAAAGTGTTAGAGATTTTTAGGGCTTTATTTACTTCAGATTTACATCTTCATTTCTTTAAGGTTCTGTTGTTTGATCTTTTTGATGATTTAGGGTTTATTTTTTATTTTAATAAAAAGAAAGGAGCTTTAAAAGATGCCCATCTCTCTCTCCCCCCTCTTAAAACTTATTTATTAGTAATAATCCTCCATTTCACTCATTTAATTATCGATTATGTAAGAAATCACATATAGAACATCTCATTTGTTAACTTATTTTATATTATTTACTTTGTTTTAGGTAAGATATTGTTATCTTCCAAGAGTCCGATAAGGAAAATCTTAGTAGCTTCTTAAAGAGCCATAATAATGCTACTTTGGAACCTTATATCTGTTTTGAAGTCCCGAGCAATTTACCTCACTAGCCCCTGAAAAGGGAGCTTGCAGATTAAAAACTCATAGCTCTTCTGGTCCTTTCTTATCTCTCTCAGGGCGATGGTTCTTCCGTTATTCTTTCTCTCTCTCTTTTTTGAAGAATTATGCTAGAATTTGTATTAATTATTTGTTCTTTTGTACTTGTGTACTTTAACATAAACTTTTGAATTGTAAATATCTCTCTGGTGGTTTAAGTTGTTATTAAAGAACTAATCAGAAATACAAGTTTCTTTCTACAGTTTTTTTATATTGACATATGAAGCTTGGTGTTCAATGTGAATGATAATTTTGAGACCCGAGTAGTTTAAGATAGTGGATTTATCCAATACATTCAATTTGAACTAAGAGATATGAGTAAATCCCAAAATGGTAATTCTTATAACAAAATTGATTTAAAAATTGTCTACTTGAATAAAATAGATTGTTGGTTTGTTGTCTTCATGGTTGCAATAAATATTTAATTTTTCAAGGAATTTCACACATTAATATTCATTGATTGGTACAATATTCTTTATAAGTAGATAAAAATAAATTATTAGTACTTATTCATAAAATTCTAGATAGCTACATTAGACAGGTTTCAAAGGCTAAGAACTTGAAAAAACACAAAGGAGAGGCTTCTTATCTATTTGCTATTATATCAATAGTAGATGATTAAATTAATTAATGTAGTGTCCATGGCTAGTTGACTAATTAATAAGCTCAATTATGTGCATTGTACATGATATTGTCGCATTAACATTGTGCATGGATAACCTTGAATATGAGTTCCATTGTTCATCAATAATAAATGAACTTCTTAAACGCGAGAGAGAGAGAGAGAGAGATTCTATCCTTTTTGTTATTATCTCATCCTATCTTGCATCTATTATCTTAAATCTCTCCTTTTACTTCAAATTACCTTTATCCACTCTTCTCCTTTTCCCACCAATATTTAAAATTGTTGCTTGAATAATGTTCCCATTATTTTTTTCGATTCATAATTTTCTCCTTCTTTTCCTTTAACTTCTTTGCTAATTCCTTTTCTTTTTATTAAAAATCTTACATCTATGGTGGATTTTAGATTTGGCTTTGCTTTCGTTATGCCTTTATGTTGGTTGCATTAGCTCTTTTGTTTCTTTATATATATTTTCTCACAAATTATAGATAAAATTATAATATTGCGATGATATTGAAGACGATTTCTGTTATTTAACCTTATAAAAAATTTCTTTGATGTGAATGAAACCTATGGATTATTAAACAGGCTATAAATTATCTAAGGTTAAGTTGGGGCCTAAGATAAGGTTAAATTTACTAAATTAGGACTTGAATTTTTTAAATGTTGCCTTATTTGCTCACTCGTTCTTATGAAAAAGAAAAGAACATGTATCCAAAATGAGTTATGTCCATGGCTAGCAAAATAAAGAAAACCAAACTCTATTTTTTTCTCATTGAAAAGAGTTTTCACCATATGCTTATTACATTATATTATGTTATCGCATGTCTTATTACATAAAATTTATGAAAAATGTTCTTAATAATTTTTTTCTTTTTATGTTGTATATTACGTGAATGTAATTCTAATGCATTTGTAGATATATAAATATTATATTCATTAAAAGGTATATTTGAGTTAAAATTTTGATATAACATACTATTCCAAGGTTATGATAGTTTCTCTTCTTGTATTACAGGGCTTGTCACAGTTTGCCAACTATTGCATTCATTGGTAGAATATAAACTTGGTATGTCAATTTTGATTACCATTATGTTATTTACATCTTAAATTGCATTCACTAATTTAGTAAATGACTTATAATTATATAGCTATATAGACAAAAGTTGGATGACTTATCAAAAATGGTCTAGTCAATACTTAGAATGAGTGAAGACTTTCATGCAATTTGTAAAAGATCAAATAGGTTTAGAATGTATTAATTTTATATATTAGCTTTATTCTATCATTTCCTATATACACTATAATTTAATCTTAAAACTTTTTTCTTATATTACATAATCGATGAAGATGTAATTGATGAGTGATCATGTTGTGAATGGTAAAGTTATGTAGTGTTTGCTTTAATTTGAACCAAATAATTAGTGTAACAATTTTCTCACAATAATTTTAGTTAATTTTGACCAACCTTATTAACTGTTACAGGTTTATGGACTTGGACAACACTTGGTAGTTATTTGAGTTATGCTCAAATGTTTTCATGATTGGAGCATCTTTATCAATATATCTAGACATATTCCAATTTTTGAAGTTTTCTCTGTATTATTTTGTTTAGAAGGATTGCTCAAACTATTATTAATATCTTTATTAAGAACAAAGGATCATCTTTTAATGTTATATTACTTTTATTAGTACAATTTGATAATATTTATATAATTTTACTTTATATATGGAATGTTTGACATTTTGAATTAATAATATTTCTCTATGATTTGATTTTATAACAATAGCAAAATAATTCAAAATAAAAATATGTTGATACATTAGATACAAAAAAATTGCAAATTGCTCAATAATATGGATTATGGAAATAGTAGCAAATAATGTTTAGTAACAGTTTTACAAATTCATAATTAAAAGTCTTGTCTTAAAAAATTTAAAAAAAGTAGCTAAAAATTTTACTTACAAAATGCAAATGTAGAAAATTATAAATTACTAAAAATAAAAAACATAGAAAAATTATATGGTTATGAACGTGTAAAACTTAGCCAAAAATTATTGGCTATGTTTCTATTTTGTTACCAATCATTTGGCGCCAAATGTTTTCCCTCCATCATATTTGTAGCGTTTTAGCTAAGAAAACATTTTGTACCTAATTCCTTTTATCTAAAATTTTTGAAAATTTGGCCTATAATTTTTAACTACGGGAAATTGGTGCTACTTTATGCAACAAAATGAAAACATCACAAATAACTTTGGGAAATATTTTTTAACTAATTAGCTACATTTTTGTACATAACCTATTGTCTAATATGTTGCAGTGATAGATTAAGTGAGTGCCATCAATTTGAGGAGTGGGCACTTGGTATTGATTCCAATATAAAGAAGGGAATGCAATCATCATGAAAACTTGAGGAAGAGGAAGAGTATGGAGGAAACATAAAATTGATAATAGTCTCACACTCATCTAGTGTTGGTGTTAGTTTGGAAATGGGCAATGAATTGGTTATAACAAAATCAGCATTGTTCTCATTTACATCTAAAATTAGTTTTTACAAGATACCCAAATCCTCTATAAAAATGTTATGTGAGACCTAGCTTATACCCTCATAGGTTGAAGAAGGGAAAAAATGAGGACAATTTTAAAAAAATCTTGGAGACTTTCAAGAAGTTGTATGTCAACATCCCCTCCACTTCAGTACTAGTTAAAATGCCATCTTATGTAAAGTTTTTTAAGGAGATCATCTAAAAAAACTTCAAAAGAATGTGATGTTGCCTTTAATTGAGGAGTTTAGTTTGATATTGCAAAATAAGTTATCTATGAAGTTAAAAGATTTAAGGAGTTTTTGATTCCTTTTTATTTTAGTGCTTTAGATGATTATAATTGTTTGTATAACTTAGGAATGAGTGTTAATTTAATATCTATATCATTTTTTAGGAAGCTTGGAATTAGAGAACTCAAGTCAATTATAATATCACTCTAGTTAGAGGATAAATTCATTAGGTACCCATATGGGATAATAAAATGCCTACTTACTGAAGTAGGGTAATTTATCTATCCTTCTAACTTTTTAACAATGGATATAAAGTATGAAATGGGGTTCCTTGTCATACTAGCAAGAACATTTTTAACTATTGGAGTGTCAATAATTAATATGGATAAGGATAAGTTAACATTAGGGTTGGGTGATGACAAAGATGAATTCACTATATTCAAGGCTTTGAGAGGTCCTACCCTTAATGGTACATGTCAAAGGATTTATATCATTGACCCTATTGTGCATGAGACCTTGAATAAGGTTGTTTATAAGGACCCTTTAGGATGAGCCAATATCCATTAGGATTGTCATTGAGTGGAGTATGTGCATCGATTATAGAAAATTGAATGCTAACACTCAAAAATATTACTTCCCTCTGCTGTTCATTGATCAAAAGTTAGAAAGCTTGGTAGGATATGAGTTTTATTATTTCCTTGAGGGATACTAATGAAATATTAATTGAACTAGAGGATCAAGAGAAAATAACATTTACATGTCCTTATATCACGTTTGTTTGTTAGAGGATGCCTGCTAGATTATATATTCTTCAATCACTTTCTAGCATTGTATGATGAATATTTATGCTAACATGGTGAAGAAATTAATTGAGGTATTCATGAATGACATTTTGGTCCTTATATCTTATTTTGATGTTTATTTCCTTAATTTAAAGTAGGTGTTACAATAATTTAAATACCCCATTTTGGTAATTACATAGGAAAATGTCATTTTATGGTCAAAACGGAATTGTGCGGTATATATGATTTGTAGATATGGGATTGATTGACTAATTTTTTGATAGTCAATTTTATAATAACCGTAAGTGCACGACATAGTTGTAGCTAGTATCGACAAGTACAGGTCGATCCCACAAAGACTATAAATACTAGTAATTACCCTTCCCCTATTATCTAGCCTAAAGATTGGTTTTAGATTTTTAATTAAAAGAAAATAAAACTAAGGCAAGCAAAATAAAATAGGTAACGAAATTGAATAGAGAATTAAGGAAGCACTTAGGAAATTATTGATATCGAGAATTAGTATCTAGGTTTCGAATCCTCCAAAACCTTTAACAAATTAATCTTTTATTATGCAATTGCTTTATTGATGTATTAGATCGTGGAGACTCTTATGATCTGCTAATAGCTGATCTTGAATCTACTAACAACTAATCCTAAGGTTTCCAACTAAATTATTTAAGTTAAAGTTTATAGGATTGCGTTACCAATTTATGACCTTCTTTTAGGTTTGACGTTAATCCGAAAAGTTTATATCATCCTATATCTAAGACTGCAATAAATTCTTTCCAATTACTAGAGATTTATTCAAACTTAGGATTTATCAATCTCTACATATGAAATTAGAACATAAATAAAACAAATACTCGGATCTAATATAACAATCAAACCAATCTCATTAATGAAAGAATCAAATCATATCAAAGTATAAGCATAATGTTCATCTAATTTAAATACTAACACTACAAGAAATCAATGGATTATCGACGGAAAAAAACCGACGCTAAATCCAATTAATCCGTCGGTACTAATATTTACTGACGGAGTTAAATGACGAACAAAAGCGTTGGAAATACGAGCATAGGTAACTATAACTACGGAAATGTCATATGTCCTTCCGTCCATAAAATACACTAACAGACACATTGACAGTCGGTAAATCGTCGTAAAGATACCGACGGATTAACAAGAATGGTCGGTAAATAAAACTAACAATTTACCGACAGAATACATTATACCATCGATAATATTGAAATACTTTAGCGACGGTGTTCTTTATTCCATCAGTAATATTTAAACATTTTTTTCGACGGTTTTCTATATTTTGTCGGTAATTGGAAGTTATAATTTTTTTAAAAATTCCG
>JANIPM010000233.1:58930344-58942036 GCA_027478405.1 Erythroxylum cassinoides | reverse complement strand
TTAGACTCACCAATATTATAATTATAGGTCTAATTTATTTTACATAGTATTACAGCGTGTTACATCAGTCAGGTTTGCGTCATTCTGGTTGGTATACTTTGTATTTGCTGGAAAAAAAAAAACGGTAAGAAAATTATGGATACAATATTGGGTTATAGCATTGGCTAATACTAACTTTTTTTAGCTAATACTAGTTGATATCGAGCGGTACCCAAATTTTATGCCCTAGTACCACAAAGTTGTTATCAATGATCGATCGTTACCTTAATTTCATGCCTAAGTGTCATAAAGCTACTCTTCTATTCTCACAACTCTGTTGAGTTCTCGCTCCTTCTTACTATCGCCATTATTGCTTGTCGTTGCTTCTTACTGCCTAATTATTTTTCCTCTCTAAACCTCCTTATTGTCTTCATCTCTACTTAATTAAAGATTATATTTATGTAAGTATATGAAACATGGTTATTGAGAAAAATAGCTCAGATTATATTATGTAATAGCAAAATCAACACATTCAAAAGCAAAATAGTTGGAATTGAGGCTTAACTGGGTCCAAATTGATTACATGTGACACTTCAACAAAACCCATTAGTTTATCCTTTTAATTTGTTCCTTTAATTGCTATCCCTAGTTAGTGAATAACATCCAATTTCCCATTTTATGCTCTTTTTAGTCTCTTTGTAAGCTCTAAACATATTTTTTATCAGTACGTTGACAATTGTTGACTACTACCGTCAATCCCTGCAGATGGAAGGTTGGTTCCAATTCAAGTCCTCTGTATAAATCACTTGCGAAGGTTCAGTGATCATCCATTAATTATACTATCATTACTTTAATATTTCAAGTCTTTATCCATGATATGGTAGCCACTTGAAAATTTAGGAGTTTGAAGAATATTTCCTCCTTTAATTGGTAGCCATATAAGAAGTACACATTGTGAAAGAAGTACACATTGCCAGGTAAGTAACTCTGAAATCATTGACATCCGTCCCTTTTAAGAAACAAGCACAGCATAACCAAATCTCCTTCCAAATTGAGCAATGCTAAGATAGAGTAGATACACGAGAAAAGTAACTTTGAAGTTTAGGTCAACAACTGTGGTTGATTTTGTGAAGCATTTTTACACGTGAGTACTTCAAAATTAGTGTGCTATTAAGTTACAGACAAATCCCGCAGTAACTACACCTAAGCAGTAAAGGTAATCTCGTAGGTAGCGTTAGAACAATTAAATCAATCAATCAGTGGCTCCTCTTTTTTTCTCCATGTTCTAAACTAACTACAAAGGGAATCACACTCCAGCTTAACAAAAAATTTGACAGGAAAGCTCAGCAACCTTGCATCTATCAACAGATTCAAACCATTTTCAACTAAACCCCTCAATAATCTACATGTAGTCTTCTTAACTCAGTTTGAAAAGTAGGACTGGCTGTCAGGATTCGATGTGCAAGAGCCCTTATATCATCCCGTGAACAATCTCGTGCGATTCGAACTAGCTCCCTTAGTGCACCTCCATTTACCATGTCTTTTGCATTCACCTCTGTAGTGTATGAATGTTAAGACCTTTTGGACTGACACTGAACAAGAGGCCAGACTTCACAGCAAAAACAAGGATGAAGAAGAAAATTTACCATGCTGAGCCAGGTGGCAAAGCGCAAGCTCTATGTGGCGACTGATTGATGAGGCTTCACTATTTGCCCTCTCCACAATCCATGGAAGCACACCGTCCTCAATCAGTAGTGACTTTCCAGATTTAGCTCCTGCTCCATCAAAGGAAAAAAACTGTTATTTGAACGTGAAAAGATGTCACCATATAATATCTCTGCTTGAGGAAGAAAATGACTTCAGGAAATGACAAGCAAATATTTAATAGGGCTTATCACCGCCTCTACAACAAACTTCAAGAATTATTTACCTTGAGTTGATGATTTTGATTCACACTTGGCAAAATTTGCTATCCCTCGGGCAACTTGAGCAAGAACATCTTGGTGCCCAGATCTGACCATTCCCAGCAAAGCCTTAATGCCACCCTCTTCTCTCAGCTTCATCTGCAACTTATCTGCAAAACAATAGATCATAACGTTAGTTATCAGCTTGCAAAGGGCAACTTGTAATGCACCACCACCTATAAAAGTAAGTTTACCTTTTAGATCTCAGTTGAACTATCCTAATCTCCAAAACCATCTGAAGATACTATGTACAATTTACAAAAAGGTGACTAAAAGGTTATGACAAAATATTTTTTTCATAGGGACCTTTGACATTATTTTAGATCCATAGTTATTTGTGGAGTTCACTATTAATAAGTTAATAAATTATTGCTTGCCCACAAATATTTAACTTAATTCCTAGTATAACAGTAATGTAAAATTTATACTGTTAATTTATCAGAATAGTTGAACTAAAAGGTCATAATTATGTACATCTCGTGAGCAACATCTAAATCTCAGCTTGTAAGAAACAACACATGACTAAGGCCTTGATGGTGTCATTTACCTACAGAAACATGAGCTACCAAAGTTCTGGACACATTTTGATTCCGTAATCTATGTCAATTACAGAAAAATCAGATGCAGCTGACAATAAAGATTCCATTCAATCGAGTATCATAACATATAAGCCATCTAAAAACATAATAGCAGTCTCATCTATCAGATAAAGTTGCAGCATCAGCAATGTCTCTTCTCGATTGCTTGCACGTCCGAACCATAATAACAGAATATTTAGCATTTTTGCTCATTTTGTTTCTCATTCTTCCATACCAATTTTATAAAAAACGCTGATCTGATTCCCATACTCAAATTTCAATAATACAGATAAATAAAATTTTTAACAGAATGAACACGACATGCAGTGAGCAAGTTTACCATTTCCACAAAGATTAGCAATTGCCCCAGCAACCATTCGAAGTGTCTGAGGATCCTCTGCATTGGAAGCTGTCATAGATAGCAGCTGAATGCCACCTTGAGCCATTATGAGCTCTTGATTGGTTTCTGATTGTACACAATAAGTGTTAAACGTGATAAATCAAATGCAATGAACCAACCATGTCAACAACATTTCTAAATGACCTAAAGGTCATAAAACAACAGATGCAACAACTTACCATTCATTGCAAGATTGGCAATTGCGCCCGCTGCAACTCTTTGTATTGACTCGTTTCCGGAGCTCCTAAGCAGCATCAGTAAAGACTTAAGACCACCAGCTTTCACAATCTTCCCTTGATTAGTTTCTGTAAGTTAGTTGGAAATTTTACATCATTAATGAAGCCAGCAATTGGGCCAAAATAACCTACAAGTGACAAATGGATATGTATGGTGGTATATTTGCCAATGCATGCTGTAAATCAAGTCACGCAAGTCAAGAATCAAGCAAAAAAATAAATTCACATCTTCATAAGAACAGAGGTTGGCAGCATCTATCAACCCTAAGCTACACGAATTACTATTGAACTTCGGACATTTTAGTCGATTCATATTTCTGTCAATATCAAAGCCAATAGAAAGGATCTAGAGATTTCACAATGTAACTAATGCCAATACTTGTAATAATAAATTTTCTAATTCCCATTAGAGGCTTATTAAATTAGTTAATACAGCTTTCCTTTTTCAAAAAAAAAAATTATACAACTTCACATCTGAACATCCTCTTCCAAGCAAAATTCAACTTCTGCTCGTTATGACTAATAATTTGTTCCATAACTGTAGAACTCACAAATCTCCATGTTGCTTAATGAGTTAGGACAACCGTAAACATAAAACATTAAATTTTTTTGATATGGGAATCATATCAGAAGCAATAACATTGCCAACGCCAAAAGAACTTGAAGCTATTCTCTGAGAGAATCTATGAAGCACTAGCAATAAGAAATTGTTCAGTTAATTCCCTGTTAGGCATTTCAGATAACAAGCTCCCATCACATCTTAACCAGTTTTAATAGTACATAACAACCAAATACTATGTTCTGGTAATCATCAAATCCATGAGCCCATCTCCACTGAAATACAGAATGCTAGGGAAATCCTGAAAAACAAGATCATGCAATGGAAAAATATTAAAGAAATACAATAGAAGAAACAGATTTTCAACACCTTCAGCGGCTAAATTTGCCACCACTTTCACAGCGTGAACCCGCACATCAGGATCTTCTGCTTCAAGAAGTGACAGGATCTTCTGCAGTCCCACTTAGAGGATACTAAATTTTGTTAGGAAACAAATAAAGGAAAGTGGATCCATCAACATCAACAACAGATCACCAAAAAGTCTTGAAAATGTGAAGCACCCGGCAGCCACTACCTTGTTCAAAGAGTTTAGCTATTGAGGCCTTCTCCCCATTGCCAGAATGGTTGAGTTGTGAATTCCCAACTTGATGAATGGTAGAATCCTGGCCACCAGGAACTTGCTCTGGTTCAACTCTGTCAAGTTTCCTTCTTGTCTAGAAGAGATAAAATTCAGTCAGTAATAAAAATATATAACCAAGGCACATAATATAGAGGTTCAAAGACACTGAACTAATATTTTTTAAAGGCCTAATCATATGGTCCATCATATACCACAAAAAATGCTATAGTTTCACAATTTGTAATTATGGTTGAAAGAAAAGTATAGTAACTACACAAATCAAGACTTATTTAGAGTTATCATTCACTCAAAGGGATCCACAAAAGTTGTTTTAATTCGCTATAGGGACCATACTTCCTCCAGTGCTAAAATTGAAATGTTGTCAATTGAAGGAAATTCCAGTATTTTCAAAAGTTTGAGTCTCAAAAGGACTTGGGACCATGTTCTATAGATTATTTGATAGTCATGAGAAATAGAGTGGTGGATCCCTCGTAAACAATTAAAGGTAAACAGTAGATGAACTGGCAAACCCCACAAGGCCAATACCTCGTCAGCCTCAAAACTCATCTGCAACAGCTGACTCTCAAGCATTGCTATTTGCTCTTCAAGCTTTAGTTTCTGAAGTGCCTCATCTTCCAGCATCTTGCGAAGCCTTACGAGCTCAGAATTACTTGATTCCTATGAAAATTACGCAAAGTGACTTACTATAGTAGCCCAAGCAATACTCAAGCGAAAAAAATGTGAGATTGCCAAGAAAGGTACAAGAAGTACCTCTAATCTCTTCGATTGTGCTAACTTACTATTAAGATTATTGACTTCCTCTTCAGCAGCCTTTCTCAAAAGTGTTTCTTTCTCAAGCAACTTTTTCATTTCAGCAACTTCTTGCCCAGCAGCCACCCTAGGCCCCTTCATGCACAAGTTGGTTGATTTCAGACCATATCACCATAACCTTGAGAACTATTGGTTTATAATCACCAGAAACAATTCATAGAACTTTTAATGGAAACATGGGGATAACACATAATGCATTGTAAATTTGATCAATAAAGACAGTGAACTAAAAACAGGAAATCAGTTGTATAATTTCACCTCAGAAGCATCATTTTGGAATCTAACCATATCCCCATTGCTAATATGCGTTGGCAGACTCATTGCCCATTTTTCTTCTAGCTTCCTAATTGATTCCATGAAATTTTTTTCGTACTTCAACCTTTCATTCTGTGAAATATGCATAAGGACATTAGAACACTTCTGAGTTCCACAAGAAACAAGGATTCAGGGTTCAATATCAGGAGCAGAATTTCCACATAGAACTTACAGGCAATTACATCACAGACAACAAAAGCATTTTTCTCCTCATCTTTAAATTAGTTTCCAATTCAATTGCATTAGAAGATTATGCAGAGGTAGAACTGCAAAGCATGAAAAGGTCAGCATGGATGTCACAAAGATCAACATTAATAGGGGGGATCTCATCAGGTTGGTACCAACCAACTCTACCCGAGCATCTGCTTTCCTCCAGTTCGAGTTAATAAGTTGCTGGTTTGCTACCAGATCAGTCTAATAGGGATCAGGTTATGTTCCATACCCAAAAAAAAAAAATCTGATCCAGGGCCAGGTCTGGTCATTTCAAATGGATTTCTAGTGTTGCACAACCCGCATTTTTAATAATCCTTGAGATCAATTTACACTTTTATTACTGAAAAATCTTGGATAACTATCACAGTGCACTACTTCATTACTCAAAGAAATTCGAGGGCCACTTCTTCTGTAACTCTTGCTCAATCATGGACCCAGCCATCGGGTAACATGTCATTCACAGAAATTCATGAAGATGCAAAGCAGATGGATACCAACACACACCTAAGCTCAGAGTAAGAAATGTCTTTATTTAAGCATTTACGACTTATATACCTCCAATAAATCTGTGTAGTTTCTTTCAGACTCAGAGATTCGAGCTTGTGCTTCAATAGTAATTCTTTCAATTTCATCCTCAAATGCCTTCTGCTGCCTTTCATGCTCTGCAGTTACTTTATCCAACTGTGTGTCTAGCTTTCTGGACAAGCTTTTGTAATCAAATTCTTCCTTCAACTTCAACATATTTTCTACCTTCATTGCCTATGACAGGCCAACAGGAAAAGATAAGTCAAAGAGAGACTAAAAGTTTCTAGATCATACGGGGGAATCAATGAGTGAATATTTGTCAAAATGGTAAACTAGATGCTTAGATGAAATTTATTATCGTAAGTAATGTACAGAAAAATATTATAGTCGGTGAGACTATGAATACACAAGTTTCAACGTAAGTCCAGGTTGGTATCTTAACAGAGTGCTGAAAAAGAATAAAGTTCAGTTTCTACAGCACTCACCCTTTGTCCAAACATTATAGTACTAGCTGTCTCTCCTCGATGGCGAGGGGATGGACCAATAGTAATAACAAGTGAAGTTCTAGCTGTGCCTGATGAAATTTCAGAAAGGAACATAAATTATCACAAAATAGAAGATGGTCACCCCTGATATCAAGATTCCAAATGCTGCTCAGTAGGATCAAAGCCAGTACAAGAATATATAATTTGGAGAAATGCTGAATAAATTGTAAATGGACTTTTTAATGAAAAGTGGCAGAAACTAGGTTCAGTCAGATTTCCCTAATCGTTCTTTTTGTATCAAAAACCACCACAAATCCACATAGATACCTAAGAACCAACAGTATATATCTAGTGTACCTACAAGACCAAAATTTGCATATTATCCGAATTACAGCATGTGGTAACTAGAGTATAAAATTTCATTCAATCTGTTGTTCTAAATATTCAAGCAAAAAAAATGAAGTTCTATGCATGTGAGGACTATATAAACCCCATGCCCACTACCCTATGCCCACTAACATATGTGAAACTCTACGAGCTTGTAGTCAAGCACTCTGGCTGAATGAGGTGAAAGAAACATGATCAAACTTTCAACAGTGTTGAAAGTTTGAGATAAGGAGAATAATTTGTAGCAGAGATTCTTTTACCTCCAAATGAATCTCTTAGCAATCGAGTGAGCTTTGAATCACGAACAGGGATATGTGCACTATTTTCTGCCAAGGCATTGATGCACTTCCCTAGAGCACTCAAAGAGAGATTGATAGATTTAGCTTCCTCTAGTGTGTGCCCCTCGCTCCCTGCCAATAAACAGATGAAACAAACAACGTTAACATAAGAAAGAGGATTTTGTTCCCCAATACAAGTAACAGCTGTCAGCAATGACATCTATAAAGACTAATTTATGTTAATAGAAATAACCCCACATCCATAGTAGCATGCTACATACCAGACTTATCAATACGCTCTGAACCAGCAAGATCTACAACAACTAACTTTCCTTTCCGAACTAAAGTAGGCTTCAGAGCTTTAACCATGCGAGAGTCGTTACCATTCTCACTCGAAAGGACAGAATCTCTTCCTTTAACCGATCTCTTCACATGTACCTAAAGCATTTCATACATCATTAGTGAACCACTATGTAATACAAACTATGCTCAGTGGCAACCTAGCAATTCCACAAGCAGAAAAACTGTAGGAGAAGAAAAGATCAAGTTAATTCACCATTAGAATGGCGTGACTTCTAGAAGATTCAGTATTCAATTTGGTATTTGCAGCAACTCGTTGTACTTCTCCAAGCCTTAACAATTCAATAAAACTCTGTTGATCCCTGATTTCAACTAGTCTAGCCCCAGGTAATGAGACATCACCATTTTTGGGGTCTTCAACAATTGTTATATTATCATTAGAAGGATCAAGAAGGTCCTGTATTGTTTCCATATATAGCTGCATATATTTCAAAAATTAAAGTGAATGCACATATATATGAACTACAAAAGCTCAAGTTGATAGTACCACAATTCAAAATTGTTAAACCAAAACATGTAGAACAAGAGATGATTACAATACCAGAAAAATAAAAAATGAGACTATTTAAAGGCCGACAACCTGCAGATAGGAGACTAAAATAGAATCAGTCTCTGGAGAAACATTAGCTAATATATCTTCCATAGCACGAACCATTATTCCACGAGCAGCTGTATCTTCCTCTCCAAGTCGTCCAAGAGTATACGTTTTACCTGTGCCAGTTTGTCCATATGCCATGACTGTTCCATTATATCCATCCAAAACACTCTGCAGAAGGAAACAATAAGGATGGGTGTCTTTCAGAAAAGGATGCATAACAACGTGTTCTATTCATAATCACTACTTGACGCAAATCAGGCTAAAACAACAACCAAACCACATGTTAAAGCAGTTAGAATGAGAACTCCTTTTGAGCTCATCAATTATTGCATCACAAATACCCACTAGATTTAAGCTAACAAGTCTGTATTTGATGATTATTTAACATGATTGACATTCTGGTACTCGTTAAAATTGAATAATGTTATCTATCATTTTGACAATGCATCATTTCTAGCTTTCCCATTCCCTATTTGGGTTCAGCTGGTAGGGGATCGACAACTAGTGACAAGTAATATAAAAAGCTTCTTTCCATATGATTTATTTCAAGATTCAGTTTTCGGACCTGTTTTAAATAATTATCAGTTCTAACAACCTTGAGGCAGCCATGCTAAAATTCGTGGGTATTTAAAGTAAACCCTTTCCCTAGTTTACTTTACATAGCTATACATCAGAGGGTAGGCTTTACTAAGTTTTACATTTCATACTTGAATGACCATCATTTACCCATTTTGGCTTTACTAAGTTTTACATTTCATACTTGAATGACCATCATTTACCCATTTTATTCCCTAACCACAAGTTCCTCTTCATGCTGTTGGATTTCCTTATAATAGTGCACTATAAACCATATGTTTGTAAAACAGTCTGCCTCAGCTCATAAGGAAACTGACTTTTTTGTTTAACAAGGCTAAAGCTCATCCCAGCTATTTACTAAACAAACTCCTCACAAGACTAACAATTTAAGTTCTCTTTAGACAATCTCAGCTGAATATCGAAAAACTTAATTTTGGTTAAGCGCATTTGTACTTCCAAAGGCATGGTCACAGACTCTAGTTGCTTGGCCAAATTTTGTTGGTGAGATCCTAAATCATTCCCGGCTTTTAAAATATTTTAAAATGATCAGATACAAAAATGAAACCATGAAGAATAAATTTATATATCATTTGCATCTATACCTCCACAACCGGCTTCGCGACAACCTCATAAACGCGTTTCTGTGATGCAAATTCAGTGAGGACTTCATCAAATTCAAATGTATCCGAGTCCCAATTGTTCTTCCTTAGTTTCAGCCGCTTTAGCTGTAATCAATGAGAAAAAACAGTTTAAACAAACAAAAAAAGAAGTAAGTATAAAGATGCACAACCGATTATAATTATCTTCAAGAGATACCTCCGGTTGCAATTCTACACAATCACCAAAATCAGCATCCGCCAACATCTCCTCCACATTGCGCGGCCGCAATCTCACAGCTACCCTAACTCTTCCAGGAACTGCTTTCAAAGCATACAAACAAATAACATACACATATCAACACGCAAGTCTTTACAATTTATCCAGTGTATAAATTACATACGTGTAAATAAAGAAAAATAATTTTGTAGTAGAGGCTTGAATTCAAAAAATGCACGGTTGAAAACGAGGATCAAGAGAATTCAGCTTCAATAGTAACCTGCAGCATGGTCCTTGGAGGGTCCTAGAGAAGCGGGAGCACTTTTACGGACGCCGGAGCTAGTAAGAGGTTTGGATTTAAGAGACAACTTTGAATTGGAGTTGAGGGAAAGAGGCTTGTCGAGTTTGCTGGTGTTGAGAGAGGCTCTGGTGTTAGTGTGGGTACCACTTCTGAAACTGCCGATTCCTGCAGCGGCCATTAGAAGAAGAAGAAGAAGAAGGTGAAGTTAATTCTTAGATATATATATATATATCGATTTGATTGTATTTGACACACGACTTGTACAAGAAACCCGTTAGTTTATGGCTTGAGTTTTGAAATCTTAAAACGGAAGGGGAGGAGAGGACAAGTGGGTTGTCAAATTGGTGGGATGTGTGGGTCCCACAGATGAAGTAGAAAAGGAAAAGAAATTATAAAAGTGGCCCTACCTACTTTCATTTTAGTTTTTAAAAAGGCTATATATATATACATGTGTGTATATTAATTGGTGACGGTGCTACTGCTACTACTTTTAATAATTAATGTTGATGTTGTGCGTGGCGGTGATCCAATTCTACTTGCTTGTAAAAAACTTTAGTTTAAATTCCACAAATTTCACACATGTCAAGTCAAATCACACTCAATTCCTTCCCACGCTTTTTATTCCACAATCTTTCTGAAATATAAAACTCGTTTGCTAAACAGCTGACTTTGTTAAACAGCATAATGTAAAATTAAATATTTAAATAATAAAATATAATATTTCATTTTTTATAACTTTTAAAATTATATCTTATAAATCATTTATATAGAAACAATTAATATTAAGCAATTAATTTTACTTAATATTCTTTAAAAATCGGATGCAATCTACTAATTGTCAGTCCATCCTGTTTATTACGGCAACCCACCACACCATAAAATCCATTTCCAAGGCAAATCCCGACGGATTCCACATCAATTGGAATTAAGATAGAAAGCATAGATCAAGTTTCTCCAAATGGTCGGAGGTTCTGTCTGATTCTATTTCTCACCAACCGTTGCTATAACATGATGGACGATTCAGGTGGTTGCCACTTCCTTCTCACCCTTGCCTTCAATACCGTTTAGGCTTCCATTTCAATTTCTTTCCTAATCAACAACCCCCTTCCTTTCCTGTTAACTCACTCTGCCTCAGACTTTACTGCCAAAATGACCTCACCCTTTTTTTGCAATCAGTCGTTTCACTTCACTTTTTTCTTATCAAATTTACAGCCATTTCTTTTATTTTAACCATACATTCTAAAAAATTATACTAAAATCAAACCAATCCAAGATCATTTTTATTAGTTTGGTTTAGGTGATTTGAATTAATTTAGCAATTATTAAACTAAGTAAACCTACAATAGCATACTTTTAATTATTAATGAAATAATTTTTATTCATGAGATGTTAATCATACTTCTATAATCTTTTTAAACCATCTATCAGACTAAAATTTCTCACTTAAGTGTATATATATACAATATGACAAAATAATTTCTAATTTCATTTCTAGATGTCAAAAAATTGATCTTTGTAGTAAAACAAATCAAAACAAATTGTAAGTTTATGATCTATTTTTATTTTTAAGTTTCTCCTTTTATTTTTAAATTTAGTAAAAAATTGTTTATTTGAGCTTTTAGTTTTAGTTTCTTTCTGTTTTCAAAAATTATAAAAATCACGAAAAATTAAT
>JANIPM010000233.1:58824339-58838740 GCA_027478405.1 Erythroxylum cassinoides | reverse complement strand
AGCCCCTAGATGACATTGGCTATTTGAACGCAGCAAGTGATCTGGAGTTGACATTGGTCCCTGAAACGCAATTGTGTCTGACTGTTCTCAGGGATGCCCATACTGATGAAGGCGCGGTGGTTGTTACGCCTGCCCCTTCTCACGCGCATTAGCGTGGATCTTTTCCTTCCTTAGAAATGATTAAGTTCATTTATTGGAATTGTCGGGGTGCTGCTACAATGGAGCTTCGTGCGATCTTGAAGGACCTTATCTGTATTCATAAGGTTGATGTCGTGGTCATCGCTGAACCTAAAATTAGTGGTTCTCGAGCTGCCCGAGTTACTAGGTTGTTGGGGTTTTCTAATATCCACCGGGTGGATGCACAGGGCTTTTCTGGCGGCTTATGGTTTTTATGGAAAACTTCTCATGATCGGGTTACTGTGATCCAGAGTGGTCACGGCTTTATCCATACGAACATCTCTCGACGCGACGGGTCCAGTTGGTTTTGTACGTTTGTATATGTTCACCCTAATCCCGACCTTAAGACTGAGTTGTTTACACTACTCTCGGACTTTGTGGGGTCGATCTCAAGCCCCTGACTGCTCGCAAGTGATTTCAATGAGATGTTGGGTCCTGAAGAAAAATGGGGTGGCGCTCCTTTTGATTTCCACCGGTGTATGAGATTTCAACAGTGGGTCTCCTTTTGTAGGTTGGTGGATCTTGGTTTTAGTGGTCCGAAATACACCTGGAGGGGCCATGATAGCCGTGGTTATGGACGGGTGTTTGAATGGTTTGATCGCGCGTTTGGCAATTTGGACTGGTTCGCAGCTTTCCCTTCGACCTCTGTCCGTCATTTACCCCACAATCGTTCTGATCATCACCCCATCCTCATTAGTCTCGAACCCCCTCCGATTCAGTTGGATGCCGCTAGGCCTTTCCGGTTTGAGCTGGCCTGGACAACCCACCCTGATTATCATCATCTTCTCTCTACTCACTGGGATAATTCGGAGTATTTACCTCACATGCTGTCTCGCTGGAAAACGTCTCTCATGGCCTGGAATACTGCTGTATTTGGCAACATTTTTCGGCGGAAGACTCGTTTGTTAGCTAGACTTGGTGGAGTCCAGCGAGCTCTGATGGTACAAGGCAATCCTTTTTTAAGTCATCTTGAAGGGCAATTTCAGGCGAAATACCGTCTTATTTCTCGTCAGGAGGAGTTGTTGTGCACTCCATGTGCTGCTTGCGAGGTAAACGGGGATATATGGCCATTAAAGTGGATCTAGAAAAGGCATGTGACCGTTTAAGCTGGAGTTTCATTCAGGATACTCTTCATGACGCTGGGTTTCCCATCTCTATGATCAGCTTAATAATGAGTTGTATTCGAACGACCAAGATGAGGATTCTCTGGAATCGTCACCCTTCCTCGGAGTTCTCTCCTAGTAGGGGCATTAGGCAAGGTGATCCCTTGTCCCCCTACATCTTTGTCTTATGCCTGGAGCGACTCTCTCAATTAATTAAGGCTAGGGTGGGTGCTGGTCGGTGGAAGCCTTTTCGGGTTGGCAAGGATGGCCCCTGGATATCTCACCTCTGTTTCGCTGATGACATGATTCTTTTTTCGGAGGCTTCTGAGGCCCAAATGAGGGGGATTCTGGAGTGCTTGGATCTGTTCTGTTCGGCTTCGAGGCAACGTGTGAGTCTTAACAAAACGAAAGTTTTTTTCTCCCCTAATGTGCCTTCCACTTTGTGTGGCCTTATTGCTCGAATGTCAGTATTTGTTCCAACGCAGGACCTTGGCATGTACTTGGGGGTTCCTCTACTTCATAAACGAGTAACCAAGGCTACCTACTCCCATATCTTGCAGAAAGTTCAAGCTCGACTTTCTGGTTGGAAGGCTGAAGGCTTATCCATGGCTGGCAGATTGACCCTCTGCCAGTCGGTTTTGGGTGCTCTCCCCCTCTACACCATGCAGACGACAAAAATACCTAAAAGGCTAATCACTGAGATCGATCGTTGCTGTAACAAGTTTTTGTGGGGTACTATAGAGGACAAACGCCACATGCACTTAGTATCTTGGAGTAAGGTGTGTTGTCCCCGCTCCTTTGGGGGTCTCGGATTAAAAAATTTGGCGGCGATGAACATAGCCCACCATATGAAGCTGGGTTGGTCGCTTTTTAAGGAGCCAGGCAAGTTGTGCAATCAGGTGTTTCAAGCTAAATACAAGGTGGGTAGTGTCCCTCCTTCGGGTTTGGTTGCTAAACCGGGGTCATTCCCGCTTTGGCACAGCATCTGCTCCCTTTATCCTCGGTTAATGGCAGGTATTGGTTGGTCTGTCGGTAATGGTAATCTTATTCGATTTTGGTTGGATATGTGGGTGTAGGGTGTTACCGGACCCTTATTCTCCCATACCATTATTACGGTTCCTGACAAGCAGCTAGAGAAAAAGGTTTGTGATTACGTTAAAAGCGGGGCTAACTGGTCATGGGATGAATTCCGTATGTATCTGCCACCTGACATCTTGTTAAAAATTGCTGCCACTTCCCCCCCCCCCCCAACTCCCAGGAGGCTGATCGTCTTTGTTGGTCGTTGGAACCCAGTGGATATTTCTCTATTCGGTCTGCATATCATCTTTTCCAGCATCATTTGTGGTCGTCTGGGGAGCGGATTTGGAAGCTGATTTGGGAATGGTAGGGTCCTCATCGCATTCGAACCAACCTCTGGCTCACTGCGCACGCACGGCTCATGACTAATGCTCGGAGGTTTCAGCTCTCCCTAACTGAGTCTCCTGTTTGTTCTGAATGCCCGAAACATGTAGAATCTCTTGCTCATATTTTTCGGGACTGTTGGCGGGCTCGACAAGTGTGGAATACACTTGTCACGGGCAGGCGACAACCAGTTTTTTATTCCAGTAATTTTCTTACTTGGCTGGAGAGTAATCTGGCAAATGCTTATGGGTTCCAAGGATTGAGCTCATGGCCGCTACTTTTTGGTGTGGTGCTTTCGAAACTTTGGGAATGGCGGAATGAAGGATGCTTCGACCCCAGTTCGACGAAGATTCATTCTCTACAGGAAATACTGTCCTATGTTCAGGACGTTGGCCTGGCTTATCAACTCTACAATACTATTGGCCCCCTTCTCCTAATCGGGGTTCACAGGTTATTGAGGTTAGTTGGAAAACACCCCGGGAAGGATGGGTTAATTTGGCTACGGATGGGTCCTCCCGCGGTATCCCTGGCCCATCAACAGCGGGTGGCCTCATAAGAGATGTCAGTGGACGGTGGCTTGTGAGCTTCGGTGCAAATGTCGGGTACTGCTCAGCGTGGCACGCTGAATTATGGACGGTCTTCTATGGGCTTCACCTTGCTTGGGCGTTTGGGTATTCCCGGCTAGATTTATCTATTGATTCTGTCTTTGTTGTCTCGCTCATCTCTTCTAAGTCAAGTCCGGTGATCAATACCTTAGTTAGTGCTATCCGTGAGCTCCTTTCCAGGAACTGGGAGGTGAGGGTGCGTCATATATATCATGAGGGTAATCGTTGCGCAGATTGGCTTGCCAATTATAGCTATGGCCTACCCTTAAGCGTGCACTGGTTCCTAGAACTTATTGCTGGCATTTCTCCTCTACTTTTTGTAGATCAAGTGGGAGTTTCTCAACCCCGCGTGACTCGATTGTAGTTCCTTTCTTTTGGCCTCAGCCAGTTTTTCTACAAAAAAAAAAAACTTATTATTTTTTAAAAAATAATAAATTATGTTAAGCTTGAGCTTGGGCTTGAGCTTGTGCCGAGCAATCTCATATCTAATAAGGTTTTGACTTGACTCATTGTTATCATAAAAAACTTATAATAAAATAATAAGTCAATAATAAAATTTAGAACATAAACGCTTTTCAAATGTTAGGTTAGAATCATATTAGCTTGTTGACGTGGTTAAGAAGTGCTTAATCAATGTTTGAAGAATCAAAAATGCATTTATTTAATAATTTATAATCGTTCTTCTTAGCCGTTAGAAACAAATCTCTTGCTTTGAACGTACTAAAAATAGTAGTAAAGCACCCATATGGCAAAACCATTTTGGTAAGCAACAGCCACCAGGCAAGGAACATGGGAGTACAAGTAGAAGGCATGACTCTACTAGCAAAAATACTTACCTGGACGGGGTCAATAGGTGATCAAGAAGACCTATGGCTTGGGTTAGTGACTTCCATTGCACTATTGGGAGGGGTGCTAGCCCAAGGTCTTCTCTGCGAAGAAGAGACAACGTCATAATCTGTGATAGAGGGGGTTGTGTACGCGCGGCCCCTGCTCAAATTTATGATTAACATTCTTGAGTGTGATGCTGCTTACGTGCCACTAGGCAAAATTTTGATTGATTAATGGCCATGCATGGGTTGTTATTATGGTCATCCCTAATTAAGGTTCGATAAGTTATTAATGTTTTCCCATATTGTTAATGGAACATTAGTACTTTTAAGTTATTAATCCTGCGCCATATGCTAAAGGGAGATTAGTCCTCGTTGAATGCACAAAAACAGTGCCCTGGAACACACAGGTGGTGTGTACAGATCATGGAGTCCAGTTCTATGGTAGTGGTTTTTCCTGTGCAATTCCACACTTTGAGGCTCTTTTTCCTTTGCCTTGATCGTCAATTTGTGATCTGCAGGCTCAGAATAGAATAGACAGACCCAAGGTTGTATCATTGCTTGAAATGTCATATCAGGAACCAGGAAAGTATAGAACTTGATACCCTTTTCTCTTCTTCTTTTAATAAAATGCAACATTCCAAGAGAAAATGGTGTCATAATAAGGCATAAGCCAAGAAAAAAGACAAATCCTATGGTCACAATCACAATTTTACTTTCTTAGAAACTTTCCCATTTACGTAGTGGAACTTATAGCCTTATTCGGTACAAATCATTGGTATAAACCCAGATTGAGGTTTCACCATCCAGCATATAAGACAGTATAAAACCCCTACAAGTGAAGCACTCCCAACATTAGGATAGCTTAATCTTTCATGAAATTAACAGCTCAATCATATGTCATGTTTTCTGCCTCCAGCCTGATGGAATCAAATAGTGGAGTAGAAAGATAACGCTCTCCAGCGCTGGGGAAAACAGCCTAATGAAGCCAACAGAATAATGATAAGTTAGAAATTATACAACACAATTTCCAGATTCTACCTGAGAGACTACACACGAATTACGCCGGACCTAGCAAGCTTGGATTTGTATTAAAGTACAAAACAGTATTGCTAACAAGAACAGTGCTAAACTTACAACAATCAGCTTCCCAGAATTTTCTGGCCTTTTTGCCAATTTTAATGCAGCAGCTGTTGCAGCACCTGATGATATACCTACCTATAGTGGAAAAGGAAACCTCTAAGAACTGGACTATAACTCTTCTACATATCAGAAAAGTGAAATTCTAAGCAATTGCGGTCTTACCAGTAAACCCTCTTTCAAGGCAAGCAACTTGGCAGTTTCAATTGCTTCTTGACTTGATACCTGAAGAGAAGAAACAACGACAAAATAGATAACAGAAAACGTACTGACATAATTTCGGTTCTCACAAATAAGAAGCCAAAACCAGAAATCAAATCTGTTGTTAGACATCGAATCCACTTCGTTCGTAATGGGAAAGAAGGTAGGAAAACAGAACAGAGGCAAAGCATTTCCCATTGAATCGACTAGATAAAGATTACCATCAACGCATATGATGGTAAAAGCCAGTGGCATAATCTTATATCTATACCTTGATGGATTCTGAGAAGGTTTTAACAGATTTTTTTCTACAATCAGTTAATACTAATCTTTTGAAGAAAATGATGACAGAAAAATGGAATAAGTTGAAAGAAGTAGTTGGAGTTATTATTGCAAAAAACAGATGGAAAGAAAATGAAATTGGCACGCACTTGAACAACTTCATCTACTATGTCAGTATCCAGTAAAGGAGGGATGATGCCAGCACCAATGCCTTGGATCTCATGTGGCCCTGCAGTTTACAGCAGGAGGCATCTCCAGTAAAAATTCGAGGTATTAATTAATATTTGAATGATACTACCATGGCAGTAAACTTGCTTTACATACTCGTAATTTGTACAGCTGCACTAACATTAACAAGCACATCACCGCTTAATTTTATCAGGGCATTTATAATGATAAAGCTTCTAGTTCATGGTCATATATAGCCAGGCGTCCAAATCTCAACCATATCAACTTCAACTGAAAATTTAGGTACTTCACTAGATTGTTACAAACAAAAGCCGATTTGAGTTAAATATACAGTGAAAACAGAGTGTCCATGACTCACCAGGTCTTTGTCCACTCAAAACTGCACTCTCAACTGGTTCCACACCATACACCTGGATGTAAATGAAACAAATGCAACGGATTATTTGGCGTCAATGATATTAGAAGACATAAACTTTCAGGAAACTCTTCAGAAATGACACTGCCGTCAGAAAAATGGCCTATCTTAGTCCATGTATTAACCAAGACACAAACCTCAGAAATGATGTACCTTAATGTTAGGATTTTTCTCTTTCAGGTACCTCCCAGCTCCAGTTACAGTACCTGCCGTTCCTATTCCAGACACCAATGCATCAACTTTCCCTCCTGAGTCTTTCCATATTTCCGGCCCAGTGGTTTCATAGTGGATCTGTTAAATAACAGTGGAAAATTTTGTTTTTGTATTCCAATGATTGAGCGTCAGATCAAGTTAATACATCGCTACAGTACCGCTGGATTGGCAGGGTTGTCAAATTGCCTAAGCATATAGCCTCCAGGTGTGTTCTTTACTATCTCCTCAGACTTATCTATAACACCCTGAAAGCCCTTTGATGGATCGGTGATGACCACTTCTGCACCAAAAGCTCGTAGCAGAGTTCTCCTCTCAACACTCATTTGAGCTGGCATTATTAGGATCACTTTATAGCCCTTTGCTGCAGCAATGGACGCAATTCCAATGCCAGTATTACCACTGGTAGCTTCAATCAGTACAGTCTTCAACCAATTTTGATGAGAACACAACCAGATAAAAAGGGCAGTTTAGTTAGTTGTCATATGTTTCCCTCATTTGACCTATGTTATGTCATGAATTGTATACATCAAATGTTTAGAACTGTGAAACCATCCATTCTCATTCATAAAAGGACTTTTTGACAGGTAGAATTTCATTAATTTGTTGAAATAACAAGATATGAAAATCCTTTTGCAGCTGACCTTCCCTGGAGTGATTAAGCCCCTATCTTCTGCGTCTTTGATCATACTGTAAGCAATCCTACATTTGGAAACATAAGAAATCTGTTGGTTTGATTGCAAGGAGGACGTTTCTGTAACTCGAGACTGTAGAACAAAAGAATGGTGCAGAGGTTGGTACCTGTCTTTAACACTAGAGCAAGGCTCCATGGTTTCTAGCTTGGCTGCAATACGA
Source organism: Erythroxylum cassinoides (assembly GCA_027478405.1). NCBI lineage: Eukaryota > Viridiplantae > Streptophyta > Magnoliopsida > Malpighiales > Erythroxylaceae > Erythroxylum > Erythroxylum cassinoides. The sequence continues at coordinate 58,831,335 of JANIPM010000233.1, read as the reverse complement.
GCAACACAACCATCCACAACATTGTTGAGATAGACCATAGGGGTATTGCCTATTAACTGCAAATAAGTACAAAGAAGGGGATGAGAAGAAGAAGATAAATAGATCACAAAAACTAACTAGACGAAGAATAATCAGGAGCAAATTATACCTCAGTAATATCCTTTTTTATTGCACACTTGTCCTCCATTTTCTGAGGTCAACTGCAGGCGGACAAAGAACTGTCAGAAAAAGGTCTGTAATGTCATCTCTTGACCTAGTTTCGTTAATGAGGAAAACAAGTACCAGTTTCAATTCACAAGTAAAACGTTTCAATTCCGAGGAACACCTTACCAGGAATCTTTCAATATGTTAAAATGTCCAGAAAGTCAACTCCAAAATCCCAAATGCAAAAAGATTGATATATACCTGAATAACTTGAAGCATGCATTCTAAGCGAAGCACTAGCTTTGCAGATTCTTTTGAAAATTTCCAAACGAAACAGAGCAGAAAACAAGGGTAATAACCAACCATCTTGGAATAAAGCTTACCAAAGAGTCTGGTATCTGCAACTCTGAGCAAGAGAAGAAGATATGCAAAGTGAAGGCTAGGCTGATAAATGTATTCTATTGTGCAAAGAATACATAAAAGCTTTGTTTTTTTTTTTAATTCAGTTTCGATCATTGTTTACAGCTTTGTTTTCTTTTCCTGGAGGCTTTCTCGGGTCATAAGTTGACATTTGACCATCCTACACTGCTTTTTCCGTTAACAAATTTGTATTATATGCAAAACTACGATTTCTTGGATGCTAATGACAACATGCATTACGTCTCTTCCAAAAATATGAACTCCAACTACTTCAGCGTCTTCGCCCCATTTCTTTCAACCATTCCTAAACCTTTTAGATTACTAGATCAATGGGAATATTAGGTTTGTTGGGACGTCGTCACTTGTTGGAGTGGTAATCCATTCTTAGAAAAATCTTATCTGTAATTCTATATTCAGCTTATTTACAATTTATGATTTGATAGAAGTTATACTTAGTTTAGGAATAAGCTTGGACATTCTTAGTTTGGGAATAAGATTGAACATTCCTAGTTATAGTTTGATGTGTTAAATTTTTTTTTTTTATGCCAATAAGAGGTCAAGTACCCTTCTCAATTATATGCCCACAGAGCATAGGGAGCTGGTTAGAAGAAATAGCAAGGATGACAACGATACCGTGCGAGCCATATCCTATGATCGGTGGAGACGATGCTCATAGCTACACTCAAAACTCCGCTTTTTAGGTTTCCTGTGTCGGTTTTCTCGTTTGCGTTCATTTTTTCTACTTTTTTTTTATTACAAGAGAAGCTACAACACTAATGTAACACGCTAGGGTACATAACGCCTTGTGCATCACGGCGGAGAAGCTCCTGAAGTCCAAAGGGGGGCTCGTGGAGTATAGAGAGACCCTGGCTGCCCACCCCAGCTAGGCGAGCAAGGTGGTCCGCACATTGGTTGCCTTCCCTGAAAACATGCTGCATCCGGACCGTCCACTCCCTGTGCAAGAGTTGTTGGATACCTGTCACCAAAGCAGAAATCTCAGTGAGAATACCAACAGGAGCAGAAAGAAGATTAATAACCTCCAGGGAGTCGACTTCCATCACTACGTGACGATAACCGAGGTCCCAGGCCCTTGTGAGGCCCAAGAGTACCCCCCATAACTCCGCAATCAACGGAGACCCCATCCCGCGTTTAAACTGAAAACCACCCCGCCACTCCCCAGTGGAATCCCGAATAAGACCTCCGGAAGACATCATTTTGGAAGTGGAGTTCATGGCGCCATCGGAATTAACTTTCACCCACCCCGTCTCAGGCTTCGTCCACCCCACGAAAGAACCCACCGGTAAGCCCTGTGCTGGAAACACGCACTTCTTCAGCATTTATTGTTTCTCTTTAGCATCTGTGTGATCCTTTGATTGACACGTAAGACGACACGTGTACTATGCACATATAATAATGTACAAGTTGAAAATTTCACACAACAAATTCAGAATATCCAAATTGTCATGATTCTTGGGTACATCATACATACCGTATGGTGGCGATAATGATCCATGTTGATAATTCTTATAGTCATGAATGGAATGCACAGACCAAAATCAATTGCATCTTACGGTGCACTTCTGTGATTGGAATAAGACATTTAAATGAGACAAACACCCCTATATATCTGAAAGAATAAGTACGTGGGTGGCATATAAATGCACAACCATCATGATTGGTGCAATTGAGGCCTACCTTAGAAGGCCAAAAATATAAGTTTTAGGGCACTTGAAGAGGGTTTAGAAGAAGAAGGAGAAAAACTTCATTTGTTGGTTGACTACTGCACATACTACGTAATCTCTAATAAGTTTGTAATTAAGTAGAGGTAGTAAATGAAGATATAAGTGATATGCTTAGTGGTTCTAGTCCTCTTCGACCCAATGGCGATTCCTTCAATTGTTCAAGAATGACATGATTGGCTTTCGAGTGTGGCTAGACGTACACTTCTCACACTTATACAAGCAAGTCACATATATATATATTTAAGGTTAAAGGATGACTAAAATAAAACAAGGGTGGATGGATCTTTGGCAATTTGTTAGGACCAAATGGATTCCAATTTATACAGGTTATAGAAAAGTAACGTAATATTGAATTTGAAGATCTTAATTCCATAGTCTTCATAAAACTCGACTCAATTTTTTCCTAAAGCTGATCGGATTTAATACCAAAATCTTTGTTATAAAAAACAATTTTATTTGTATTTCATAATCAATAGTTTACCTGATCATAAATACACATTATTAATGTAAACCACGCTCATTCTAAGTAAAAGTTAATCTAAAATTCAACTGAAATTTATAGTTTTATTAAACGATTTTAATTTGAAAATGAATGTCGTATTTACTTAATAAAAACTTTTAATACGATACATAATAAAATTTTTATTATTGAAAATCTTGCCCCCTACATTTTAAAACATTAACATGATTCATAATTTGTTAGTTGTTTTATGCCTGACTTTGAAAGTCGAATTATTAACATAATAAATTAACTGTTTTTAATTTACTATCTTCATATTTGAATATAGTCAAGTACAACATAAAAATTTTATTTTAGTTAGTATTAAAAAATTAATGCTTTTTTATTTTGAAAGTAACTTAAATTTTTAATTTTTAGCAAGGGGTATTTTTACTATTATATTTTTATCCCGCTTATACGAAGTGTTTCATTTTTCCTAATGAAAATAGATATATTTTTAATTATTTTAATAATTAAAAAACTAATTTAAGTTTAATTGGTATTTTTTTATTCAAACCATTTAATTTCTTTAGAACTAATTAAGTTGATCTTTGTTTTTTGGATCAATTACAATTTATTAGTTTGATGTTCGTTCCTTTTTTCTAGCAATTTGAACTTTTGTATGTTAAATGTTTATCGTTACACTTGATCATTAATAAATATTAGACATACCTGATGGCTTTAGTTGATTTCGACACAGGAAAAAACTTGAACTTCAATATAAAATCATCATCCAAATTTTCAAAGTATAAGTAATGATTATTTAGAAAAATTAATTAATACTTAAACAAGTCGCTGTAAACTCCATATAAATAACAAGAAACTCATCTGTAAGTGATTAGGTTCAATGATGCATTATATGATTCTAGAGTTTATGTTTAAATTTTCTTACATTTGTATAAATTTATATGCATCTTAATCATGATCTTATCTTGATAAATTGAAATTTTGTTTTGATGAATTGATTGTTTTCAAATTGTGATGATGACTGATTTCATACAAAAGATAAGTATTAATTATCGCTATTGTGCATATCAATACTCTTTTTCAAATGTCCGTAGGTGCACGTAACATATTGTTTTATTATTTATAGCCTTATCTTATTGTAGTCTTCAATGGTTGTGTTTCTTTTTAAACATATATTATATATATTATGTAGGATTCAAAAAATGAGTATCTTAGTTTACAGTTCGAGTTTAAAACAATAGATTATATTTAACCAATTTTATATTTTGGATATCTATTTACCAAGTTCCCGTTATAGATGGGAACTATGTTGTTTGTTTTGTTAACATCGTGTGATGTTTTACAATAAACAATATCCAAGAGACAAGTAGACAAGTAGACATTGATATTCAAACGACAAGAAATATAAAGAATTTGAAGAATATCAAATTATTGGACAATCAGAATTACAGACTTTTGTTTTAGGTTTTATGACCCATTGATTCTTAAAAATGAAGCAAAATCTATGTACAAATAAGGAAACAATCCCAATTAGACTCCAATATATTGCACATCTATTGAATTAAAACAATAGACAAACCTAGAAATGAAGAGATACATTAGAAAAAACAAATCCCAAAATAAATTGTTAGCCTAAGTATGAAGCAATGACTAGCCTAGAAAAACACTGATGCTAAGATATATTGGTTGGTGGCGACGTATGGTTTTATGGTTGTTTTCTCCAGTGTTATTACTTCCTCTAATGTTAGTGTAGTTATTCTAGATGCAATTCCTGCTTTGATAAGATCTAACACAACATGTTATTGCTATTAATGACGTAATATAATAGTTGTATTTTAAAGGATGTCTAGCTTTCGCAAAGATTAACGTGAGGTATATGACTTTACTCTTAACATTGCCACAACCAGAAAGTTAATTGTTAAGCATGTTCCATAATTTAGATTAACCTAATTTGAAAACATATAAATGGTTAGTGATAATGTTTATAAGAGAATTTTGAAGAAGAGAATTGATTAGGATTTTTTATCTGATCGATCTTCCAACAAAATAATTAGAACAATTACATATTGAGCTTCAAGAGCCTATTACATGAATTAGTTAACTTTATTCTGCGTAAGATTCATTACATTTAGGCGGTGTTCATGTTATATGATCATTATATATTGAAATAAGTAGTACTCTACTATATGAATTATGTTCATTTATGTATGTCAAGCTTTATATTGTTCAATTGATCATAACATATTTTACGTGAATTTTTACTTGACAATGCCACTTGAATATGATAATCAATATTCAATTGTCACACGAATGATGATTGAGGATATACTTTCTGATTCAATTTTGTAAAAATTGAAACCCAATGATTCATTATATATATGTATCATATGACATTGACATGTATATATACTTTTTCCTTGTAGACAACTAAAATTTGATTATTCACTATATGTTTGTATGGTATACCATTGACATGCATGTGTACTTTTTCTTTCTTCCTATAAAAACCTAGTGTTTCAATTATGACTATTACATCAAAGAATATTATTACTGAACACAACAAGGGTAAGGAGTTAAATGGCAATAATTATGAAATGGAGCATGAAAATCCATTTTGTACTGTAAGAGCAAGAGGTTCTAAAATCATTTAACATAACCATGGACATACCTGAGGAAGGCAATATGACCCAACACAAAAGGGATCGTGATGCTTATGAAATATGGAGGAAGAAAAAATCACTGGTTGGCATTACGTTTTTGAGCAACATGGATAACGATATAATGTGTAAGTTCTGAAAATATGAAACAATTAAGGGCATAAGGTTAGCTACATGTTTTGAAGGAACTTTACTGATTAAAGTAAGTTCACTTACTATAAAGTTTGACTTATATAAAAAGCAAACATAGCACATAATGCAAAATCATTTAATGCATATGTCAAACATGATAAGTAAGTTATGAGATGTTAGTTATGAGTTATCCGATGAGCACTAAGTACAAGTTGTTATCTATTCACTACATCATATTTGGAGCATATGAAGATGCGTTTAAACCATAATGTAATTATCAAGGCAATCTTATACTTAAAGAAGAAAGTCTTTAAGCCTCTATGATGTCCTCCAAGGTATATGTAGTTGGTTCTAGCTCACATGCAAGAAGTGTAAGCATCATTGTGTGCCTAAATAGAAAGGTTAAAAAACATATCACTATAATTTAAGACTCAGAAAAAGGCAAAGTGGAACCATCATAGAAAAGGAAAATGTATTTTTAAGAAGCAAAATATGAAAAAAAAAAAGTCAAGTGTTTTAATTATGGCAACAGGTGTCACTTCACTCACAAAAGGATGACAATAGGACGAGTCCGACCCATACAATCTCAAGCCTAAGATTAACCGACCAAGTATTAAGTGGGTTAGTCGGGCTTGGCTAGGCACGACATTTTCTTAAAATTTAAAAATGACATCATTTGTCTATGTCTGTCGGGCCTCGGGCTAGGCTTGGGCAACTCGGGCCTAAGCCCACCCCTAGGGTTGGTCAGCCTAGTCCGGACGCAATTTTCAATCTTATGCTCACGATTATAACGAGCCTAAAATTGTATAATCATATTATATAGACATTTATTTTGTAAATGTCTCTTATTCTATTTTCCTAACTAAATCACATACTTTGTGGATTGTAGACCTAGAAACAATCAACCATGTAACGAAGGATAAGGATGCCTTCATAGAATTATGAAAAATTCCACATAGAACACAATGGATTTATGTAAGAGACAACTCAAAGTTAATGTACAAAGGATTTGAACATGCAAATTAGAAAAATGTGGTGGTCGATCTCTGATCCTAAGTGTTCTTTGCTCTAAAGATATGATGAAATCATATTTCTATGTTGATATTAATTATTCTTGATTTGAATATAATTTTTTACTATAGTGGGATGGATTTATATCTTAGAACCTTTTATTATGTTCATAGATTTAAGTTGTATGGTTCCATTATTATGGATGATTCTTATTAAAAAAAATTAAATAAGTTATTCTTTGTTTAAGGGTCGTCTGTTTTTATTTATGCTTTTAGTTTTCTGCTAATGAGTTTCTTATCTATTGCAATTGATTTATTATGACATACATGGTCTAATGAATGTAAGGGCATGGTGTGGCACTATATACTTCATCACTTTATGGTTGACTACACTTTTTTTTTCAAAAGGGAAATGGAATTAATAT
>JANIPM010000233.1:58774184-58786461 GCA_027478405.1 Erythroxylum cassinoides | reverse complement strand
TCTAACCCGAATTGAGCGATTCCAGTTGCGTTGGAATCGTTAGATCCGAGGGATCATTTTTATCAAGAGCCAACCCCAAATTTTATAAAGTGAAAATTTTCCTTATTGTGTTTAGCATATGTGTTCGGTTTTGGGTCTTCTACGCTGGATGGGTCCGAATGTTGGGCCTCGGAGACGGGGTCCAACACTTCTCCAACACAAGCCCGATATAGGTCTACTCCATCTTGATCGAGGTCCATTTTCCTCTTGAACTTCAACCCATTAATCAATATCATTTATCAGGCCAAGTTATTATCCAGATCAAATTTACGTATCTTAATCGATAAGTAATTGAAAACCAAAAAATGGAATTAATTGTTATCCACCTTTATAGGAAAATATTTAACAAGAATATTCGAAAAAATATGTCAAAATGATATAACTAGATTAAAAATTAAAGATAGACTCAAAAGGTATTTAAACCTCATGTATCAAGTTTGTAAGTCTCTCTATGAATCTATGAATCTTTTGATTTTTAATGTCAATTCATATAAACTTTATTGTACTCAATCTTTCAAATGTTTGGTTGCATCTATTTCAAAAAATATTTACCAAGAGTAATGGACCGGTAAAGAATCAACTGAAACTAATGGTAGGTGACTAATTTATTCAAAATTTCTCTAAGTTGTAGCATTTATACTTTATAACGAGAAAGGAATTGAATAATTCACTAACAAAAATCTCTGGATAATTCCACATTTATCTCCAATACACTAAGTTGGATTAAAGAGACTATGATTGCTTTTAAAGAATTTGACAAAGCAAGCTCTCTATCAAGATCCAGTTGGGACCTCCCTGATTCCCTACCTGAAGCAACTTACTAAGCTACTTGATCTTTAACTAAAGTAGCTCGCTAAGCTACCTATCTCTCTACAAATGTTGTTAGCTTAGGATTTTTCCCTGTTATTTTTTTAAGGCTCTTTGGTTAACTTGAACTTTGTTTTGTTCCTTATATCTTCCTTGTCTAGAGGATGAGTCCTCTTTGTTGACTCTATAAAGCCTTAAGCTTCCTTCAATTTCTTAATTCAATTTCAACTTTAAAACATGATGATAAATTTGAATTTATATGTAGTACTTTACTAAGGTCCTCCAATTTATTGTCAATTTTACATGTGGGCCTAAAATCTTTCTTCATATGCTAATTTTGCTCTTTTCTAAGATAAATCCTTTATAACATGTTCCTTTTCCCCCTAACTTAGGTAAATGGTCGATTCGGTTGTTTTTACCTTTTATGGATGTGCTCAATTTGAACTCAAATTTCTTTCTTCATCATTTAACATAAGGATAAGTGTTTCCATATCGCCTCTTCTTAGGACATTTCCACATCGTCTCTTCTTTGGACATATAAGACCCATTCAACTAATTTACCACAAGTTAAAACTTAGATTTGACTACCATAATTAAGATCCTTAGGTATTTTATAATTTTTATTTTGTAAATTAAAGCCTTGTACTAATTCATGTTTATTGCTTAAAATTTTTGCTTCTAACGATATCTTACCTAAATCTCATGCGACTCTTAGTGAATGATACTAGATGCTTTATTAATATATATAATTCAAACAGGTGATTATTTTATGAAATGTTCATTTAAGTTTGAGCCATTAGTATGAATGGTGTATTTAACCATAAAATCAATTCCTAATTAAGACTTTGTTGGCATTTGTAGTATGAAACTAATGTCAAATTTATAAGCTTTACTAACCACTTCACAATTTATACGACATTTTAGGTTTTTGTAACGCTTGTCAGTGACATAGTTGTTACTATTTGGGTTTTTGTAACATTTGTCAATGACATATTTGTTACTATAATGATAGAAGGAGCCTAGAACTAAGGCTTTATTTTTCTTTCAAACATGATGATAATCGGCATTGCCTTCTACATTTATGTGTAACTCTAAGCTTTGAATGATTTTGTTCACATGGTATATAGTTTTTTTGTTGTCTATCTTCCTATACTACCATTAAACTGAGTACTTTTAGGGACATAAAGATATATAGATAAATGCCTTTATTGATTTAAGGAGTAGTTGTAAGAGGTATGCTTTATAAATATATCTTTAGATTTTCAAAAGCATGTTAACATTCATTGTTTATTTGAACATTTGACTTGAAAAATGAAATGTATTTATTGATCAACCTAGACAAAAAAATGAGATAAACTTGTTATTTTACCTATGAGATTTTGAGATTCTTTTAGTGTCTGTGGTGATCTTATTTTCATTACAATGTAAATCTTTTATAATTCCCCTTTAACTTACTATAAAACTTAAAAATTTTCTACTAGAAGTTTCAAACATAAACTTCTCGAGATTGAGATTCATGCCATATCTTTTCAATATCTTAAATAACTCTAGTAAGTTTTCTAGATGGTCTCCCTATGCTTTTGTTTTTTCGATTACGTTAACCTTTATTTTCTTGCAAATATGCTTATGGAATATAAAGTTGACTAGTATTTGGTAAGCCACTTCATTCGTTTATTAAGTGATATCATCTTGTAGCAGTAAGTTTTGTTATTCAATACATATACTATTTTTTTCTTCATCATATTCCTATATGTGGATTTGATTGTAGCCTAAGTATATGCTTATGAAGCTTAACTATAACTACCTATCGTGGCATCCACAAGCATATATAAGTTTGAAGTGAGTAGTTATCCTTTTATAACATTTTATTTAAGCTTATAAAGTCTCCAAATATTTGCCACTTTTAGTAAACTTTACACAATTATAAAGTTGGACAACCAATTTGGATGCACCACCTCTTTAATGAAACCTAAATTAAACAACTTGTCCACCTCTTCTTGTATAGTCTATTGCCATTCCTTTGTAAAAATTATTTCCTTTGATTTCATAATTTGATAACAGCTTTCACATTTAACATATGAGTGCTTATCTATGGACCGATCCACTTCATACTTGAGGAAGAGCGTATGGATATCTCTTATTATTCTCTTAACTATGATATTATTCAAACATGCTGATCTTAACTCATATTTAATTTTACTTGTCGCTTTATTATACAATCAATTTGTATATGTTGGATCAAAGGAGAATTATACTTAATAGTGGCAATAATACAAAGTTGGATAATCTGGACTGTTTGTTTATGCAATATAGGTTAAATCAACATGATCAAAATTATAATGTTATATATAAAGATATATGTATCTTTTTGATTATGAATCGTATGGAACTTCTTAAGTTGAAAAATAACTAAATCAACTTTTGGTGAAAGAAGGATGATAATGTTGAATTGTTAAATCTTATATATCTGATGTTTTGATGAAATAACAATTCATGAAAAAGATGATTATTATATTTTATGATATCTACTAATGAATTTATGTGATATATTCATATTTATTAAATGGAATAATTATTTAATATTTTGAAAAGTTCAAAGCGTTTAAATTTGAGTAGAAATTAATCATTGAGAATGTTGATACATTTGATATATAGTTGAAAGGCTATAATATGTTGAAAATTTCACTTTTACGATGAATTCAAAGAGTTTATTTTTAGAGATGGTTATGAATTTATCATGTCTATAAGAAGAAGGTAGGTGGGAGTACAATTATACTTTTCAGTGGGAGTGTGTAAAGACGTATTACTTATAAAGAACAAAATTTTATATTTTTAATTATTGAATATGTGATAGTCCAAGAACAACTTTTATTGGAGATGAATAGGTAACATATTAATTATGGCAATTAGACCTATAATGATAGATAATGTACTAAAGGTATTTAGTATTTGAGTTATATGATACTTGTGAAGTATTAAAAATATATATTATTCTAGGCATGAGTTGATAATTGAGTTCAAAGTTATAAGGATATTAACTTTAGAAGAAAATATTAGTTAAGATATATTTTACTTATAACAATATTATACTAAGATTAAAAAGGTTTCAATGTAGTATTGATTGCTAATTAAGCCATAATACATTTTTCATTTATTGGAAATGATTATTTGGATTAAGAAGATCTTTAATGAACTTTATACAATTCTTTTTATTGTTCAAGACAATAATGTACTATAGAACATGAGAGCCATTAAGCATATAAAAGAAGATAAGGTCTCATAAAAAATCTAAGTATGTATTTAGGTTGTTTCTTTTAATTATAATGATAATTATGATGAAAGTTGTAAGATTTAAGCAAGTGCTCACTATAGAGAATCTTATAATCCCACTAAACCACTATCCCAACAGTAGCCTGATCCTTATATAGTGATATGGTATAAGTTAACGATTAGTTTGTATAAATGGGATATTATTGGTTTATGCCCTACAACCAATCAGTTGACTATAGTTTAGTGATAAAATAATTTAAAGACATTTTTTATCTTATACATATTCAGATGTATATGATAAAGTTTATAGGATAAACTACAGCCAGTCAGTTGGCTATAGTTTAGTGACAAAATAATTTAAAGACATTATTTATCTTGTATATATTCATATGTATATGATAAAGTTTATAGGATAAATGTATATTATATAAAAAAATTATAATGAGATCATAATTATGATATTAGTATTGCATTTGTGTATTATGCTTATATTATTCTTATTCATTGTTATATTAAGAACAAATATTAATAGTTCCTAAAAAGATTAGTATAAGTTATGTTCTTCCTTATAAAGAAAGTAGTCAATCTCATAAAATAAAGCATATAGTTAATTAAACAAGCGTATGGGTACTTATTAAAAAAAAGTTAACTTAATTGACCCTATATGAGAATTCTACTTATAACTTTACTTGTATTTGTATGAAAATTCTTATTGTGATGATTGTCTAAGTGATCTTTTGATTTGAGATCTTAAAAGTATCTTGCATAGGGATGTTACATATTGATAATACTTATGACCTATTCTAGTATAGGGTAGTTCAATTGATAGTCATTAGATATAATATAAACTATATGGAGATAGTTGAACGACAATATAAGATTCATTCTAAAATACTAAAGAGAATTATTTATTATTCTTAATTAGAATTGATTTGAGAAATCTTTGGCCAAGTTGGAATGATACTTTATCAAATAGTTTTTAAATGTCATTAATAGAATCCAATACTAATGGTAGAGAATTGATATAATTAGACTTAAATAGAGTAGGCATTAATTAGATGCTCTATATCTAATCATAATATTAAATGACAAAAGGATTCAATTATATGAAAAAAATTATGCACAAAAAAGTTAGTCAAATTCATTTTAATATTCCTAAATATTTGGGTGGTCATAAAAAATTGTCAGATGCCAATATTAATCTATAGATATAAAATATTGAATTAGAGATTTAAATATAAATTAAAGGAGTCTAATTTATCTAATCCTTAATATGATTTAAGGATATAATTTATATTTATTACCAACATATTTAGGAACCTATTGAGTCATATATAAAGACAAGTTGAAGAGAGAAAAGATGTTTTAATCAAGTTGGACTTAATTGTAAAGTTTGATAAACTTTATGATTAAAAATAAGGACCAATGTAAGATATTAAGTCTTGTTTATGAATAATTGATATTTAATTTGAATTAATTATAATTATAATTATATTTTAAATTTAAATTTAAATTTAATTTTATTTCAGTTAAATTACTAAACTATCTAGAACCTATTATAAATAGAATTAGGCTCTAAGAGAGTTGTTACTTCTTGCCTAACCCTCTTTATAATAGTTGTAGAGTTCTCTTAACTTGTTCTATAGATACTGTTAGAGACCGGATATGTATACGACTACAATGGTTGAAATGAGCTAGTTGTAGAATCAAATTAAAAAGAAATGATAAGAAAATGATTGAGCTTCATACTAATGTACAAGTTATGATTTATGCTTTATTATATTTTATGTGTTAATCATGTTATAAAATTTTAAATGATTTTGACTTTCATAAAATTATATGAAAAGTTTTATATTTATTTTGCTACATGTAGGATGAGATCTCGCCTTGATTTCTTAACAAAACATAAAATATATTAAACTATATTTGCACTCCCTTCAAGGAAGTAAGCTTACAAAAATAAAGAAAATTACATTATAATAATTTTCCTTTTTCTATAATAGAACTTACGATAATTCTAACTATTAATGAGAAACATCAAAACAATATAGGGGAAAAATAACATGTTATAGGAAGCCTATACAAAACCATAAAATCACAGATAAATCTAATGATGTGAAAAGAGAGAAACATAGTAATTGTAGCTATAATGAATTTTAATATCCAACTTTTATATCAAAACATGAATCAAAACTAATGGTAAGGGATATAACTAGGAAACTGAGGGACTAGATAAAATTAAATGATAATTACATTAAAGGAGGACGAATCAAGATACATAGAAGAATTTTGGCATCAACTTTCTTAAATCCATCTCGTCTGGTTATCTTAATTTTCAATGTTCATTTGAGACCAAATATTAGGAAAGGGACTTCTTTAACCATATGCACCATAATTAGTGTATACTATTATGAAATTAGAGTGGGATTCAATCCCATATGTAGTGAAATAATAATGAAAATTTTATGTTTTGATTTTACAATAGACAAGATCACTTTAAATTCTATAAGATAATTAACACATAAAACACAATAAAGCATAAATCTTAATTCGTACCTTATTTTGAAGCTTGTTCTTTTTACTGTCATATCCCTTAAACTATTTATAAAACTAGCTTATCTCAACTATCATAGTTATATAAATTGTTGGGCCTCGAACGGTATTCATAAAATGTGTTGGAATAACTCTGTAACTATTGTAAAGAGGGTTAGGTAAAGAGTGCGACCTCCCTTAGAACTTAAGCCTATTTATAATAGGTTATGGACATTATAGTAATTTAATTTAAATTGAATTCCTAATTTCAATTAAACTTTAATTAAAATTATAAATAATTCTAATTAAATACCAATTTTGTCCAAATAAATCCAATATCTCATATTGATCCTTATTTATTAAATATCTCATATTTAATCATAAAGTTTCTTAAACTTTACAATCAAGTCTAACTTGATTAAAATATATTTTCACTCTTCAACTCGTTTTTTACGTGCGACCCATTAGGTTCTCAAATATATTAGTAATGAATATAAATTATAACCCTAAATTATATATATGATTAGACAAATCAAACTTTTTTAATTTATCTTTAATTCTCTAATTAACAATTTATATCCGTAGATCGAGATTGATGTCTAGCAATACATTATGACCACACAAATATTTAGGAATGTCAAAGTAATTTTGTCTAACTTTTCCAGTATGATTTTTCCATATAAGTCAATATTTTCTTCATACAATGTTCTGATTAAACATAAAGTATGAAATTAATGTCTACTTTATTTGAGTCCAATATTGTTAGATCTCCACCATGAGTTTTTGTAAACTATTTCAAAATATCATTCTACCTTATCCAAAGATTCTCGAATCAATTTTAATTAAGAACAATGAAATATTTTTCCTATTTACTTTTGGGTAATGAATGCTATATTGATCACTCAATTACCTCTATATAGTTCATGTTATATCAAATGACTATTGATTGAGTTATTAACCAGAATAGGTCATAAGTAGTATCAAAACATAACAATTCCTATACAAGATAACTTTGGAGATCTTAACTTAAAGGATTACTTATATAATCATCATAATGATAATTTCTATAACATATAAGTAATGCTCCAAATGGATTTCTTATATGGGGTCAGTTCAGTGAATTGTTCTCAAACAAGAACCCATAAGTTTGTTTAAGTATCTCCATAATTTAGTGTATGAGATTTACTACTTCCTTCATAAGAAAAATATAACATGTCCTAATCTTTTTATGTTCTATTAATGTCCAGTCTTAATAGAATAATGACTAGATATAATTTAAGGATAACATACAAATGTAATATAAATTTCATAATTATAATCTCATTATAATTTCATTTGCAATGTATATTTATCCTATGGACTTTATCTTATACATATGAATATGTATAAGATAAATAATGTCTTTAAATTATTTTATCACTAAATTACAACCAACTGATTGGCTGTAGGGAATAAAAGAATAATATCCCATTTGTACTAAACCAATCATTTAAGTATCTTATATCATATTGCCATATGACGATCATGCTACTATTGGGACAATGGTTTTGTGAGAGAATTATAAAAGATTCTCAGTAATGAGCACTTGTTTAAATCTTATAACTTTAGTCTCAATTATCATCCTAATTAAGAGAAATCGCCTAAATATTTAATTGGATCTTTGATGAAACCTTTGCTCCTTTTGCATGCCTAATGGATCTAATGTTCTATAGTACATTACTATCTGAACAATGAAAGGAACTATACCAAATTCTGTTCCATATAATCATTTCCATTCCCAATCTTAAGAAAATGTTTTTAAATAAAATAAACCTTAATTAGTATTTACTTCTAAATTTAATATCTGTATAACCTTGAACTCAAATATCAACTTATACATAGAATAATGGATATTTTCAATACTTCAAAAGTATTAGATATCTTAAATACTAAACATCTTTAGTATATTGTCAATGTACTTGGACTTAGAATAGGTAAATAACTTCCAATCTTTATCTATAGATCTAATTTCCAGAATTAAGTTATTAGCTTTTCATATCTAAAATGAATTATTCTTGGACAATTATGTTTTCAAAAATAAAAATATGAATTATTTTTCTTTGTAAGCAATATGTCTTTTCATACTCCCATTAAAGAGGAAAACTATACTCCTGCTTACCTTCTTATAGACATGATAAATTTACAATTATCTTCAAAACAAACTCTTTGAATTTGTCATAAAAGTAAATCTGTCAATGCCTCATGGCCTTTCAACTATACATAAAATGTATTAACAAAGGAATTAGTTTCGATTAGATGTATTGTCATGAGATTTGAACTTTCAAATTTCAAATTGCTCTTCCTACTTATCTTGACAACAATTCTCCTATAAGTGTTCATTGAAACAAACAATTTGTTCAATGAGACTGTAATATTATATCCAACCTTTTTGGATATCTTATACTCTTCAATTATCTAATTTTGTTATAGACTTATTAGATAATATGTGCTTCAATTGAACATCAAATAAAAGTCTTAACATTTTATATCTGATATGAAATATTGCTAATTGATCTAATTGGAATTGTTAAAGGTCAGTTGGAAGGTACAATTATAGTAGAAATAAATATTGTGTCGTACAATATCTCATATGTATTTTCTTCCTTATATAAATCCATAGACTTAAAGAATTTTGTTGTGAAGGTATTTACCGAGGAATCTCATTTGCTATAGATGACCGAAAATATTAAATTTCACCACTTCGATCTTATCGAAGTGACTTGGCATTCCTGATGCTTAATTTTCTACTTAGATTTAAACAATTCAAATTTTTTAAAATTTTAAATCAATATTTCATCTAATATATATGACTATATCATATAAAGTTATTAATACTTTTAATAAATTATGAATTGTTATTCTATCTAATACATCACCTATATAAATTTAATAATTCAACACCATCAACATCAATTCACTAAAGGTTGATTTGGTTGTTATTCAACTTAATAAGTTTCATATAATTGATAATGAAAATTATACATGTATGATTGTATATAACTCTGTGATTCTTGTTATGTTGATTTAACCAATATGGTATAAAAGAATAATCTTAGTTATCTAACTTTGTATTCTTGCCACTTATGTTAAACTTAAGTTGCCCTTGATTTAATAGATACAATCTATTTGTTTAAGATTGAATAAATTACGTTTACTTAACAATAGATTGCTTGTCATGCATTGAACATTATAATAATGTCAAATCTAAATTTGGTATAAAATACTTATAAGCATGAACTAAAAATACATATGATCTATATCATATCACATATAGGTAAGAAAATTTATGCAATCATTTTCTTCTTATGACAACTACTAATAGCAAAATCTTTAGCTAATGTCTATGTTTATACTTTTAGTAGGCTAAATTGAGGGGACAAGTCCGTTAAGTTACTATACCTTTTAGCTTTACTCCATGTAACCTCTTGCATCTCACTATCATGATGTTGACATACATCTTACATATTGTCATCAAAGTTTATAAGATAATTGTCAACTCAAAATGTTCATACATTTTGTCATGTTCATATATTTTGTCATCTATATGATATTGACATATATTTAAACTATGTTACTGAATCCTCAAAATGGATTAATAGCAAAATTGCATAATAGACATACAATTTTTCTATCTAACTTTGAGAGCTCTTCTCAAACATAACTTGTTTCCAAGAAATTTAGTTCAATAACTTAGTATCAACTATGCTAAACAAGGTAAATTCTACTCATAATAAAATATGAATGTAACAAAAGCAAGTATTGGTTATATGTCGTGACTACCAGATAAAGTCATAACTTTAATCGTGTATTTAGTTACTTCTACTATTTTATTTGAAATAATAGCCCTCACTACTATTCAAATTCTAATTTTTCTAGTGGACTAAGAACCAATTCAAATTTAGTTGATCTTGACTTTCCTTAACAAACCAACTAAACTTATTAGGTATGTAATAACTTTATTGATCATATATCATGTGTCTCCTAGATCTATTAGGTGACAACTCTTACTAAAACATAAATTCTACTTAGAATAAAATATAAATGTAACAACAGCAAGTATTAGTTATATGTCATGACTACCAAATAAAGTCAGGACTTTAATCGTGTATTTGGTTACTCCCACTATTTTATTTAAAATAATAGCCCTCACTACTATTCAAATTCTAATTTTTCTAGTGGACTAGAAACTAATTCAAATTTAGTTGATCTTGACTTTGCTTAAAAAACCAACTAAACTTAAATTAGGTAAGTAATAACTTTATTGATCACATCTCATATGTCTCCTAGATCTGTTAGGTGACAACTCTTACTAAAATATATTTTATATACTATTCATAACCTACGTCTAAATTTATGTTATCATAAGTTTACTCATCCAAATGACACAAATTTAGTTGAGTAGGGTCCATCATTACAAAACTGAATAAATTCGGGTTAAAGCCACCTTGAATTTGCCCAATAATCCTAACAATAAATAGAACCCTCGTTTCTTCTTATATTAATGGAAATCAACAATCATGTTCTCAATGTGTACTTAATATTTTAACAAAAGATTTAATTTTATTCGTCTCTTCAAACACAAAATTGCACGTAATAATTTCACATATAAAACATATAATTTAACATGCATCCAATGTATATATCAAACATACAAATAAAGTATACAACTTATGCATTCATAATATGCATAAAATATTAAGCTTCATTTGATTCTAATTATTAATTTTCACAATCTAAAATAATAATTCGAACTCCTTGGATGATTAAATTCTTTAATTCATGAAAGAATTAAATTTCTATTTGGATTAAATTCCTATTCCAAATAGAAATTTAATTTGATTAAAAATAATTTCAAATTCAATTGGATACTATTTTCAATTATCTTAACCCCTTTAATAAAATTTAATTGAAAACAATTTTCAGTAAATTATGCTTCTTACTCATTATAACTTAGGAAAACTCTTTTTAAAAAATTTAACAAGTATGAAATCCTAATCCAATTAGAAAACTACTTCAAATCTAGTTATAAATTATTTTTCTTTAATTAGAAAACTATATCTAATATTAAAAGGAAACTACTTTCAAAATTAAATAAAAATACTTTTGAATTTAATTTAAAAATTCCCTTACATTATTTATCTAGAGATTGTTTTCTTAATTAATTAGAAATTTTTATAAATTAAAAATATTTTCAAGATTATGAAAGAAATCTCATTTTTCTTAATTAATAAATGAAAACACTTGTCAAAATTTAATCAATAAAAATACCTTTTCTAATAAATCAAGAAATCTATTATTCATATATAAAGAAACAATTTCTAAATAAACAAAATAATGATTCTCTAAATAAAGAAACAATATAATGATAATTCTATAAACAAATAAAATCAATAAATTTAATTTATCTTAATTAAATTGAAATAAATAAATTTAATTAATAATCAGCTTTCATAATTATTCAAGAAAAAACTTTTCTTAATTTTAAAGAGACTGATTAATTAATTTCAATCTAATTGAAAATAATTAAGTTTATTTTACTATTTTAGAAACAATTTTTCAAAATTTTAAATTTGGAATTGATTTTACTCTT
>JANIPM010000233.1:58734055-58750397 GCA_027478405.1 Erythroxylum cassinoides | reverse complement strand
ATTTATTTTGCATATTCATTCATTCATTTTAGTAGCATTTTTAGGTTATTTTATTTATTTTCATTAAGTTTGTTATTTATTTTATTTTTCTTGTTTCTTCGTAGAAAGCATGAAGTTTAGTTTCAAATCTCACCTAATCTACCATTGAGAAAAAATTGGAATGAAGAAGTTTGCCTTGTAGGACTGATTGGCTTCAGGAGTTTCCTAACATGGTGAATCAGCATCTTCCCTTCATGGGCTCTGATCATAGACCAATGCTGATTCAATTGAACCGCAACCCTCCCCGACTGATAGGCTTCCGGGGTTTTGATTTCAGAATATTTGACTCACCCACCCCAGCTTTGAAGGGGTGGTATCCGAGCATTGGTTGCCCGCTGAGGCAACGATGAGCAAATTGCTAGAGACGTTCTCCACACAACTCTTGAAATGGAACCAGTCAGACATCGGTAATCTCTTCCATAGGAAAAAAACGTCTCCTAGCTAGGCTGGAGGGCATACACCGGGCCATAATGACGGCTAGTAACTTAGATCCTTTACTTGCTTTGGAAGAGCAGCTAAGTGAGGATCTTACTCAGGTCCTGTGTGAAGAAGAAATTTTCTGGCATCAGCGAGCCCGCTGCGAATGGATCTCTCAAGGAGATCGGAATACTAAATACTATCACACCCTCACTCTTGCTCGTCGTAAGAACTTAGGATTACGAACCTCATGGATTCGACTAGGTTGCGCATCTCAGATCCGGATCAACTGCGCCTGATCGCAAGAAATTTCTTTGTTCACCCTTACACTGATAATGAAGGAACTATGCCTTGGTTTCCGATCACTTGTGCCTTCCCATCGTTAACAGAGGAGGGAGTCTGTGAACTCCATCTACCGATCCATGCCATTGAGGTTAAGAATGCGGTCTTCGATATGAATCCTAATAAAGCTCCGGGGGTCGATGGTTTTAATGCGTTATTCTTTCAAAAACAGTGGGATAAGGTTGGTCCCACAGAGGTGGATTTCATCACGGAGATCTTTAGCCAAAGCCGATGGGAATAGGATTTAAATCATATCATTTTGGTACTGATCCCAAAAATCCCCTCCCCTTCTACTATATTGCAATTCCGTCCGATTAGTCTTTGCACTGTTCTTTATAAGATAATTTCAAAAGTCATTGTGAATCGGCTAAAGCCTCAGATGGAATATCTTATGCAGGAGACTCAGTGCAGTTTTATTCCTATCCGACAAATAACAGATAATATCATCATAGCACAGGAAGTCATTCATTCGATGCGCAAGAAACAAAAGAAGACGGGTTATTTTGCGATCAAGGTTAACTTGGAAAAAGCATATGATAGAATTCGGTGGGATTTTATCCATAATACTCTCATAGATATTGGAATCCCGGGCCAGTTAATTAGCGTCATTATGAAGTGTGTGACGATGGTCACAATGCAAGTTGACTGGCAAGGTACCTGTACGGATCCTTTCAAGCCCTCACGGGGTATTCGCCAAGACGATCCCCTTTCACCTTACCTTTTTGTTTTATGCATGGAAAGGCTAGGACATCTCATTTCTCAGGTGGTGGATCAAGGTATATGGGATCCGTTAAAGCTGGGCCCTAATGGTCCGCTAATCTCTCACCTTTTTTTTTGCAGATGACCTAGTTCTTTTTGGGAAAGCCACGGAGGCCCAAACGAGTATCATTGCTCAAACTCTGTAGGTTTTTTGCCAATCTTCTGGACAAAAAGTCAATCTGGACAAGACTCGAATCTATTTGTCCAAAAACGTCCCCCCTAACTTAGCGCATAGGTTTATCCAAAGCCTAAACATCACGAGGACCGATAATCTCGAAAAGTATTTAGGTGTCCCATTACTTCATGAGCGTACCACGAGGCGTACTTACCAGCATATCCTGGATAATGCTCGTAAGAAACTCTCCGATTGGCAAGAAAAAGTCTTATCCCTAGCCGGGAGAGTTACCTTAACACAATCAATTATTTATGCCCTTCCCGTATTTACTATGCAGATCGTGAGGATCTCTCGACAACTCTGCGATAAGTTGGAGCGCTTTATGAGAGATTTTACTTGGGGATCCATGGGAGCCCAACGAAAATTGCATTTAGTATAATGGGAGGCAGTATGCCAACCCAAGGCTGCAGGGGTCTTGGCGTAAAGCGTATACGCTCTTCCAATGACGCTCTCTTGACTAAACTCTAATGGTCTTTGCTTACGAATCCAACAGCGCTCTGGGCCCGCATCTTAAGGGCTAAATACCGTCTGGAACCCCAATCTATCCCTCTCACTTTAGATAAGCTAAGGGCTTCAGCTACCTGGAGAGGTAGTTTCGCAACTTGGAAGTTTGTCAGACAGGGCATTAAATAGAAGCTGGGAAATGGGCAGAAAGCTCTATTCTGGTTGGATACATGATCGACGACGATCATTGGCAGTGGAATCGTTTTCAACAGTATCTTCCTTCATAGTCTGTATGGAAATTGCGGAGATTTATCTCACTTCAGACATCGCCGAGGAAGATACCATAATTTAGGGGCCAACAAATCATGGTCGGTTCATAACTGCCTCTGCTTATGATGTGATTGAAGGCACTACCCCGTCTGCGTCCGGCAACATTTGGGGTTTAATCTGGAAATGGGCCGGTCCCCAACGGATTTGGGCATTCCTTTGGCTCATGAGGAACCAAAAGCTCCTAACCAATCAGCAGCGAGTGACTAGACACCTCACTATAGATAGCAGCTGCCATGCGTGTTGGTCTGAAGAGTCCATTTTACATGCTCTTCGCGATTGTCAAATTGTTCAAGATTTTTGGCGTAAATTTCCTTCTGAAGTGGTTAGCATGGAATTTTTTCAACAAGATGTGGAGCGGTGGGTTAATTCCAATCTCCAGAAGCAAATTCCATGGGCCATCATTTATGGTGTTGCCTGCTGGAGTGTGTGGCAATGGCGTGATAAAAGTATTTTTGAATCTGCTTTTGAATGGCCAACAGACGGATCCAGAGTAGTTATGGATTATGCCACTTAGATAATTAGGGCGAAGGAAGTGGAACGCAGTGTCAACCAAGATCAGGGCTTCCTGGTAGGCCATTTTACAGATTGGGATAAACCAATGGATGGTTGGGTCAAGTTAAATACTGACGGAGCAGTCAAACTGGGGCCACATAATGCTGCTGCTGGAGGATTGATTAGGGATTGTCACGGTCAATGGTGTGCGGGATTTATCCATCACATTGGATAGACTTCGCTGATTACCGCTGAACTTTGGGGAGTCCATTTTGGCCTTACCTTAGCCCGGGAGCTCGGATTTCGACGAGTGATCGTTGAAGTGGATTCACTTGAGGTGATCAATATTCTTTCCTCCGTTACTATACCCTCGATTGATTACACTTTCTTGGTGGCAGGTACTTGTGGGCTATTCCACTGCGCCTAGGAGGTGAGGCTACAGCACGTGTATTGCAAAGAGAACCAATGTGCAGATAGGCTGGCCTCTATTGCAGCACTGTCAAGCCCAGGAGTCCATCCCTTACAAGAGCCTCCACTTACTATCATGGCTCAGTTACAACGAGATCAGCACGTTGCCTTATACCGTAGATCCCTGCGTTAGCTAGGGTGTTTGTTTATGTATTGCTACTTTTCCTATATTAACCAAAAAAAGAAGTTTGCCTTGCAATTTTAACGTCAAGAAGTCTGGAAATTTTTGTGCACCTGGCAGATACATCAAGAAGCAACTTACCAATTGAGAAATAGAAAATACACGCAAGTTAAAAGAGAACAAAAACGGCAGCACATGGGAGTCCAAAAATGCAATCAAGATAGAAGTAAAATGCAGCAGCAAGGACAGTAAAAAACGCAAAGGCAAAGAGGAGAAAACATAGGAGCCAGCATCGGTGTGTGAATTGAGTGAGGAACTAAATTGTCACATCACGAAAACAGTGAGGGAGAGCTACAGTGCGTAAACACCAGGGGAAACCACCAAAATGACGCAGAGACGCATCTGACGCCACTAAAACGATGCTCTAAGGGGAAAGCTTCAAGGGCTGACGTACCACGCAGGCACTAAGAGAAGCTGACCGAGACGTATGCAGCTGGGGAGAACAACCACCATCATAGACACACCACACAAACTACGCACGCAACGCTGGAGCATAAAGAGGGACGCACGCGAGGAGTCACCACCAAGACGCACGCAAAACACAATGAGGCAGAGACAAAAGGTGACGCAAAAAAGGATCCTAAAACCCATTCATTCTTGAGGCAAGTTTTGGAAAAAGGTAATGCTTTTTGGAGTAAAAGTTGACCCGCTATTATCTAACTCCTAGATGTCTAAAGCATAAGTTGATAATTACTCAAGTGGGGGAGTTCAACTTAAGAGGTTTTTGTGTTTTT
Organism: Erythroxylum cassinoides; assembly: GCA_027478405.1. Taxonomy (NCBI): domain Eukaryota; kingdom Viridiplantae; phylum Streptophyta; class Magnoliopsida; order Malpighiales; family Erythroxylaceae; genus Erythroxylum; species Erythroxylum cassinoides. Next base: position 58,746,016 of record JANIPM010000233.1, on the reverse strand, counting down.
GATAATTACTCAAAACTTGATAACGTTACAATTTGAGATTACAATTCAACAATCATCAATAGGTAGACAGTGTTTTGGATGGATTTCCCTTCGAAATCGAAGATATCTCTAAAGAGAGAACTGTATTGTTGAAAAGAAAGTACCTTGACGAGACTATCAAAGTAGACGTTGATATGCCTAATGTCGAAGTTGAGGAGGGTAATGAAGACGATGATAATATTGAATCCAATGCCCCACCTAGTGTTCCATTGGTTGTGACAATTTCTAAGGATAACAGTAGTAAGTTTTTGGAGATTGGTGTCACTGCTTTTCTTGATGAGATCTCTATCGATAACTGGGCAATTAAGGACTTGAGTATTTTCGAAGATTAACTTGTGTATGAAGGCCCTGACTTTAAATAAGTTCTGTGATATGAATTGCCTGATTGTAATATGAAGTACCTATTTTTAAGTAAGCTTATGATATGGATTATCTGAAACTTTGCGATTATTGGCTTCTGCTAATGGCTTTTTGCTAATGCATTTTTAGGTTTCGATTTGGTAGTGATTTGGATGAGAATTTGCAGAAGGATTTCCACAAGTATCTTGAGATTAGAGGGTTACTTATGCTCAATTAGTCTTTCTCCCCTTTTTTCTTGTTATTTTTCTAGTGTTCGTTGTGATTTTTCCTTTTCTTTTTGTTAGTTCTTTTATGATTCCATTAGAGTGGATCTGGTTATTCTTTTTATTTGTTCCAATAAGTAAAATTTAGGACTAACTTTAAAATGGGCGTAAATGTAAACTGATGAGAGTTTTTCTGGCATTGTTGATTTGATGCTTGGAGTTGTCTCATATGCAATGATACTTTCTTGTGAGCTATACTATATATGGTGCTTCTACCTGCATTAGGTCATTCCTTAATTCTTGAACGGGGCTTGGTTTGAGCAATTGAATCCCGTGCTAATCTATAAAGTGGAAAAGAGATTGGGGACTTTTTATGTAACTTTCTTAGCTTATGCACGGTGACATTATTGGAGTTCACTCTTACGTATTCGAATTTGAGTTTTTGGTTATGATAGTGTTAATAGAAGCATGGTTGCACCGCCTTCTTGTTTTAGGATATATGATGAGCCTCACCATGGATTGGCCTTTAAAATCTTCCTTTCTTGTGATCTTTGCAGAACATTGAGGTGATATATTCCTTTTGTAAATGACCAGTTTATAATGCAGCAATGCTTTCAAGAGTGATAATTTTAGTCTTGATTGTTAATCTTTTTGGTTAATGGTGAAGAATGGGATTGCTAGTTAATAGATGAATGTTTTAATGAGGATGTATGTTGTATGCTTTTATGCTCAGTCTTCATCTGGCTTTAGATTTTTATAGGGCTCTTCTGCTTTGTGTACTACTTTTTTGTCTTCTTCTTTGTGTGCTTTGTTTTCCTTACATCATTAATCATTCCATTGTAGCACATGGAATTTTATGCATGTAATTTAACTAGGTTGCAATCATGTCTCTGCATATCCCCATCCTAATGGTAATCATTAGCAAAACTAACCATATAATTTGTTGTTATAATCTGGACCAGCAGATATGCTATTGATATGTGCATGCCTATTTAAGAATGTTCTGTTTCTGAATTGCATTTTCAGGAGATTATTCCTATCATAAATTGGGAGACAGCGACATTTAGTACTCCAGTGCTGGCCATTCTACTCTTTACATCTGTGGCATTATTCCCTGCTCTGCTTTTGCCTTCTACACCTTCTATGTGGGTTGTTGGAATGACCTTCGGTTACGGCTTTGGTTTTCTATTAATTATGTCGGCAGCAGCTGTGGGAGTATCACTTCCTTTTTTTATTGGTTCTCTGTTCCTTCAAAAAATTCAAGTATGCCTATGTGAAGATATCAAGTTTTTGTACTCACTTTTCTTCTTCACTATTCTTGACAGATGTCATCAAACATTTTTGATGCAGGGTTGGTTGGAAAAATATCCAAAGAAAGCTGCTATATTGAGAGCAGCTGGCGAGGGAAACTGGTTTCACCAGTTTCAAAGTGTTACTTTGATAAGGATTTCTCCGTTTCCATATATTTTGTACAATTACTGTGCTGTGGCAACAAATGTGAAGTATGGTCCTTACATCTTGGGGTCATTGGTTGGAATGGTGCCAGAGGTTTTTCTTGCAATATATACGTAAGAGCTATTTCTGTATCCCTTCCCTTTCAGATATTTCTTATTTCTTTCACCTTAATGTGTGTGGATCTGTCTGGTCCAAACCTATTGCACAAATGAAAGAGCAAACTGAAATTTCAATTAGGAGACATACACCCAGAAAATTATGAGAGAATGGAAATCAAAACAGCACCAGCTATTTAGGTGATAAATGATGTGAGAAAATGGGATAAAGAGGAAAAGTTGTGTGATGAAGATGGCGATAGATCTTTGCTAGTGATTATTTTTACTGACTGTTTGTGCTGTTTTACTAGAAGTACATGCCTTGGAGTAAGCAATTAAAGCTACCATCACTTGCAATGTTAGGAAATTCAAGATTCAAAATTCTAATTCTAATTTGTAATTGTTTAGTTGCAGTCTTCCAATCCTTTTAAAGTTATTCATGTGTTAGATCTAGGTTTACATCTGGGTTTGGGGCTTGGAAGATTTTGCTAGTGATTATTCGTCAAGTTATTGATGAATTCATAAGCTTCGGAAGATGTTTACAATTGGTTTATCAGGAATATCTTGAATGTGACAAACACAAAGATAAAAACTGGCAATCATATATGTGGACTCTTACAAATTATAATAGGAGGCAATTTATTTAAGAGTTAAGACCTCTAGGTATTGGCTGTAAAGGCACAACCTCTAGGTATTGACTGTAAAGGCACAACTGGATTTGATGAGAGGAGTCTGAATTTGTGTCGTTGCCTTTAGAAACTGTTGGTCAGAATCCCCACTTAAATATTGTAGTCAGTAATCAAGATATGGTAAAGCTATATAAGACCCAAAGTAAATCAACATACATCCGTTTCTGAATTGTACTAACACATTTTCTCATTTATGTTCTTTTAACGAATTTGTGTGCCTACATCTTACACTTAACGGAGAAATTGTTCTTTTGAGTACTCGGGGACGATGTAATTTGTTCCAAATACAAGTTATTTTGTTGGCACCTGTTCGTTGTTCTAACCTCTAGCCTCACCTGTTACATGAAGTTGAGCTACTTTCGTTAGTAGTTGTTCCTATTAGAGTACCAATTGGGCTTTCAACAGCCAGAGGATGGTTTATTGAGCAAAGGTAGCATAAAAGTCATCAACTTCAAGAATAATGTCTCTTTGGTTCCTATTCCTTCGGAAGCAGACAGTTCTTCGATTAATGTCTCTGTTCTATTCTTGTATTCCCTGTTCCTTCCTTTTCTCTAAAAGTGGGTTTAGTGATTTTGTCCTTTCTTTGCATAAAATGCAGAAACTGGTTCTATTTATTAGTATAATCCTTTTGATGTGGTACTGAGGTTGTATATTTCTTCCATTTATTGCAGCGGGATACTTATACAGGCCTTGGCAGATGCTTCAGATGACCACCATGCTCTTTCAGCTTCACAAATTATCTTTAATGTTATTGGTTTCTGTGCTAGTGTGGTCACCACAGTTGTCTTCACTCTATATTCTAAAAGGAAGCTAAGAGTATCACAAGGAGAACCATTGTTGGCCTAGCGTGACAGGTCTCATTTTGATCAGTATAATCTAAACCAGTGTGCTCACAGAAGCACAATAGAGCATGTCTCAGATGGGTGAGGTTTAATTTTGTTCATCAACTTCATCCATGATGGAGTAATTGAAGGACATTGACAATGATGCTACGGACAGCAAAAAACATGACAAAAATCTAACGTAGGTATGGCCAGCTTTCTTATTTATTTCATTTCCTCGCTTTTTTTTAGGCCTCTGTTTCTCTGTATCTTTACATGGTTGAGATGGAAGCCAGCCCCAAGACACAAAATTTGATTCGGGGTAAGTTTGTTATTTCAGTTGCATATGTAAAGTGTGGACTTGTGTAGTCCATTTAAGTTGATATTGTTGAATTATCTGCCATTGTATCGAAATTTATTTCAGTTGGGATTAGGGGAAATGTATGTATTTTGTGTCTTGTTTAAGTTCGAAAAGGGGAAGAAGAGCAGACTTGGTTGAGCAAACCAGTCCTGGACAACTAGGGGGGCCTATTTATATGGGCCGCTGGGTCTACAATACAAATTAATTTACAATATGAACAGCCTGTTATCAATCAACTCTTCAGAGTCTGATATCGTAATCAAAGGTGCATATTCAATTATCAAGAGTGTCTAATTGACTTTCATTACTCTTACGTACGAGGAAAACAATCCCTATTATTTCGTTGATAATTTTTTTTAACCTAATAAATCTTTAATTTATCTAATAGTGTCAATTTGAACCCAATCTTTAATTTAACAAGACGTGGCACGATCAACTGAAAACAATAAATCGAGAATGGGTATTTCTGTGAGAATGGGCTTACCAAATAAATTTTCAGGAAGAAAACCCAAATAACGCATCTAATTTTGATGAAAGGTTCAAATATGTTCTTCATATTGTTTTCATTTTGCAAATAAGCCTACAATCTTCTTTTTTTCTTTTGAGAAGAAGCCTACAACATACTTAATAATGTGTCAACCTCAACCGTGCTCTCTTCATTCTCTTCGATATACCGTGATAAATTTTCTTTGTTCCGAACTCTTGTTAGACTTTCCTTCTCTCATCTCCTCTACTCTATCCCTCTTTCTTTCCTGTTTTTTTTTTTTTTTCTCTCATCTATAAATTTCATTCTGTTTGTTCTAGTCATTCTAGTCCCCCACCTTCTTAAGGGCATTTTAGTCCTTTTATAACTTCAACCTACCGCCTTTTCTTTTTCTCACTTTTGTTACTATTTTTCAAGCTTATGCTCTTTTTGAGCCAGCTTTTTCCGCTTTGAGATAATGTCACGCTCTAGTGCGATGCCTTTTACGGACCTCATTTTGGCTTTGACATTTTCACCCCCTCCTTCATCTTATCCATCTTCCTCCATTAAGTTAAGCAAAGAACTTCCAAGGTCAGGCGAAAGGTACCCAGGGTCGTTTCTATCATTTTAGAAGCCTTGAGCGAAATAGAAAAAGGCTCCCAATAATTCGACAACATACAAACATGTAAACTTAAAGTTTTTATATGTTTGTGTGAAACATAAATGACTCAATTTATGAAAAACAATTTCTCCGTGTATTTCTAAATACAAAATCATTAATAATATTATCAAGATCAATATTATCTAATATATCCATTTCAATACATAACATAGCTAAACTATTTAGACTTTCTTGTGACATTGATGACTTCAAGTAGGTTTTTAATAATTTTAACTTTGAAAACTTCTCTCAGTTGATGCTTCAACCATAGGTATAATCAATAGAATTCGATAAGCAATTGAAACATTTGGATAATAATCTGCGGCTTTAACAAATTCTAAAATTTTAACTGATGATATTAACTCATTTGACAAAGTCATTTGCAATACTTTTAATTTAGAAAAAAAGATAATCTAAATCTACATTTGACACATTATCATGAGAAAAAGTCGTTGTAAAACTAATGCAACATTCTTTTAATTCATTATCATCCAATAACCTCAACTTCTTTGAATCAAATAAGAATTCAAAAATGTTATCAAATGTTGTTAATTATTCAAATCTATTCTTCAACGAAGCAATTGTCATATCCACAATAACTAATAAAATCATAACATGTTTAATAGAATCATAATTCATACGTATTTTTATACTAAATGAAACCATTTATGTAGTCTTTGAATTGAGTAACTTAAATTACTTGATTTAGTCATATTATCACTAAACTTATGTGAACTCTACAAGAACACAAATCCAACAATTATTACATTACTTGTGTCAAAGTATAAAGAAAATTACAATTACAAAAATTAAATTATTTATTAATATTAAATTATTTTTATAAATAATAAGTAATCTAAAAATAAAACAGGAAAAATACAAATAAATACAATATCATTTAATATTAATGATATGATTTAAAATGCTAATATAATGTCCACGTTAATGACAAATTACAAATTAATTATAATGTATTCAAATATTTAACAAGCTTAAAATAAATTAAAAATAAGAAACTTTAACTTTAAATTACACTCGGAACTTAGAAGACAGAATCGTAAAAAAAATTTGCTACCAATTTTTAAGTTAGAGTACCTTAGATGCATATATTGATGGAAATAAAAAAAATCAGAAGGTAAAATTCAAAACTATTTATAACTATCATAAGTTAACGTCAACTTTAAAATTTAATGTTAACTTATGATAACGTTATAAGTTAGAGTTAATGTTACAATTCAAAAGGAGTTGTAAATTTGTAATAATTCAAGGGAGGACATGGCTTCCAAGAGGGGGGCCCTTTTGTATTAACTGACGTAAAATATTAACTGAAGAATATATTTGTTTAAGAAAATAACAGAGAAGAAGTAATACAGGCCATCATGCAAATCCAATCCAAGAGGGGGGCCCTTTTATTGATGGGCCTTGGGTAAGTGCCCTACCTGCCCTTGCCCAGGGCCGACACTGAAGGTACCTTATGTCCAGCACAGATGAATTGGAGAAAAGTGGTATGGGATTCTTTGGAAGATTACTTGCAATATTGTCCTTCTTGTAACATAGAAACGAGTAAGATTGTAGCACCTGACATTGAGGTTCTAAAAAAAGGGGCAAAGCCTTAGAATACTACAATTGTTAGTCATTTATAGATTGTAGACCTCCTTTCCAAGCAATCAACAAATGGGAACATACAATATAGAAAGGTACAGGGTTGTAGGAAGTTCTAATCTCAGAGGAAAATCATATCTTGTTCAAATTCCAAAGTGCTAATGAAGCAAGGAATATAGTTAAGTCAGGTCTATGACATATATTTAATCTGCCTTTTTTTTTAAATTATGGAGGCTTGATATCAAGTCAAACAGAGTCAAGTATGAAAATATACCACTGTGGGTGAATATACATTATATTCCCTTAGAGTGTTGGATTAATAAGGAGCTAAGTTCATTGGTAAGTTATATAAGAAGGCCCCTATGTATGGATAAAACAATAGCAAAAAGGGGAAGATTGGTTTTGCACGCATTTGAATTAGTGTGGGAATGGATTAAGAGCATTTTGAAGTTATTTCGATCTTAAGACTCGGAGAAGAGGGGAAATTTGCTGAAGATGAAGTGTATGTTTTATATAGTTAGAGAACACTCTTAAGCATCAAGGTAAGATTTACAGGCTAACTAACAAACTCTTCAGTAGAGGGGATTATGAAGAGTTAATGAACCTAGAGAAATCTATTAAAAAGGGCTTGAACTATCTAAAATAGCTGCTAATTCCCCTTTTAAACAAACCCGGGAAGAGGATACAATGCTACTAGCTTATAAAATCAAAAGGAGGCTATGGAAACAACCAACCTGCCCCTTTAATGTCTACTTAGTGATAGCACAATAAAAAGAAGGTAAGGAAGATCCAGGAAAAGATGAGGTAAAAAATGCTTCCAATTCTCGAGCACTATCCTCAAACACTTCCTTAGTGGAACTACACTAGAAAGAAGGCAAGGAAAGCTCTGAAAGAACTAGCATAGAGCAAGACATATGGGAATTTCAATCAAGAAAAAGGAGGAAAATAGGAAGAAAAAGTAAGGGTAAGGGGCCTACGACCGTAACTTCTTCTTAATGTCTATTATAGCATGGAATACTAAAGGCATAAATTGTCGAATAAGCTAGAAACAATTAGAGAATTTTCCATGAAAAATAAACCTATTTTTTTTTAGATTATTGGAAACCAAACTGATGAAAATTTAGCTAAGTTCAGTATTTTGGGTAGCTTTTAGTCATTTTTATCTAACCACTATGTTGGGAAATTTCTACCTGGATATCTCCCAGATATTATTGACTCCTAAAAGTTAGCAAATCAGATCAGTTAGGATATTATATACAGATATTAGGATATTATGTACAGATATTAATTTTCTAGAATAGCCCTCTCTATTTCTATATATACTTGGATAATTGCAGTTATCCTGATTATTTAATTTGGGGTTTAATCTTTTTTGCGAAACTTATTGCTATCATTTATTTGATATGGAATATTATCACACCTAGTCAATGAATGATAAGTTTTAGTTTGGATATTGGTTTAAACCAATTAATTTATAAAATTTTGAGACTTATTATGGCCATCCTAATATGTTTCGGACTAACTACTTGAATTGTGAAAATATTATTTTTAAACCAATGATCAATGTTACAATTAGATGTGATCTTTCCCTTGAATCAGAGTTTGATAATTGACTTTCTCACTTTTATATTTAGTTGATTTAGTTTGATTTCTTATTAATTTTATTTAATCAGTTACTTAATCAAACCCCCCTTTATTTAATTACTTGAAATTAAAAATATTGTCTAATTCTTTTGGGATTTGACCCGGTTCCATAACTAGTACAAGAATTTTGGAGAATTAGAATTATTTTAGGGGCTTCGACAACCCGACCACATAGGCCTTTCAAACATTTTCTTTCAACTTTTGTGGCTTTTATTAGTATTAATACTTTTTGTTGCAATTGCTTATATAGTTATTTTATTTCTTTATTTTGAATTTTTTTCTCTTTCAATTACTTGTTTGATTTAAAGCTATGTACTTCTAGACCTCTCTAAACCCTAAGTCTTAACAAAATTCTTATTCAATTTTTGTTATTGTTGTTATTATCGTTGTTATTTTTGTTGAGAATTCTAATAAATGATATCATAATAGCTTTTTTTTGTAAGTCAGTAAATTTATAAATAAATAAAGGTATGTACAATTGAGAGATTGGTGAAGATGCCAATCTCTTATCTATACCAAAAGAAACATAACAAGTGAGCATGAGAGCCCTATAATTGTTCCCCATGACTATACAGCCATAACAACAACCTAAATCATATCTACCAACAAGATGATCATAACAAGGATCACCTTACCAATAATACAATTATTCCTTACAGCAGTTCCTGCAGCATAAAACTAATCAAGACTACCTGATAACCCATAATTAGAGAACTCCACATCAGGTTTGAATTATTCTCATTTCCAAATCAAATTGTTATCTTGTTTGTAAAGGATTATCGAAGTGATGACGAGGGAGAGATAGTTCAACTCTTTACCCAATATCCTTTGTATATCCGATCTAGCCTTCTAGGTTTTAAGACACTAATCAGGGGTTAGGAGCTCTCCTACTGTTGAGTTACCAGAGAAGTGAAACCTTGGAGCTTTTGACACCATGCATTCTTCAAGACTTTTTTGGAGGTTGAGGCATTCCTGCATTCTACCTCTCTTGCCTGATGCTTACATTTAGTGTATCCTCTAGCCATGCTTACACGACTTTTCAACTTTTGCTCTTTTCTTTTTGATAAACAACCTATATCTTAGGAGATATTTAGGATCGTCATTGGTTTGGATTGCCAAAGAGGGGAGTGAACTTATGAATACCCGACCTAACTAGCAAACCTACAAAACAAAATTTGAGGAAGGCAAACCAGAACCACAATTTACCTACTCTCATTGTTTGAGCAAAGTTGTTTCATTACTTGGAAGATCACTTTAGTGTTAATGCTCCCCACTTCCATGATTTCATCTTTGAAGGTTCTGAGGTTTCTCTCAGACCATATGTTATACACAACAATAGATAGAAGGATGATAAAGGTGTTGAGGTCAATGTTTTTGTAGTTTTGGGGTTGGTTGAACCAATTTAAAATGGATTGAAGATTTAATAGGTTTGGGATGTTTATCTAAAAGTGTCTAAGGCAATGTAACTACACTAATTTTGAAAACGAATATTCAAAGAAGAGATGGTTTGTAGATTCATTGTCCAAGGAACATAGTGAGCAATGGTTAGGAATATAAGTATAAAGGAGTTGATCCCTTGTTTGTAGCTTATTAAGGAAAGCTAACCACAAGATAAAGGTTTACCTTGGGTTTGTACCTTTATGTCACACCAATTTATGCCAAGGTACTCTCGAATAAGGAGATTTCATCAAAGTGTATGTTGAAACATTTATGTAAGTTTTTGTGGGGCTGGCAATACATTCTAATCTATCCAATTGGGAGCCATCAGGTTGATACATTAATGGCTCTAGCATACGAATGGCCACAATTATGGCACCTTGCCAGCTCCATACATTGTCTCTAATAACATCAACTATTTTTTGCATTCATTGGAAATTTTGAACCATTGATAATTTTTGGAGTTGAGAGATCCTTTAGTATACCTCTAGGATGCCATGAGTCCTACCATAAGAAAGTTGAAATATCATTTCCTATCCTAAATCTGAATTGGTTTCTAATAGTATTCCTGACCTGAATAAGTTTCATCCAACTCCAAGAGCTATTGTTTATCAGTTGGGCACTCCAGAAGTTTTTTTATAAACTTTACTATTATATTTTAATGATTTAAGTGTTGGATCTTGATTTTTTCTAAATTCTTATTAATTGTCTAGTTATTTGTTTTTGTTTTGTTTGTTTGTTTAATTATTTATTTATTTAGTTTTGGGTCATTAATTAGAAAATTGAGGAAAGGATTAGAAATTGAAATTGGATTGAAGTATTAGAAATTAGTAGGCTTGTGTTAAGTAGATTAAAGGAGTAGAGCCATAAAAGACAAAGGAGGGGCAAAATTTGGAAAGGGCAAGTAAGTGAGGGGCAATTTTGGAAGAAAGACTAACAAAAAGGCTTGAATTAGAAGAAGAGAGGAGAGAATTCGTGAGCAACCAAGGAGGAGAAGAAAAGAAAGAAAACGTGAGAGAAAGAAGAGAAGGAGAAGAAAAATCGAAAAAGCTAGAGGAGGAGGAAAATCGTGGAAAGAAGAGAAGAATCAAGCTTTTTATGGTAAGTTCACCATCTTCTTCTTGCTTTAGTAAAGAAATGGGTTGTTGTGTTGTGAATGAAGAAGTTTAGAGAGAGAGGGGGGTTTTTGTGTTGGGAATGATTGGAGGAAGAAGATGGGTTTCTAAGTTAGGTTTTGGGTTTTCTAACCCATATAGACTATGGATAGGTTAAGTTTGGGCTTGATTTATGTGAATTCCATTTTGTTATGATTATGGAAATTTGGGGGATTTCTAGTGGAATTGGAATTAATTGGGAATTTTGGTTGTGTTAGAAAATCAAGAACCTACCCAAGAGCAAGAGGAAGGGCATCATTGAATTTGGATTTTCAAGAGTTATAAGGTGGGTAATTTATTTATAGCTATTGTGTAATGGGCAAAATGCCTTGTGTGGGTATGGTGTGTTAAAATGACTTGCTTGAAATGTTGTGATGTTGAAATTGCATTATGATGTATGACATTGTGATAAAAATAATTGAATTGTGTGTATGATCATGTTATGCCATTGCATTGCGTCATGACATTTTATATAAAGAAAAAGCATGAGAATATAAGATTGTGAATGGTTGAATTAAGCATGAAATTTGATTGTGTTTGGGCGAGAGAGTAACTGTTTCGTAGTCACGTGCACGTCGACATAAAGCATTCTCCTAGCTGCCCGCTTGTAGCCCACGAGATCCGAAAGTGGACTCATTTCGTTTATGGAGTAAACCTTGGTTTCATTGTTTTGTTCCACGGAACCTTCGAGCCAATTGTTTGTGCATTTACATTTTGATATGTTAAGTTATAATGACATTTGTGTGTTATGATTTGATTATGTATTGAGTTGTGAGTTATGAATTGGAATTGTGGATGTCGAACTTGCTTTGCTAGATTAAGAAATGACATAGTTGTAAATATGAATATTCCCATATATATATTTGATTGTGTGGCTTGTTACCAATAGCTATAAATATCTTAGCTACTGAGCTATGTAGCTCAACCCAATATTTTCCCACTCCTCAGATGCAGATCGAGAAGATCAGTGATCCTTG
>JANIPM010000233.1:58722190-58733955 GCA_027478405.1 Erythroxylum cassinoides | reverse complement strand
AATGAAAAAGTTTAGAGAGAGAAAAGAGTTTTTGTGTTGGGATTGATTGGAGGAAGAAGATGGGTTTCTAAGTTAGGTTTTGGGTTTTTCTAACTTAGATGGTCTATGGGTAGGTTAGATTTGAGCTTGGTTTATGTTAATTTTATTCGTAGTGATTTTGAAGTTTTAGGGATTTGTTGTGATTATGAAAATTAGGAGATTTTCATTTGAATTCGAATTGAATGAAAAATTTGGTTGTGTTAGGAAATCAAGAACAACCTACCTAAGAGCAAGAGGAAGGGCTCAATTGAATTTGAATTTTCAAGAGTTTTAAGGTAGGTAATTTATTTATAGTTATTGTGTAATGGAAAAATGCCTTGTGTATGTATGGTGTGTTAATTGACTTGCTTGAAAGGTGTGAAGTTGAAATTGCATTTTGATGTATGACATTGTGATAAAAGAATTAAATTGTGTGTATGATTATGTTATGCCATTGCATTGAGTCATGGCATTTTGTATAAAGAAAAGTAAGAGAATATGAGATTATGAATAGTTGAATTACGCATGGAATTTGATTGTGTTTGGGCGAGAGGAACCGTTTCGTAGTCATGTGCACGTCGACAAAAAGCCTTCTCCCGACTGCTCGCTAGTGGCCCACGAGATCCGAAATGTGGACTCGTTTCGTTTACGGAGTAACCCTCGATTTCTCTGTTTTGTTCCACGGAACCCTCGAGCCAATTGTTTGTGTATTTGCATTTGATATGTTAAGCTATAATGACATCTGTGTGTTATGCATTGAGTTATGAATTGGAATTGTGGATGTTGAACTTGCTTTGCTAGATTAAGAAATGACATGGTTGTAAATATGAATATTCACACATACATATTTGATTGTGTGGCTTATTACTAATAGCTATAAATATGTTAGCCACTGAGCTATGTAACTCAACCCAATATTTTTCCCACTTCTCAGGTTCAGATCGAGAAGATCAGTGATCCATGCAAGGTAATTGGATAAATTCCAAGATAGTTAGCTTTTGTACTAAGTTAATGGCTAGACTTTCAAATAAATTTATAAGCATATTGAACATTAAGCATCCAATGTATTTTTGTAACTTAGGTTAAGACTTTGATGTAATGTCGATATATAATTAAAGCTATGTATGAACTTCCTTTTGATTTGGAAACGAATTGAGTATTGAGGAAGTTCTGTTGTTGATGTTCTTATTATCTTGTAGTGTACAATTTATATTTCAAGTTTTCCATAGGGGTAAAATTGTGTACTGATTTCAGGGGAAAATCTGGAACGATCTAGGTAGAAATGGTAAAAATAGTCTTCTTGGAAGTTGTAGTTGATCTTTTCAGCTTTCCAACGATATAAAGTTTGGAAGTTTTGGATATCGTAGTGGAAAGTTATGATCTTTACAAGTTGTGATGTTGCATAGGACATGTGTATGTGACAGCTATAATGATTGGTCTTAGTTTGATCGTCTTAGTTTTGGATCGTCTTAGTTTGTATCATCATCTTCTATACTATTTCTGATCATTTTAGAGGCAGAATCTCACTTTGTGATCTTCATAAAAGTTGTAGATCTAGAAGTCTTCTTTCAAATGGTCTAAGAACAAACTCAATCTGACATCTATAGAAAAAGTTATGGCAATTGCGCCAATAGAGGTACAAAATGTTTAAGGGCATAACCATGTTGGATTTTTTTAGCCGTAACTTCATCATCCGACCTCCAAATGAGGTGATTCTTAAAGCAATAGACTCCTATTGAATTTTTCTACCTCTCCAAAACAATTGGTAGGTTTTTGTGTTAGATTGAAAAAGATTGATGGAAATAAAATGAGGGTTCACTGAAATAACCCTCCAAGGAAACCCGCTCACGCTTTATGACTCCGGATGGATTGTTGGGCTTCGAAAATGGGGCCCAACATTAAGTGGTATTTTCAAGCTAGTTTTACCATCTATTAACATTGAATATTTTTATAAATCAATATATGAAGTATAACTTAATATGCATAGTTTCACTTCAAAAGGATTACTTACTTCTAATTCCTCACAATTTAAACTCATAAATTATGATTGGCAAAAAGAATCAAGCTCTATTTGACTTGATCTACCTAGTTTGAAATTAACAAACTTGAATCAAGTTAATTGAATTTAGGTTAAGTTCAAACTTTTTATTTTAAATTTTTTAAGTTTTAGATTAGAGTCAAGGTCAAGCGTCACAATATGTTAACCCTAATTCATTCCCTTCTTCTTCTCTCAAGTCTTAGTCACTATTGTTTTCATGTTTCTCTTCTAGTCCTCCATTTTTCCTATTCCTCAAAATTGTAAATATCAATTTCTTAAACTTTAATCTTTGAAGCTAATTCGTAAGTTTAATTCATTGATGGTTCCCTTCTTTCTAAATTTCCATCTCAGTCTTCTCTAATTTTTGTTGTGATTGTTATCCGTCTATAGTTTAGGAGTTTTCGAGTTTTGATTTCATTAACATAAAGACCATATTATATAAATCTATTTAATACCAAATTATTTTGTAACTTTTGATACCTAATAAATATTTAACAATGAAGAGGGGTTGATGACAATGATCATCTGTTAAAAGTTTGATTAGGTATGATTAAGTTGAATCGAATTGAGAGTTAAACAATTTGAAATTTAGGTAAACTTTGAGTCTCCCAAAATCTGATCGAATTTGATAGTTGACATAAGCCAAATTTGTCAAAATTTAGAGCAAATTAGGACAATTTGTAAAAAACAACGAACAAGCACGATATAACTCACTTATAAAATAAGTTTGAGGATCATATCCAAAATGCCATCAAAGCTTACTAGAATGATTATGTCCACATTCCTTTCTTAAAGGTAATTTCGTAACTTTTAAGAACTTCTAGTCATTTGTTAAATGATACAAGAGGGGAAGAATAAATTTTGAATGTTATTAAGCATTAGATGGGGAAAGAAGATTTTTGCATAATTAAGTTTAGAGTTTATTAACCCCTAACCTAATTTTTTTTAAAAGGTCATTGATAATAAGTTAAGATTTTTAATAAAAGTATTAAACAATGTGAAAAATAATAAATATCCTCACTCTATTAATTTGATTTTTAAACACTAAAATAATTTATAAAAATGTTTTTGTTAAAACCTGTATTTTATTAATTAATAATTTCATATATTTTTGTAATTGAAATTTATAATTTTCTAATTAATGCTTGTATTTGACACTATTTTGGGTTGAGAGATAGTTTTAAGTTTTTAATTTTTATCTTAAAAAAGCCCTGAATTATAATTTATATGATACTTTTGATTACGAGATGGTAAACTTGATTAACTCCAAGTTTTTCTAATGTAAGAAGAAAAGCAATTAGTTGTCTACGTAGATCTTTGAATTGAGTAAAAATATATAAGAAAGGCCAGTTCAGTTAGCGAGTCAACTCCTTGCAACTGTAAAAGGACCGTTTCTTTTGCACAATTAACAATCAAGTTATTTTAGACACTTTAGTCTACCCTTCTATACGAGCTAAACAAATGGTTGGTTAATTAAGGGGAAAGCATGTAAGACTGACAAGAGGAACGGTTCACCTGAAATAATGGACAAGAATAAAACAGTAATGTTTTAGGAACAGAATATACAAAGAATATAATATAATTTGTATTATTCAGTTTGACTTATTTATAAATTTTTTTAATGATAATATAATGCTAATATTTGACTTGAAAATATAAATTTAGAATGCCAATAACTAACAAAAAATTTATTAATTCCTACTAACTATATTATTATTATTATTCTTTTTTCTTCTCTTTCTTATTATTATATTTTTATTACTAAGTATTTATTAAAGATATTTTTGTTGGACAAGATTTTATTTTTATTTTTAACTCACGTGAAATAGATAAAGATAGAAGATGATAAATTTATTTACCTATTATTAAGAATAGATCATAAATAAAATAATAATTCTAGTCAACAAACATCCCATAAGAGAAACGGCCAAAGTTGTCGGAGAATGTGTATAATCACAGCATTATAATAGAGAAGAGGTAATTTGTGATCTGAAATGCCACAGCCAAATTCATGGAGAAGTAAGATTTAGATTGAATGTTATATAGGTCTGGTGACTGACACAACCTAAAGTAACAAAAACAACACAAGATCTTCTGTTCAATTTTTATGGTATTTTATTGTGTCAAATGAATTTAAGTCATTTATTTATGCGAGACCCGTATTTATTTATGCGGAACTTATGCGAGACTCACATAAATAAATGACTGAGATTTACTGGACACAATAAAATACTATAAAATTAGACAGAAAATCTGGACTCAACAAAAACACAGAGCCACTGGGGTTATTGCAGGAAAAACTACTGTTTACTATCGACCAAACAATCAAGCACTTAACAGTAAACAAATAAGTTCATTAGCTCAAGTGCATATAAATCGATGTCTCATAACGCTAGGATTAAGTTAAACGACTAAAGAACAAATGTGTAAACTCACGACCCAAACGGGTCGAGGGAAAATTCAATGCACTTCAAAAGCAGCAACCAAAAAATAAAAACAAACGTCAACAACTCAAGATACAGACAAATCAGCCCACAAATCAATGAACCATATTTTTCTCTTCATCCACAGCTTCACTTTTCCTCCTTGTTCTTCGTGTTCTTTTGCAAATTCTTCTGCGATCTTTCTTAGTCTCTTCTCATAATAATGAGATAGTGACTAAATGGGCAATGGTTGGTGGAGAGAATAAACGCATGCTATACTAAGAAGGGTCGTGCTGAGTTAGTGAACAGGACAGATTGGTGGGGTTTGGGGCTCTTTTTGTCAACTTATAGAAGCATCAGTTCTTAGATGTAATTGCATATGCAGAACATAGAGATGTGATGAGAGAGACAAAAATGTAAATGCATGTGGTTTCAGCTTCGGCTGATGGCAACTATACATGCACGTATGTAGAGAGAGAAAGAATGGAACTTCATTAAATTGGCCACCTATTTCCTTTCTAGCCAAGCCATTTCTCACCAGTCACGATTGACTCCATCATTTTCACAGCTTCCGTAGCATCTGCTATCCGATACTTCTCTGCCCACCTCTAAAGTTCAGTTCTTTGCTTGACCCCGCCAAACTAGCAAGACGCCCCAGACGCCTTTACTCTCGCCGTTAACAAAAGGGTTGGTCGTCTGCTTGCTTTGTCTTGTGTGCTAATGTTACTAGTTTTAGGAGCTTCTTTAATTTCAGTGTTAACATGATAATTGAAAATGCTGCTGCTTTGATTATGACTATGTTCTTGTATTTTTCTTCATAAAACTCCGGACTTTCCCTCTTAAGTGAAGTGGAAAACGGACCCAGATCCTCCGCTGGATCCACTATTGATAATGCCAAAGGGGTGCATTCATTGCCCAACAAGTGTACAGAGAGCATGAGAAGATCTTACCAATTTTGTCATTCTCATGCTGTTTTGCTCCTAATCTGTTGCTTTCTTGGATATCCTGCCGGAATCTCCCCAGCTACTGAGCAGGAGATCTTGCTGCAATTCAAAGCAGGCATTACTGGTGATCCCTACAATAGCTTGGCTACATGGGTCCAAAGTAGCAGTCCTTGTGAGTTCCGTGGCGTGTTCTGCAGCTCTCTAGGATTGGTAGAGAGAATTGTTTTCTGGAACAAAAGTTTATCCGGGGTTTTGTCTCCGGCATTATCAGGTTTGAGGTCTTTAAGAATCTTGACATTGTATGGCAATCGCTTTACTGGTAATATCCCAGAAGAATATGCAGAGTTAAGCACACTGTGGAAGATGAATTTGAGCTCTAATGCCTTATCTGGCTCGATACCAGATTTTATTGGTAACTTGCGAAATATAAGGTTTCTTGATCTGTCAAGGAACAGTTATAGTGGAGAGATTCCATCAGCATTGTTCAAGTTTTGTTACAAGACTAAGTTTGTGTCTCTTTCTCATAACATTATTTCTGGTCCCATTCCTAATTCAATTGTGAATTGTACCAGGCTTGAAGGATTTGATTTCTCTTTTAATAATCTCAGTGGTGAATTGCCTCCCCATATTTGTGATGTTCCAGTTTTAAATTATATGTCATTGAGGAGAAATATGCTGACTGGGGTTGTTCGGGATAAGCTTTCAAAATGTCAGAGTTTGAGGTTTTTGGACCTTGGCAGCAATTTATTTACGGGATTGGCTCCATTTGGACTCGTTGGCTTGCAAAACATGAGCTATTTCAATGTATCATATAATGGGTTTCAGGGCCAGATTTCTGGGATTGGAACCTGCAGTGAGAAACTGGAAATCTTTGATGCTTCAGGTAATGATCTAGATGGCGAGATCCCATTAAGCATTACAAACTGCAAAAACCTTATCGTCATGAACTTGGGGTTTAACAGGTTAAATGGGAGTATACCAGTTGCGATTGGGGAACTGAAAATGCTTTTGGTGCTCAATTTAGGCAATAATTTTATATATGGGGCAATCCCCACAGAACTCGGAGGGATTGAGCTACTTCTAGTTTTGGACTTGCACAATCTTAAGCTCGTGGGTAAAATTCCGAAAGACATAAGCAATTGCACGTTTCTTCGCGAACTGTGAGTGTAGCATCTACTTTAATTATTTTAGACTTCAATATATTTTTATTTGTGTTACCACACTTAATTCTGATATGTTGATGTAGGGATGTTTCTGGGAATTTTTTAGATGGTGAAATTCCTGATACACTTCACAATTTGACTTCCTTGGAAGTCCTGGACTTACACAGCAACCAGCTTACTGGTAGGATCCCGCAGACTCTAGGCAATTTGCCAAAACTTCAAATTCTGGACTTGTCACAAAATTTACTTTCTAGAGGGATCCCATATTCTCTTGGAAACTTGACAAACTTAACATATTTGAATCTCTCCTCCAATAATCTTTCGGGTCCTATTCCTTTGTTACCAAGAATCCAGGCTTTTGGTCCATCTGCATTTCTTAACAATTCTGCCCTCTGTGGCCCTCCTCTGAAACTTTCCTGCTCAGGAAGTGGCAATGGTACAACCACTGCCTACAAGAAGAACAAGGTGCTTAGTACTTCTGTTATTGTGTCAATTGTTGCTGCTGCACTGATCTTTACTGGTGTTTGTGTAGTATCAATCATGAACATCAGGGCACGCAGAAGAACAAGGGAGGAGGCAACATTGATTGTTGATAGCACACCACTGGGTTCATCAGAATCAGGTGTTATAATTGGGAAGTTAGTTCTATTCAGCAAGAGTTTGCCCACAAAATATGAAGATTGGGTTTCCAGCACCAAAGCATTGCTTGACAAGGAAGGTTTGATAGGAGGTGGATCCATTGGAACAGTGTACAGAACTAATTTTGAAGGTGGGGTCTCAATTGCAGTGAAGAAGCTTGAAACAGTGGGTAGAATAAGAAGTCAAGATGAATTTGAGCAAGAAATTGGACGTTTGGGTAGCCTTGGACATCCTAATTTAGTTCCATTTCAAGGTTACTACTGGTCTCCAACAATGAAGCTAATTTTGTCCGAGTTCATTCCAAATGGTAATCTCTATGACAATCTACACGGACTTAATTTGCCAGGCACCAGTAGTGGTGTTGTTAAAAGTGAACTGAATTGGTCTAGGAGATTTCATATTGCTTTGGGAACAGCCAGAGCTCTTTCCTATCTCCACCATGATTGTAGGCCTCCAATTTTCCATCTCAATATCAAATCGACCAACATACTCTTGGACGAACATTATGAGGCCAAGTTGTCGGACTATGGGTTGGAGAAGTTGCTTCCTCTTCTGGATAACTACGGGTTAACCAAATTCCATAATTCAGTAGGGTATGTAGCACCAGAGTTGGCTCACGGCCTGAGATTGAGTGAGAAATGTGATGTGTACAGCTTCGGAGTGATTCTGTTGGAGCTGATTACTGGGAGAAAACCAGTGGAGAGCCCAACAGCAAGTGAGGTGGTAGTTTTGTGTGAATATGTTCGCTGGCTTCTGGAGACTGGCTCTGCTTCAGATTGCTTCGACAGAAATTTGCAGAGTTTTTCTGAGAACGAATTGATACAAGTTTTGAAACTGGGGTTAATTTGTACAAATGATGTCCCTTCAAGAAGACCAAGCATGGCTGAGGTTGTTCAGGTTCTCGAATCCATAAGATCAGGATCAGAAGCATCATAGGAAAGGAAGTTCACCTCAGATTTAGTTAATCAAGCTTTTGATCAAGGAAAAGCTGTACCAGGTGAAGGGTGGTGTGGGATAGTTAGTTGTGCAGAGAATAGAATGTTGCATATTGGAAAAGCAAGAACAGAAAATGATTCTTTTATTTTAATTGTGAATCGTTTAAATTGTTGGTAGCATTTTGCTAATAAAATGATTATTTGATTGCATCTCTGCTAAAGAGTAGCAGTTAGAACCCATACTCTTGCTTCTTTATCATGTACGAAGGAGCTATGGTGCTGGACTCATAAATGAAAATGTGGAGGACTGAATTTCTTGTGAAATGAAAATGAGAACGATCTTGCTCGATAACAGCATTCTTGTTTGCCGTTAAGTCGTTAAAGATACGGCCAACTCATTTAAAATATCCTTGGTTGCTTTAGACAGGCAATGGTAGGTTTCAGATATTGAATATGTACTTCATCGTTTTGGATTCTTCAAAGTATACTTTTCAGTTACGACAGAAACAATCTGCCCTTAATCTCCTTCATCCTTTCTGTTAGAGAAAGCTAGAGATTTTTTTTCCCAAAGTAGAAGGTGCCAAACTACAGGAAGATCACTTCAGTTACCTGGCGGCTTGGACTTTGGTCAGTATTCTAGCCAACTATGAACTTGTATTTCTGTTCTCTCTGGATTACTCTAATCACCCCAGTCCAATAGAACAAGAAATAAATAAGATCTTCTTATAAGAAATAGAGATCCTTTTACAAAGATATGCACATGTTTAATTTATTACAGTCGGTATGACAAAAATATAATAATAGGGAACAACGTGGGAGAAAGGAACGGAAGAAAAGTCAGATGGGCGGTGGAAGAGGAGATGTGAACAATAAATTGGGCATTTCAATCATTGTTGCTTTGTCTTCTGTATAAGTATTGCAAGAACTAATTATTTATCCTAAAATTGTTTTGTTATGAGATCTACACTGTATAGTAAGTGCAATATAACAAATGCAAGATCTACACAATTCACCAACTTTCCGAATTTGGTCCATAACTACAGGAATATCTGTTTCAGTCAAGGTGGTAAACAGAACTGGAACCATCCTAGTTCAATTCAATGACAAGAACATACCAGGAGTCAGGTCAAGCTAGGCCATGCTCAACAGCTTATCCCAAAGCTCCAACTCTACCTTCACGCTACATGAGCTGATTAATCCACTCATGTCGGCCCGACTCCCTTAATGCAATCGTCGCCCAATTGCTTCAACTCTGCCACAAAAGCACCTTATGTTCTTCGACGCCTCTCCTTGTTGGCATGTGTAAGTTTTTCGGGTTCTTAATAATCAAACATTAAAGACATAAATCATATATCATACATAAATCATTCGTATCCATTCAAATCTTGAATGTAATAATAATCGCATAGATGAAGCAAATAAATCACTTACTTTGAGTGGAATGTCATGATATAGTGAAGAAAACTTTTACCGATTACGAATTAGTTTCTCTCTTTTGACTGTCTTTCTATGCGATAGCTTGATAGATAGCTCAATGCATAAATACCTACTCTTTTTGTATTTATATTTTGTTTGTACTTAATTAGGGTAAAGAGATGACTAGTTTATATATACTTCGTTATTGACATTAAATCTTGTACGTCCATCAAGTACTAAATTAACAATTAAGATTTAACAAATTATTAAACTAAGAAAACCATAAACCGAATTTAGTATGAGCTTATAAAAAATTTGGACCACAACATTGAGCTATATTTCTTACATTCTCTTGTTTGGCCAGATGATTCATCATTACATTTAATAGCATAACATAAGCCTAGCAAGAATTAAATCTTATAAACCATTAACATCAAAAGCACCTCAACACAACAAATCACATAATATGGATTATGGCGGTCATACACAGTATGGTCGTATACTCCCTTCCATATACCACTACATAAGAACTTATTATGTTTAGGTTCATAAGTTATATATAAACAACATACAGTCCTCATAAGTTATATATGAACAACATACAGTCCACATACTTGTTATAAAAATACATACTAATTTCTTATTTAAACAATCATGTATATATAAACACAATGAATAAAAAATATAAAATTCAGAAACATATTATTATTGAGCTCAAGAGTGCTAAAACATCATCATGAAACATTATTATCAATCTTCAATAAAACCAAGACTCATCATAAACACATGTTCTTTGAATGTCTTTCGTTATAAACCCCTAATTAGAGGATCTACTACCATGAGATCCATCCTAATATGTTCTATATATACTCTTTGTTTTTGAATCTCTTCTTTAACAACGAAATACTTTAATTCTATATGTTTTGCGCCACTAGAGTATTTGTTATTTTTAGAGAAGAAAATTGTTACATAATTATTTTTAGAGAAGAAAATTGTTCCACAACCATAATGCATGAATTATAGCCTCATAATAAGCTACAAATTCTGCTTCCATAGTAGATGAAGCAATGATAAACTATTTGACACTTTTTCATGAGATTGCTCCTTCAGCTAATAGGAACAAATTGCTAAAAGTTGACTTTTGACTATCAACACACCTAGCAATATCTGATATGAATATCCAATCACTTTTAAATGATTAGACCTCTTATAAGTAACTATGTAATTCTTTGTTCCTTGTAGATGTCTCATCACTTTCTTTGCAACCTTCCAATGATCAATACTAGGATTACTTTGATATCTGCCCAGCATCTCTACTGCAAAACTGATGTCGGGTCTATAGTATAGGTTTGTAAGTACATCAAATTGTCGACAACAGAAGCATATAGAATTGTTTCTGTTTCCTTACATTCCACATCATTATTTGGACATTGCATAAAACTAAACTTATCTAAATTTTTCAAGAATTTTCTCAATATAGGCTTTCTGAGACAAACCTAATAAACTTTCTGATTTCTTAGGGAATATTGAAATTTCAATTACATAAGATGTCTCTCCCATATCTTTCATTTCAAAATTCTTAAAAAGAAATTTTTTAGTCTTATGCAATAAACTCAAGTCATTAGCAGCAAGCAAAATGTCATCAACATACAGAACTAGAAATATAAATTCACTCCCACTGATCTTTCAGTAAATACACTGATCAACAATGATTTTCTCAAAATTGAAAGAAGTAATGGTATTATTGAACTTAATATACCATTGTTTGGAAGCTTGTTTAAGTCCATATATTGACTTCTGCAATTTACATACAATACTTTCTTTACCTTCAATCAAAAAATCTTCAAATTAATCCATGTAAACTTCCTCTCCAAGATCCCCATTCATAAAGGTTGTTTTCACATCCATTTGATATAGCTCTAAATCAAATTGAGCTACTAATGCTAAAATTATTCTCAATGAATCTTTCTTTGAGATAGGTGAAAAAGTCTCCTTATAATCAATTTAATCTTTTTGAGTATAACTTTTAGCAACAAGTCTAGCTTTATATCTTTTAACATTGCCATTCGAGTCGTGTTTGGTCTTAAAGACCCATTTACAACCAAGTCGTTTAGAATCTTCTGGTAAGTCTACAAAATCCCAGACATTATTTTGAGCCATTAATTTAAACTCTTCTTTCATAGCATCAA
>JANIPM010000233.1:58703783-58717155 GCA_027478405.1 Erythroxylum cassinoides | reverse complement strand
CAATATGAATCTCATAATTATAATCTCATTATAATTTCATTTGCAATGTACAATTATCCTATGGACTTTATCATATATATCTAAACATGTACACGATAAAGAATGTCTTTAAATAATTTGTCACTAAACTACAACCAAAGCGATTGGCTGTAGGGTATAAAATAATAGAAGCACCTTTAGCTTCACCTCAACACTTCAAATCATTGTAACTCTTGAGAATCAAGTAGTGACGAATATGGCATAATATGCAATTATATATTAGCTTATGTAACTTTTGACGACACGACCTTAGATACTAGCCCATGCAATTCTAAAGAAAATAAGTTACGAAGAAGTAGCCTTAAAAAAGAGCATATCCTAGATTATAACTATAAAAGCTAAAGTTTCTATAACAAACATGATCGAGAGAATGGTCATATTCTTTGTTGAAACCTTAATTATTGTCTAATATTTAAGGAATGTGTCTATGATTTTAGTTATTTCTGACACATTTGTTTGTTGAGAGTTATAATTGCTTCTATTCCTTATTCTTCATTGAACTTTGAACTTATCAAGAATTATTTTCTTATAGCATTCCAAATTATCTAGTGAACTTGGTTTTGATTTATTATAAACAATGAGTCATTACTTTATCTATCTGATTTAGCTTTCTTAGTATAATTGAATCTTATTTATGGACTTTCTAAGGTTTATTCTTAGGTGGGTTTGCATCGGCAAGTTTCAGAAAGCTATAAAGAATTTTCCATGGATAGCTATAATAAGAACCACTTAAAAGTTAAGGTAATATAGAAATATTTATATATTCCTAAAGTTAAAGGTAGACATGGAATCACTTATATCAAACTAATAAATAAGTAGACATGGAATCACTTCTATCAAACTAATAAATAAAGTACTTCCAGTAATGAAAATTTAGAGACTATAAATTAATAAATAATCATCACGAGTCAAGTGGATTCATATAAAATTTAGTAGAGAAGGGTCTTGAGCAAATCATACTTAAAATTAAGTATTTATGGAGTTGTAAGAAAATTTTGAAAATAACAGAAAACATTAGATCTATAATTTAATATAATCGGTAATGTGATATCTACCTCTTTTATTGAACAATTAGTAAACTCTTAAAATTAACCATTAAAGGAAAATAAATATAAGTACAACCTTAAGTTATTAGACTCAAGAACCTTTCAAGCTATATTGTAAGTTGTCTTTTATCATCCTAATACAAATTGGGAGGCTAAAGTAGTTTGGCTAGCTCATCCCCTGTAGCCTTAGATCATTATATATATATATATATATATCCAAGATAAATATGACATTGGCACAAATTATTTTAGTTTAAGCACTTTATCACTAAATCTAGTTTTATCATATAGCTTATAATCAAGAATAGATTAAGGACCAGGGATAAGTTAAATTTTCTTAACCCTCATACTAGTCAGTGCACTCTCTACAACTGTAATATGGAATGCTATCACCATCTATTTTTATATATAACTATCCTAGCTTGCAACTAGAAATAGATTAAGGCGTACAAAGGGATTTTCTAAAAAAATACAAAAAGTCTTTAATAAATATAAAAGGGCTTTAAGAGTCATCAAGGAAATACAACTGGTTTTCTAAAAATACCAAAGGTCACTTTGAAAACATAAAGAATAATTCTAGAAATTTACATATGAGTTTAGTCTTCCAATACATGTTTGACTACATAAATTAATTATCATCCATAGTAGGAACCATTCTAGGTGTAGTACTCATTCGAAGAAACAGGATCCTCTGTCTAATTTTATGGTGTTTTATTCTATCCCATAAATCTCAGCCATTCATTTATGCGGATCCTGCGTTTATTTATACGAAAACCACACAGGACCTACACAAATAAATGGCTGAGATTCATGGGACAGAATAAGACACCATAAAATTAGACAGAGGATCTGGACACTCATTCGAATAAGATACCATATTATCCAACAAGCTTCAACTCTGTGTCCTCGAAGAGAGATGGGTTAGAGAGAGACGCTCCTCCTTCTCTCTAGATTTTCAGCTTGCTCCTTGCTCGATCCCCTTGCTTTCTTCTCCTTTTTGTTATCCTTTCCTCTCTTCATCCTCTTCACCTACTTCTTTCCTCATCTTCCTCCTTTTCTCCTACCATCCATTTTCATCCCAGCTTTTCTGGAACCTTCAATTTATTTTCCTGCCTATCCCTATCCCCACTATGACTGAACCACTACCCCCTCAAGTAGAAGAATTTCCTCCGTTATCCTCCGACCCATCCCCTCACTCCCTCAACCCTTCACGTAATATACCTGTGACTACCCAGAAATTGTGGAAACAGGTAGTTGGGGACTACTTTAAGTCTACTCTGTCTTACACTCCTCCTCCTAATGAAGTAGACGGAAAGTGTATAGTGTGCCCAGATTTGGCTACTCTACAAGAAGGTGCAAACTATTGGAAGGCCACACTAGTTAGTTTTTTCCTAGATCAAAGACTAGCCTTTCCACTTATTCTGAGATGGGCAAATCGTTTATGGAAGAACAGAGGCCTCACTGACGTTTTACTCTCAGAAGATAACCTTATCCTCTTCTCCTTCTCCTCCACTTCGACAGCCATCAAAATTCTTGAGGAGGGTCTTTGGCACCTTGGGAGTCAACTAATATTCCTGTAAATTTGGCAGTTGGGTCTTCAATTGGAATCCATTAAGATACAAAGTCTTCCAATCTGGGTTAATTTTCACAACGTTCCGCTGGAGTATTGGACCACGCAAGGCCTCAGCTAACTCACTAGCTACATCGGTAAGCCATTATATATGGATGAGAATACGGCAACAAAGAAAAGGATCGGGTATGCTCATCTTTGTGTAAGTACTGATGTATCGACAGACCTTCCCAATGAAATACCAATCATGCAATTGGGTGATGGAAATCAGTTATGGGAGGATAGTATCACTGTATCGTATTATTGGCGCCCCCAGCCAAGCCTCATACCTCAACCTGGAGACCTACGGATAAGCTTTTTAAGACTGGCACCTATCATGAGCTGATGACTCAAACAGAGAACATCTATTCTGATGAACACCAGACTCCTGGCCAGTTGACTGATCTTGTATCTAATGTTAGAGAAGAAGTTCCTCTTGCTGTAATTCCTATAGTCGAAACCTTGTCTGATGCGGATAATCTTGCTCTAGCCCAGAAATCAGTTATTGGGGAAAATACTGTAGCTGAAGGAATGGTAATGTCTAATAATGCTTCTCCCTATTTAGGTATTTGTTTCTACTGACTCCCCTAACCAGGAGAACATTTTTCCAAACGTTCCTTCTCAAGTCAATATGGAAAAGGTGGATGATACTTCTAATCCTTCTTCGAGTACCAATCCAGATGAGAGCTGTGGGAACTCCCTCTCTATTTCAAAAAGAAAATCCCAACGGGGCAAGAATAAAAGCCTCAAAACCACTTCTTCTTAATATGTCTATTTTGGCATGGAACGCCCAAGGAATAAACAATCCTTCTAAATTGCTAGCCTTAAAGGATTTTGTATGTCGTGAGAAACCCCTTTTGATTGGTTTGCTTGAGACAAAAGTTAAGTTGGCCAATATGAATAAACTGCATATTTTGGGTCCTCAATGGAATTGGTTATCTAACCATACTCAACATGCATATGGGCGGATAATAATATGCTTCAATGTTAATTAGATTAAGGTGGATCTACTCGAGGCTACTACCCAGGCCATGCACCCTCGAATTTTGTTGTTGCAAGGTAATATGGATTTCAACATATCTTTTGTGTATGCTAGCAATTTTGATTTTCAAAGACATGATTTATGGAACAACTTAAGGCATGTTAGTGGCACTATTACAAAACCATGGCTCTTATGTGGTGATTTCAACACCACACTTTACTCATCTGAGGCTTAGGGCAACATTTGTTTGAGAAATCACTCTGCAGATATGTTAGACTGTTTGGAGCAGGTTAGGTTGTCTGATCTCAAGTTCTTTGGCCATTTGTTTACATGGTCAAATAAATAGAAAGGAAGGTGGTTTATTTGAAAGAAGCTTGATAGAGCCCTTGTGAATGATTTTTGGATTCAGAATTTTCCCAGCAGCACAGCTTGTTTCATAGACCCTTTATTTTCAGACCATACGCCTTTCCTAGTCTCAAACTTGTCTCCACTTGTGGCCATCCACCATCCCTTTAGGTTCAACAACTACTTAGCAAAGGCTCATGGTTTTGTTGAGGCTTACCGACAAGAACTTATGCACAGCTGCAGAGGAACTATGCAGTTCGGGTGTATGCAGAAATTGAAAGTCATCAAATAGGAACTCAAATTTATGAAGTCTTCTCAAGGCTCAACTGTTGAAGCCATCAATACCACTAGAGGGGAGTTGACTAAAGTGCAGAACCTATTATCTTTTAACCCTGGCGATAAAATCTTCCTTAACAAGGAGAAACTAGCTCTCACCCATTACCTACAAGCAGTCAATAACCACTCCTCCCTTTTATAGCAGAGAGCCAGAATTAATTGCCTTCAAATAGGGGACAGCTGTTCACAATTCTTTTTCCATTCAATTTTATCCATACAGAACCACAACAAGATTTATTCTATTACTTCTCATAATGGTCATGTTTTTCACAATCCGTCGGATATTAAGGAAGAGGCTTTTAGATTCTTCAACTCCTTACTTGGCACTGACACAAGCACTCATGTTTCTCTTCGTGATTTTCAACATCTCAATCTTAGACAAATTTCTTCATCTGATTTGGAGCAGTTAACTAAGCCGATGGAGGATAGCAAAATTGAGCAATGTGTCTTTAGAATGAATGGTAAGAAAGCTCCTAGGCCAGATGATTTTAATGGCTATTTCTATCAACAATCTTGGAATATTATTGGTGGTTTTGTAAAGAGGCCATACATGAGTTCTTTTGAAATGGGATACTTCTTAAAGAGATTAACCGCACATTCTTATGCTTGATTCCGAAAGGGGCAAATCCTTCTACCTTTGTAGATTACTGTCCCATCTCACGCACCAATTTCCTTTATAAAGTGATCTCTAAGATACTTGCTAACAGATTGAAGAAAGTATTGAATCCTTTGATTAGTGATAACCAAAGTGCCTTCTTGTTGGGAAGATACATCGATGATAATATTCTTATCATACAAGAGCTTTTGAAAGGCTACTCTACTTCTCATAGCCCTCCGAATTGTACCTTGAAAATTGATTTCCATAAGGCACTTGATAGTATCAATTGGCATTTTTTGCAATCTATGTTGGTGGCCTTTGGATTTCCAAATCAATTTATTACTTGGGTCATGACATGCATTATCTCAGCTTCCTTTTCAATTTTGATTAATGGAGCCCTTACCCATTATTTCAAAGCAGCGAGCGGAATTAGACAGGGCGACCCTATTTCTCCATATTTATTTCTCATGGCTATGGAAATCCTCAACGCTATTATAAGAGCAGAGACTATTTTCAACCCTAACTTTAAGTACCATACAAAGTGCAAGCAACTCGGCCTCACTAACCTGTACTTCGCCGATGACCTTCTTGATTTGGAATCTATACAAACTTTTATGCATGCTCTCCACGTCTTTCAACTTGTTTCCGGGCTGAAGATCAACTTGTTCAAGAGCCACTTCATTTTATCCCACGGAGCTACTACTTTGGAATCCACCATTAGCGAGGCTATGGGCATGAAGATGCAAAATCCCCCTCTTCTTTACCTTGGTCTCCCTATGTCGACCCAGAGGCTTAACTATGTTGATTGTCGCCCCCTCTTAGAAAGGATACAGAAAAGAGTTAAATCTTAGGTGAATAAGTCGCTTTCCTACGCAGGTAAGCTACAGCTTATTAAATCAATCCTTAATTCTTTGCATGTGTATTGGAGTTCTCATATATTCCTATCGCAAAGAATTATCAAGGAGATTGAAAAGCTACTTCACACTTTTTTATGGAGTCATTCGAATGGCAACCCTGGTGCAGCAAAGGTGAAATGGGCTGACATTTGCTATCCAAAGCAAGAAGGAGGTTTGAACATTCTATGTATTAAAACTTCTAGCTGTTCTTTGATTCTTAAGCGATTTTGGTAGATTTTGGAGGATAAGAACACTTTGTGGATAAAGTGGCTCCATGTTTACTTTCTTAAAGGGAAAAGCATATGGACTATCCATTCGAAAGCTTCATATTCTTTCTTTCTCAATCAGCTTTTGAAGCTAAAGGATGATATCTGACAGGAGACTTCCTGTGTTATTAAAGATGGATGGCTGGTATTCCTCTGGTATGATAATAGGTCTAATAGAGGCCCCTTAATTCACTAGGTGAATCTTTCCCAGGCTTTCCCATTGTTCCCACTAAAAACACGGATGATGGCTTTCATTGGTGGGAACTCTTGGAATCTTCCTAGAAGTCTTTACCACCTTCAGCCTGACTATCCCCCTACTCCTCAAGAACTTGACGTCTTCTTCTGGAAAGATATTTCTATAAATCATCTGACTAGTAAAATCAATTGTGATAACTTGCGTACCCATAGAACCATTGTTCTATGGGCTGCCACTGTTTGGAGGCGTCATTTAACACCAAAGATTTCCTTCATTTTTGGTTTGCCATTTAAAATAAGGTTTCCACAGTGGACCGTATTCCATATGTGCAAATGGATCAATCCTGTCCCATTTGTTCTCTGCATATTGAATCGTGCTTTCACCTTTTCTTTGACTGTCCCTTCAACAAAACAATATGGGCGTATATCACTGCATTATGTTCTTGGACAACTCCAGGCTCGAATGTAGTTGCTATTACAAATTGTCTCTCTTCTCAACCAGCGTCTAGAAGACCTGTTCTTACGATTGTCTTGGGAGTGTGTATCTACGCGCTTTGGAGAGAACAGAATCTTCGACGCTTCCAACTCAAATCTTTAACACAAGACAGCTTGATGTCTTTGATAATCTCTGATATTCGTGAGATTGTTTTGTCAAAAAATCTCCATTCATCTTGCAGCTCTAATCTTTGCATAGCATTACGTATCTAACCTGTGTCCAAGTTGATTCTTGATGGGGGGGGCTTCTGTAAATATTGCTGGGTTTTGTTGTTGGTTTGCAGTACTAATTTTTCGCTAAGAGGATTTCTGATGATTGAAACATAATGTCACTATAGAACTCTTCATTTTCATCCTTTCTGTGTTGTAATAGATTATTTACTAGTTTGTTTGTTAAGAACTCCTTCTTATCTTACGCCTATGTACTCTAAATTTTCTTTTATTTATTTAAAAAAAACCTATTGAAGCGACTTCAATTATGTAAACCGTAGCTATGAGATTCACTTGGCCGAAATTCTTAATAGAGTCTCCTCGAGTTCATGGACTTGTTTTCTTGTCATAAAAGAATATATTATTTATCATAATAAAAAATTTGTCATAGCTAATGGTCTTATTTTCTTGTCATAAAAATTAAACTAATCATATATAAACAATTTATTTATATAAATATAACTTCTAAACTACTTCATATTATACATTATAATTTTATTTGTGTAGCTAAATATTGAAATCTTTTAATACAAATTAATTTATATTTTAATTATTAATATATAATTATTCAGTCACAATTTTCTGTATTTACAATAAGAAATTATTATTTTTCATGAAAATAAGTTCTTTCTTTCAATATGTTAGTCATAAATTTCAAAAGATAAAAACTAAATTATTTTGTCATAGGATTATAATCGTAGCAATAATTAAAAATGAAATTACACGAATTTAACTATATTTGTAATTAAAAATGAAATCAGTTATTCTCTAAAGAATAAAATTTATGAGACTAAATTTTAACTACCTTACAATAGGGTTGTCAAGTACATTTTTGTGGCTAATTTATCTAAGGGGAAATTAAGTTTTTCTTGAAGTGTTTAATTTATAAAGAGGGTTACAAAATATCTTAATAGGTTTGGGTCCCTTTTCCTTTATTTTGAATGAGTTCATCTAACAAAAATAAAATGTCGTTGAAGTTCTTGTGATTTGAAAGTCGTATTCAATAGCTGAAAAGTAGCATCGAGTTGTAACTTATGACTGGAAAAACTGCAGAGTTGATTCTTGTGATTGAAAACTTGAAATGAATGGCTAAAAAATTGCATCATATGACTCAGGAGTTTCAACTTGTGATTGGAAAGAGTACAAGGGTGAGTCCTATGACTAACAATTTGCATCTAATGACTTAAGGTTACGTTAGAAAAAGTTGCATTCATAGGACTAAAAAGATCAAACGTGTTGTGGCTAGTACGACGAAATTGAATTGATGCAACTTGTTAGTCAACTTGTTTAAAAGTCCAAGCAATCTTTTTATAGATGTTTACCCTATCCAATTAGGGAATTGAATTGATTATTAATATAGTGTAATTTATGCTTCCTAATATTAATTTTTAAGTGTAGGTCTGAACTTAAGCATTCCTACTAAATCTATTGAATAATTTAGAGATATGATGTATGTATGGATTTACACTCAAACATTTTTTATTAAGTTTGCTATGATATCGATTAGTTAGACATACAATAAGAGTTTGGATCTAACTTCAAGCATTTGAGACCAGACCGATTACAATATGATATGAGTCTAACTCTAAGCTTTTTCTTGATAGACCTGTAAAAGTAAATATTAGTATTTTTTGATATTTAATCTCTAACAATTAAATTAAAAAATTAGAGAAATAAAATATATATAATACTTAATAAGTGGGAGAAAATATGAAAACAATATTTATTCTTAAGGATTGATATTATTTTTTAAATTGGTCAATATGTATATAAGACAACGCTTTTTATCCTATATAAATGTTGAAAAAACCTTAAATATTTGAACTTATCTCAAAATATTCAAAAAGATTTGATTCATAAATATCAAATATAAAAGCACGAGTTTAATTAGTCAATTTATTAATAAACATACAAATATATTATTGAAAGACTAACAACAATAACATTCACTAAAAATAATGAACATATTAATTTTAAAATAATTATTGTTAATTATTATTACTATAAAAATAAATTCGATATTCTATTTTTGTTATCACTTATGCAATTTTTCAAAATTTTAATTATTAAACACAATTTTTCTTTCATAACACGTAATCAAAAAGTAATATACTCTATTAATTGACATATTAGATATTATAAAGAAAAAGGCATTTTGGCTTCGTACAACATGATCACCAAGTACCTTATGTTACTACTCTGATGGGTACTCAAAAACGGAAATCTGACGAGGGTATAAGCTAATGTTATGTAGAACAAACTTTAGATAAATATGTCTGGTTACTTAGGAGTCATTGACCAAAATCATGATATTCAGCCTGATCCTTGTTCACGAAACTATGTTTGGTTAGAGCCTGCTTTGTCCAACGCTTTAGGTCATAGGCTTTCTTGAGGGGTCTCTTCTCTCTGACTAGTCTTCTCGTTGTTATGGCAATAGCAAGATCATTTGGAAACAGTGTGCGCCAAACAAAAGCATGGAGAAGGGTGGACACCAACAATACGCACACCATTGTTGATGACATGAATGAAAGAGTCATTGCGAGGCCCTTGCTGAAAGCCGAAGGGACGTGCTCTGCGTACTTGATGGTTGCCACTGACGCTGTTGTCATGGGGAAGGTGTAAGACCACCATGCCACCGAGAACCTGTCAATCATTGTTAGGTTGATTAGTTTTAGTAATTGTACGCTAATGATTGGTTCGGTGTACATACACAATTGCTAAATTTGAGACAAATTGCCTGGAGTATATATAACGAAAATTGCTAAATCTTTATGTGAATTTTCCAAGCTGACAATTGACAAATCATGCCAATCATTTTAAGGGGATTTCACATATTTCATTTAACGATTTTTACTACAGAATAAAGTACCTTAGCATTAAGTGGAATAAGAATCAGAGAAAAAGGACAATTACCTGAATCCTGTGAAGAAGTTGATACGCACAACAAGGGAAATATAGAGAAACAGTGCAATAAAATAGCAAGTTCTCGATAGCCCATCAAAGTCACCATATATGGTTTCCCAGGCAATGCTTGCAGCTGATGGAGCTGCAATAAACATGGAGTAAACAGGATGCAACTCCTTTGGTAGAGCTTCACTAGTTGGCAGTCTCTGATAAAGGGTGACAAACACCACAAGATAATGTGCAAAACCAACCGCCCACAAGAACTTGGCTGCTTCATTCCATCCCACCTTAGAAGCCAAGATCGCACCAACGAAGTTTCCGACAACAGAGAGATGTGAAGATGGATTAGCCACCTTGCAGAGACGCCTCTTTCCACCAGAGAGCCACTGTCCATAAATCTTGAGCTCAAGGAAAAAGTATGGTGCCATGAAAACGCACCAAAGAGCAGGGTGTAGTTTTCCAGGGGCTATTACAGATGGTGCACCAATGGCTAGGAACATGCACACAACCCATGGAGCAAAGAAGAAGTTGATACGAACTGGGTGAAAGTACTCTCTTTTAACAGCTTCAAAATAGAATATGCATTTGAGCAGGTAGGTTATGGAGACTGAAGCAAGGACGGAGAGAGCTAACAGCCAGAGAACAAGGTTGATGTATGGCGGAATATGGAGGAACTTGGTTGCTGGGCTTGTAGCAAGTGCACGCCACAGCACGGCTTGGCTGCTAAGACCAAGACAAATACCAAAGCAACCAATTGGGAATCTTAGGAGAAATGGCCATTTCTCATCTTTGGGTAGGAGAATGTCCTCCGAGTCCTACATTCATTTAGAGTCAATAGGATCGTAAGAAATTTTTATTTAAAATAAATTATATTAATACAAATTTTAAATTGTGATTGAAATATTAATGAAAAAAAATTGCGTTCTCTCCCCAACATAACATATGTTTTATATAATTTTTTGAGTTCACATAAAAATGGAAAACGGGTTATAAGCAGAACAATGGAAAAATGAGAGAATATTTAATTACCTTGACTTGATCGAGCTCAGGTCCTCTTAGGGCAGCAAAGTATCGTCCAGCAGGAACACCATTATGAGCAGAGTCATCAGCTACACTCGATCCATGATCGGTTCTCTGTGATTCTGTCTCCCTTTCCTTCTTTGCAGGCAATAAAGAATTCTGCTTACTAAGTGTCGATTTTGTTCTGAAGATACTAAAGTCTCCTTTCCTAGCTTCTCCATGAACTCTGATGGCCGAATCAAATCCGCCAAAACTACGTCCACTCCTAGGAAGGGTCCTTCTCTCATCTTTGGGCTTAGATTCTCTAGTGAGAGCAGAGAAACCTGTCTCTAGTGAAACTTGCCTGCTAAAACTCCTGTTACCTCTCCTGGCCTCTCGAGCTTTAAACTGTCTATTTAAATTACTACCCTTCTTTACTTTTTCTGCTGTCAATCTCGCCAGTATTTCTTTTTCCTCCTCCTCCTCTTCTTCTTCTTCTTCTTCTTTTGTCACAACCTCATGTATATCCACAAAGTGCATATTGTCATTAGAACTTGGAGACGTATGTCTTGTGCTGCAATCCATACCTTTTCTCATGATCAACCTTAGGAAGTGGTTCTTCACCTTGGTACTAATTTCTATGTATATGTTGCATGCTTCCCAGAGGAAAAGACGTCACGAGAAGTAGAGAAAAAGAAGAAAAACAGCTTTGCTTAGTTGGCGGTTGTATGGTAGATGAAATGTAGGCCAATACTTTCTAGGAAAATATTGGATCTTTGAAGGGGTTTCTCGTGATACGGCCTAAGAAATTTATGCCATATATATGTGAAGGGTTGAATATCATTGAGGAGTTGCTATCGATCGGATTGGTTGTTTAGGAAAAGCGAAAGTAAGTAAAGAAAAGAAGATTTGGGTAATTGAGTGGACTACAATTTTGCATCGGTTGGCGAGTACATATTCTTTGTATAGAGGAGTCATTTATAATTATTTATTTAAGGTCAATACTAACTTTTTCTTTTGAAAAATTGAATAACTGGTAAAGAATATAAGTGTGCTACATACAAAATTAATTGTGTCCACCGTAGGCTATCTAACAATCTATACATAATTGGTGCCTAGTGCTTATAAACTCATACAGGAAAAGCACGAGTCCAGTCTACAGTAGCACAGACTATATACAATTCAAAACCTTTCTTTCATGCTCACACAAATGAAATAGGGTTTAATATGATTTATGCAATATACATATACACTCAAATTCACAATCTAGTATTTCAAATTTCTTGTATATCAAATATTCATCTCACAACTTAATTACGCTCTATGTTAACCCAAAACTGTTTCAAATAATAGTTAGAGATACAAACTAGTTATAATGGCTAGATTCTAAGTATATTCGGCTACTCAACTGGATACCATTGACTAGCTAAAGTTTTTTCAAAGCATATCTCTTAACTTAACAGGCTACACTCATTCTATAACTTTTTTCTTCTTGGGTTAGGCCAGTAAAATGCCCGCAAAAACCAACTTTTAAGAACACTTAAAAGTCATAAATTTTTAAAACTTCAAAATTTTCAAAATTATCCAAACACCTTATTTTGATTAAAAAAACACTTTATTCAAAATCATTTCAAAAGCTTTCGAGAGTTTGTTTTAACATTAATTATTTTTTAAGTTCAAAACAAGCTTCTTGATTATGAAAGGAGTTATGCATTATGCCTTAGTTGTATTAAGTAAGATTACAGTAATTTATTACACATGGAAAGGTTCAAAATCTTTCTTGTTCTTCGTTCAGTTAACTTGAATCATCTTGAAACTCTCTTGAATTGTATATATGATCCAATTTTCTTACTTTATTCATCCTTTGATTGCATAATTAATTCAATTTGATCATTTTTTTCACTTTGACTTTCTATTTAACTTAATCTTTTATATATTGCTTGATTAGGTTATAAAGAGTTACAGGAATAAAATCATTAATAGCAATGTACTTTATTTTCATAAAATCTTTGGCTTAGCACCTCACTTGCTCTAACAATCTTCATTGTTTATTGGTCGGGCCGGTCATGCTGGGCTCGAATCCACACTACAAGAAAAATAAATATTAGCGACGGAATTTACCGACGGAATTTGTACATTTAGCGACGGTAAGCTTATTTAGCGACGGAATTTACCGACGGACAGAGGCGTCGGAGATATGGCCGTTGCTAAATTTAACGACGGAAATTTTTCGTTGGGAAATTTACTGACGGAATTACCGACGGTAAAAATTTCCGTCGGTAAATTTACCGACGGTTATTTTGTTTAGTCGGTAAATTTTTCTGCCAGAAAATTACCAACGGAATTTAAATTCCGTCGGTAATTAGCGACGGAATTTTTTCCGTCGGTAAAATTTAATATATTTACCAACGGAATTTTTTTCCGTCGGTAAATTTGCTGAAAACTATTTTTT
>JANIPM010000233.1:58561137-58582202 GCA_027478405.1 Erythroxylum cassinoides | reverse complement strand
GCAAAAGATATTTGAAAAATGCCATAAAGGAGACATATGATCGTGAAAATCAGCTAGATGACTTACTTATCCGATACCATGCACGGAATAAAAATGAACATAGTAGTTCAAATGGACTTCGCTATGTCGAGATGTATGAAACTAGTCGAATGATAAAGATCGCCAACAATCTCAAACAAGTTAACTTCGAGATTAGGAAATTTTATGAAACACAAATTAAAAAATTTATAGATTAAGGTATCTTTATACTGCTATTTTAATCGTATCTTAAAGCAAATCATTTTATCTTATTTCATCTCCCAACCAATGATTATTTCATTATATTTTCATATGATTTTTTTAAAACTGTGACGTTAAAATTTGTCCTACGTATTAATTCAGCGGATATTTTTACTGCGCATTTACGCATAATTAACTTGATAGTAATTCATAAATAGAGATGCGAGTCGTTTCATAAAAGGATAGTGGTTGAACTCAAAATATATAAATTCCAGAAAACTGAATAAATAAAAAGGACATTCTTTGCTTCCATATGTCTCTGCGAACTCTCACTGGACGGCTCCATGTATCATCTCCTCTTTCTTTAATCTGTAATCGGACCCATAAAGCAATAACAGGAGGCTTCTTTGTCCGGATGTCAACCCACGCGTCGAAGCCTCTCGTTCATTCACTCACCTTGCCTACTCAACCAGGCCAACCAGTTGAAGTCACCGCCCTTCCTGGCGTCTCCGATTCTGACTTCAGGTGAGTATTTATCTCTGATAAGTTTCAAAGTTCGGAGCTGTTTTCCGAGTTAGTGCTGTTTCCTTTTCTGCGCAGGAATGCTATTGAGTCCTCGTTGTTTAAGCAATGGTTAAAGAACTTGCAGTCTCCAACTGGGGTTTTAGCCAATGGAGCTTTTCTGTTGAAACGAGTGCTTATTCAGGTGATTCTTCCCTTTTATGTGTGATGCAAATTTCTACTTTTGGAAATAGTTGGGTGGACAAGGAACAAGAAAGAAGAATTTGGGTACATCCTAAATAAATAAGTGTTTCCAAAACTTGATGTCGCCATATATACAGGGTATGTTTAGACATTTTTCTGTGCCTTTTGTTATAATGGCTGCTTTTAGTAGTCAGTTTCTGGGTTTTCATGACAAAGGTCATGCGTTTTCTATTGTCATGCTGTTATCCATTTTTCAGCTTTTCTTATCCTTCCTGCCATTACAGGGAGTGGATATGTTTGGACAACGCCTTGGCTTTTTAAAATTCAAAGCAGATATTATCGATAAGGAAACTGAAGAAAAGGTATTCGATCATCTCCCTACCTGTAGGCCTTCTGATTATGAACTCACATTGTGATCCACCATTACGGAGTTTAGTAAAGCTGGAGTGTGATCAAATGGTATTCTGTTCCACACTTCCTCCTAAAGTCAGTTGCTGATGAGCTTGATGAGCAAAGTTTTTTGACTGTTCCTACGAGAGACTATATGATTAGGTCTTTCTATCATTGGACAACCTATTTATGCTCAAACTTCCTGAGTTTTTGAGGACTAAAATGTTCTTAGGTTCCAGGTATAGTATTTGCACGAGGACCAGCTGTAGCCGTGCTAATTCTTTTGGAATCTAGCAACGAGACATATGCTGTTCTTACTGAGCAGGTATTTGGTGGTCTATTTATAAGCTGTAGGTTTTTTGGTTCCATGAATTTCCTGGGTCACAATGCAAATGATAAAACTCGAGTTGGAGAAAAGGACGCTTACAACTATTAACTGCTATGCATGTCCAAGGCTAGGGTGCCTACAGGGAGGCTTGTTCTGGAGTTGCCTGCTGGAATGCTAGATGATGACCAGGGTGATTTTGTAGGCACAGCAGCTCGTGAGGTTATGCGTCCCTCTCTCTATTAGCATTTGCAAAAGATGGTTATCATTTGTTGATATATAATTCATGTTCTTAAGAAAAGTAATTAAAAAAAAAGTTGAATACCACAGATGGAGAACCAGATAAAAAAACAGATAGCCTCCTAGATACATTAATCCAAAGTTGGAACTTGGTTTAATATTCTGCTTATCTACGAAATTGGAATGACCGTAGTAAGTAATTTCAATCCGATGAATTTGACAGGTTGAAGAAGAGACCGGCATTCATTTGAAGTTAGAAGACATGATTGACCTCACTGCCTTCCTGGAGCAGTCTACTGGATGTAGAATCTTCCCTTCTCCTGTATGTTGTCATTTATATTATTCTTCCCTAAAATTTCTTAAAGCATTTGTCTTCAATTGAGTTAAATGTTCTTGAAAGAGTGGAATTGTGCAACAATTTCATTGATTGTTTTCGATTCATGAATCTAAAAAGTTTTATGCTTAGTAGACTGGTATTTCAACCAATACTGTTTTGAGGGACAGGGGTCTAAGTATAGAAGACAAAGAAAGCTATCATTTATTGGAGATTTTGAAAATTTGCAAAATTCATGCTATGAGGTAATAGAGGTGAGCTATGTAATTTTGAGAAGTAATCTCTGTTGCATCTCAAGAGGAAAGGAAGAGGTGCTTGCAGTATAGAGCTACCTGATTTTGAGTCGAACGTGCCAAATTATTTGCCTTTTGTTTTGTGAATCAAGTGATCTGTTCTTTATTGGGCTTTATTACATGTGGAGGTGATGCTTGCGATTTATTATTAAGTGCATACTTTTAATTGAAATAATCAATTGTCAAATTATGTTTTGGAGTTAATGTGTGGAAAAATGGTCAAAAGTAGTAAACTATATTGATACAACTTAGTTTCGTACTTTTTGGCTATGGGTAGGGTGGATGTGATGAGGAAATTAGCGTGTTTCTTTATAAAGGGCGTGTGGATAAAGAGGTAATCACACAACTGCAAGGTAAAGAGTCTGGTCTGCGGGAGCATGGTGAGCTGATCAAGGTTCGCGTGGTTCCTTATGGACAACTGTGGCGCATGACTGCTGATGCTAAGGTGTTTATGGCCATTGCACTCTATGAAATGGCAAAGAGAGAAGGCTTGTTGCCTCTGAAAAGCTAATAGGACAACTCTTTACTCCCCTAGCCACTGCTTGACTTGTTGTCAACATGGGGAATTTGTATGTGGATTTCACTTTGTCGCATTTTATGAAGTAGCCTTTTCTGCTGCATACTATTTGCGTTAACTGATGTTTGATAGCATTATTTGCAATAAATGATTACTCAGTCATGAGAAAAGTTTTTGCTTATTGTTGGCCTCATTCTCCTGTTGATTCCATCATAGATTCGGGTGATATTGGATTCCCTTATCTTCGCAAAATTTCTTTCCCGAGTCCATTTAATGGAAATCTGCCATGTCTCATGTAAACGGAGGGCATAATAAGCTGACAAAAACAAGCTTCGTTCCGAACCCAAAACTCCTACCTTGATACTAGTTGAGAGAGTACTTCCTGGCTCGTACATTTACTGGATTAACAGTTCAGAAAAAGGGTTTTGACGTATTAGATAAAAGAAAAGCAAATTCCTGGTCGGCGAATTTCTTCCGGTGAAAAATTCTCCTGGCCATTTGGCAGTAATTATGTTTTTGAAGTTTGTGATTGTGACCCTCCACTTTTGATCGATGATATTGTATTAGAAGTTTTATTTTTGATCATTTATCATTGTCATTTGTTATCTATTATATTTCTGATATCTAAGCAAGCGCATTTACTTCTTATTGTTATTTCAATTTTCTAAGCTTGGAGTATTGTGTTTGGACCAAGGTGAGGTTTCAAGTTTTTATATCACAATCCAATTAGTCTAATATTTGGATGTCTACATTAGTTGTAAACACTTTTGGTATTTAAAATTTTAAGAATTGCATATTTATCTATGATAATCATATGTAGTAATGATGTTGTGTGAAATGCGACACAGATTTAGGTGCTTGTGTGACCATTTATTTGTAATTTTTAAAAAAAAAATTTAGTGCTTAATATGAGTTTTAACTTGCTTGTCATTTGTTTAGAGTGAAAGTTATAGTAATAAGTCTTGAAGAATTTGGGAAAAAAGAATAAAGAAGATT
Organism: Erythroxylum cassinoides; assembly: GCA_027478405.1. Classification (NCBI taxonomy): domain Eukaryota; kingdom Viridiplantae; phylum Streptophyta; class Magnoliopsida; order Malpighiales; family Erythroxylaceae; genus Erythroxylum; species Erythroxylum cassinoides. The sequence continues at coordinate 58,578,183 of JANIPM010000233.1, read as the reverse complement.
TAGTGTATTTGCATAACAGTTGACATCCTGGTTACATCTGTCCAATTGACATGGCATCTGAAATGTTAATCAAGTTTGAAAATTTCAAAATGACTTTTGATTTGTACTAAAAGTATGCAAGGTATTATAGATTTGTACTTAATGCAGAAAGAGGACGAAACGATGAGAATGGAGATTTTAAGAGAAGAACATTTATTTGTCACCATGGTTAGTTGCACAAAACGCGAGGGTTGAATATAATGAAACTAGATCTAGTAGAAGAATTGGTGCATACTTGGCTTTGTTATTAGTTAGATAAAGATATTTAGACCATAATTAAGTTGGAAGATATGCATAACTATGATTTGCTTTTAAGCAACCCAAGGTTTTCAAGCCAACACTAAGTTATAGATAACTAAGGTGTAGATTAGAAATGAATGAAAGTGTGGAATCATACCATATACAAATGTATTATTTATTGTTGTAACTATAGATAGGTATGAAAATATAACTTGTTTACAAACGGATTGTCTTATAGACAAGTTGAGAAGAGTGAGGTTGGAAGAAAAAGACACAAAACTGATATATCGGATGTTTATTAGAACGAAAGAAAATGATAGTAAATTATTTTACTAAATTAACTATGATGAGAAAGGAAGGCTAATAATTTTTCTCTGGAGAGATGAAAGGAGTTGAACTACTTATGTTGAATTTGGAGATGTGGTTATGTTTGATATCACTTTTCTTGTGAACAAATACTAAATATCATTTCCCCTATTTATCAACCTAAACCATCTCAAACAATTTATATTCCTTAGCTATAAACTATTAGGCAATAAAATAACCAATAATTTTTGTCAACGTTTCTTTAGATAGTTGTAGTGTGAATGGGAAGCTATCTTATGCTATAATTATATATTCGTGTAAGAGCATAGGTAATGCCATTGAGATAGTATTCCCTTCTGTGTATGTGTATCCAAGGATCTAGAGACCTTAGTCCTAAAAAAAATAGTGGTCACTAACACACCTCTTACAAGTAGATTATCGAACCAAGTGACATAAATAAGATCGATGAGGAGGTCCCAAGAGATTGGAAATTTATGAAGAACTATCCTCCACATCAAATTAAGTGATTATTAATAAGGGTTAATCACTAGATCTCATCTTAGAGATTCATTTGACTTTGCTTTTTATTTTTGAAATTAATCCTAAGATGATAGAAGAAGCTCTTAGTGATGAAAGTTTGATTTTTATTATAAATGAAGAGTTGAACCAATTTGAGAGGAGGAAGGTGTGGTCTTTAATACCTAGACCTAGTGACCACCAAATTGTAGGTAACAATGGGTTTTAAAATCAAATTAAATAAATCGGGTACTTTCGTAAGAAATAAAGCTATATCGGTGATAAAAGGGTAAGAACAAGAGGAGGGCTTAGCCTTTAAGAAAAATTTTGCTCTACTAGCTAAGCTAGAAGCTATTAGGCTCTTTTTTACATTTACATCTTATATAAATTTTAAATTGTTTCAATTAGATGTTAGAATTGCTTTTTAATATGATTTTATTTAAAAAGAAGTTTATGTTAATCAACTTCCTATTTTGAAAAACATGATGCATCTAACTACATTTACAAAATTTGTAAAGCTTTACATAGATGGAAACAGGCTCCTAGAGCTTGGTATGATAGGTTAAGTGCATCTCTTTTAGAAAATGGATTCTCTACAGGCAAGGTTGACACTACACTCTTTATTAAAATGTACAAACATAATATTTTAATTGTTCAAATTTATTTTGTTGACATTATTTTTGATGCCACTAATGAGAGTATATGATGTGCGCACAGAAGGAGATTAATCTTGATATAATTCGGCAACCTTTAAACAAAGTAGATATGCAAGGTTTTCGATACTTTTCTAGACCTCAAGGATCATTATTGTCTAAGCAACCTAGACCTAGCACTAAACCAAGAAAAGTGAACCAAAACAATACGCCACAATTGAGATTAATTGATAAGTAAAGTTAGGATTAATGGAACAACAAAAAAATAAAAGAAAATTTCTCACAAAGCTCTCAAACTATCAAAAGTCTATTGCCCTAAAATAATGTCAAGGTAACTATTTATAATTGCCAAAATAACTCAAAATTGGGCCAACATTCTTAGCCTAAATAGGTAAAATAATGCTGTCTGAATTCTCCTAAAAATAATAGGAAAATAAACCAAAGCAAAAGAGGTCAAGCGGTGCGCCTAGTTTAGTGTGCCTGGCGTCTGGCCTGCTGGACACTGGTGTGCGTGCCTGGGCCTATTGGGCTCTGGCATATGCACCTAGTGCGTGCATCCGTTAAGGGCTATTTGGACCCAGAACTTGGCTCAAACTAACAAACTGAAGTTGCGAGTGAGAATCTTGATTCTTCCAAGTCCATCATCAACCACGCGAGCAACAAATGAATTTAATGTAGCCTTGAATCTTTTAAGCCCAGTCTGACTTACAGGGCTAGGAGGCAACATCAAGTCTCTATTAGCATCGCGTTATTCTCGGTATTTGTCGATATATCCGTCATGTGCAACCTTGCTCACATCAGTATATGTAAAGAGTTTCTTAAATGTATAGGTAGGGAATTTGAAGTGAGTATGATGAGAGAACTTAACTTCTTTTTTGGACTCCAAATCAAGCAAATGAATTAAGGTATCCTTTTTATTCAAGCAAAGTACTCCAAATAACTAAATCACTTCAAAATATATTAAGTTAAAACATTATGCATATCTATGAGCATCACAACAAATAAACAAAGATAAAGAGGACAAGCTAGTTGATATAAAGTGTTATTGAGGTATGATTGATAGTTTATCTTACCACAATTAGGCTTAATATTATGTTTAGTATTTGCTTATGTTCTAAATTTTAATCAAGCCTTAGGGAATCACACCACTTAGTTGTTAATTGCATCATTAGATATTTATATGACACCATTTCATTAGGAATTTAATATTTTATGAATGCATTCTTTGTCTTAATTGATTACTTATATTCAAAATTTGCTAGTAGCCATTTGGATAGAGAGAGCACATCCAATATTTATCAATTACTAGCAAATGCACTAGCCTTATGGTTTAGTAAGAAATAAAATTCGGCTGCCTTATCCTAATAATACATTATTTGCTTATCAATAGTGAAATTCAAATATATAATGATAGGTAGCTATTGTGCCCAAATCTTATATCTTAGATAATAACTTAGAGACTATGGATTGGACCTTACTAAGATACCTATTAAGTGTGATAATACTAGCGCCATTTTTCACAAAGAACTAATCATCATTTTAAAAGCAAGAATATAGAAATTTAATACCATTTTATAAAAAATAATATACAAAATGGATATATTGAGATAGAATTAATAGATATACAACATCAATTGGTTGCATTGTTTAATAAACTTATGAGCGAGGGTAGATTTTGCTCAATTAAAAGAGAATTATGGATGATTGATGGAAATTTAATACGTTAATGAATTTAAAAGTCTTTATTAATCTTATCCATATTCTACTATATATTTGTTTAAAATGTTAAGTTAATTATATTAATGAATATATAGGCTTAAAGCCTTAAAAAAGTTCTAACTTACAAGCTAGAAAGTTGACTATTGAGAGAACTAAGCATTTAATAGGTTTACTTAGGAATAACTAGCACCATAAAAATGAAAATATAACATCCATTCCTTCCTTACGTTATTGGTTACTTTAGTGCTACAATTGTTTCATAAGATAATTTCCCTAACCCATTGCATCAGTCTTTGAGTTAAGTTGTACTTATATAACTCAATTTTATTATGGATTTTGTTGTTCATTTCCCTCTAAATGGTGTAAATGCAATAGGTGAAAGCGTTCCTTAGCACAATTGAGCCATTGTCTAATCTCTTGATCCATTTGATCACCCATTTGATAATCTATTCCTAACTCCTTATATTGTAATGAATTTTTAGTATATGTTGTAATCCTGACCAAATGGATTGTGTGCAAATGCAATCAAAGTATAGATGTTGCACTATTTCAACTTAAAATTTATATAGCACACAAAGTGGATTTAGATCTTTTAATCTATCCTTAGTCCAATGCTTGTTTTTAATGACTAGCCAGATGTGATAGCTACCTTAGGTACTAGGATCTTGGAGGATGAGCTCATGGCAATGAACTTTAGGAGAATGTGGTATGAAGAAATCCAAATAGGATATGTTGGAAAAGTGCAAGGATTTCTCTGTGTCCAAATGAGTGTATCATCTTTTATTATGATAGGTCTGTAATTTGGTAAGTTTTTTTCAATTAGAGACATACCTCTATGATTACAAACCTAATAGTTCCTAAAATTGTCTCCACCACTTTAGGATTTAGTAGGAATCTTCCTTTAAGTGGGTTGAGTTCTTCTTGTTAGTATAAAGGGCTCACATCACATCAATTGTCATACTATAGCTAAGCTTATTACCAACTCTTTTTCTGATGAGAGGATATATAGAGCTTTTTAATCTCAGCATCTCGATGGAATCCATGATTGGTTTTTATTTTCCTTTAGATTCCAGAAGCAACATTGTGAGAAGTAATGTGAGTTCATCCATTTAATCCATATGGCTTCCTTGTTGTTGCATAATATCCAAATTTTCTTTATAATAAGCGACTAGTTTTTGAGTTTGAGGGATGTGATGCCCGATCCACCTTCTTATTTAGTGGTACATACTTCATTCCATTTAACTTTAGCTCTATAGAAATTATTTAGGTTTTTAGTTCATAAAAACCTTCTCTACATATTTAATGACTCTTTTAGGCAACATCATGCGGGAAAACCAGTAGGTTTGGAGATTTAGGAGAACTGATTTCACCAACTGGATCTTTCTAACTAAGGAAAGAGCCATGTTTTGCCATACATTTGTTCTTTTCTTAACTACTTCTATTAAATGTTGTCATTATATAGTCCTTAGTTTTCTTGTAAAGATAGGTGATCTGAGGTAAGTAAAAGGTAATTCTTTCCTTTGCATTCAAGAGATTTGCACTAAGGAATTGACGTCATGGATCCCAACTAAAGTTATGATATTGCTCGTTTCCCAGTTGATGTTTAATCATAACATTTTTTAGAAAACCTGCAGAGAATTGACAAAGGTTGGGACAGATTTAGGGTCATTAACCACAAAATATAAGCAGATCATTACAAACATTAAAGAGAAAAGGGCAAGCTCTTTGCATTTGTAATAAGAGAACTGATTTCACCGACTGGATCTTTCCAGCTAAGGAAAGAGCCTTGTTTTGCCATACATTTGTTCTTTTCTTAACTACTTCTATCAAGTGTTGACATTCTATAGTCGTTGGTTTTCTTGTGAAGATAGGTGATCCGAGGTAAGTAAAAGGTAATTCTTGCCTTTGCATTCAAGAGATTTGCACTAAGGAATTGACGTCATGGATCCTAACTAAAGTTTTGATATGCACTTTTCCCAGTTGATGTTTAATCATAACATTTTTTAGAAAACTTGCAGAGAATTAATGAAGGTTGGGACAGAGTTGGGGGTCATTACCAAAAATATAAGCAGATCACTGTAAACATTAAAGAGAAAAGGATAGGCTCTTTGCATTTGTAATGGAAGTTAAAGTTCCCAATATTATTGATGTGATTATGTAGAATTCTAAGGAGAACTTCCATTATAAGAGTGAAGATGTATAGAGATAAGGGGTCTCCTTCTCTAATCCCTCTCAATTCATGAAATATATATGTTGGTTCTTAATTAATCAAAGCACTAAAATTTGTTATTTTTGTATAAGCGTCAATCCAAGATATGAATTACTTAGGTACTTTCATGGAATTGAGTACAAACTTCCAGTCCAGTATTTCAAAAGCTTTGTATATGTCTATTTTGAGAGAGCAACTCTTAATAAATGGATTGGTGGTGTAATCCTTGAATAGTTCCTATGCTAGGATAAGGTTATCTTCAATATCTCTTCCACTAATGAATGATCCTTAGAATGATTAATTAGAGGGATTAGGGTATTTTTAAGTCTAATTGTAAGAATTTTCCCAATGATTTTATAAGTTGTGTTATAATAAGATATGGGATGACAATCTTACATGGTGTTGCGGGCTTGTTTCTTAAGGATCAAGTATAAGAATATTTATTCAATTCTTTTGAAATTTTGCTATTCCTGGAAAATTTCTAAACACAATTAGTTACTCCACAACCTATGAAGTTCGAAGTCTATTGGAAGAAAGTTGCATTAAACCCATCTGTTCCTAGTGCTTTGTCTAGTTTTAAGTTTAAAAAAAAGCATTTTTCACTTCCTCAACCATAACTTTTGCAGTTAACATAGTTATAGTAAGAAGATTAATATGAGGATTGATGAATTGATCTAATGCTTCAACTATAGAGTCAATTGGCTTTTGGTACCTAGCATTGTTTTGAAATAGTTATAAGCCATGGATTTGAGCACATTCTAGTCCTCTTAAATATTGCCTTGGTCATACCTGAGGTATTGATTTTGTTGTTATTTTTGTTTACTAAAATGGAGTTAAAAAGAATCCAGTACACTTATCTCCCTCTCTCAGCTAGGAAATCCTTGCTTTTTTGTTTTGCTTTAGATAGGATTTATCTTCCATTAAAGCTTCTGTATACTTGTGCAGGGCCTATTGTTTTAATTTGTTCAGTCTAATATCTAATGGATTTTTTTAGAGATCTTCTTGACCGGTTCTTAACAACTTTTTATTTATCTCCACTTATGCTTGTATTTCTAATAATATCTTTTTCTTCAGTATCTTTAATTCTTCAAGGTCCTGAGTCTAGTTATTAGTTGAAATGCATTATATCCCTAAACTAGAGTGTTCATAATTTCACTCACCAATTCTTGGAATCCTTTAACCTAAAACATAAAGTTATAAAATCTAAAGGGTTCTTTGGTAGGTTAAAGTGTATTCATACCTTTAATTTCAATTGTAGCATGGTTTGAGCATAAAGGGTTCTTTGGTAGGTTAAAGTGTATTCATACCTTTAATTTCAATTGTAGCATGGTTTGAGCATAATGGAGGATCAAATTCTACAAGATTGAGGGAAATTTGAGAAGCCATTTCTTGTTGATTAATGCTCTGTTAAGTTTTTTCCTTATAAAGTATGCCCTTTATTTTTTTTTAATCTATGTGAAGCGAGATCCTGTAGAGTTTATGTATGTTACTTTAATATTGTTGACGAAGGAGTGAAATTCAGTTCCTAAAATATTTTTGTCCACTCTTTAACCATCAGCTTCATTTTCATTCAGTAAGTAATTGGGGTCTTGAATAAGACCATTTGAAGTTCTAATTCAAGAAACATGCACAAAACATCACAAGCTGCTCCAATACAGGGTCAACATCAGATCACCCCTTTTAATCTCAAATTACAATTTGATTCAGCTAGAATTAGGTTAGGTCTCTTCTAATAAGATTTAGTAATATGTCTTAGGTTTCATATCCCATTGGAATCACCCAATTTGGAGGTCCTTAGGCCAAGTTATAGTTAAAACAAGATGTCTGGTTCAAGTGATCTGAGAACCAAATGCAAACATTCACTAAACATAATTCTTTCTCTTGTCATATTCATCTCTTAAGTGCTTCCAAACTTGTTATCTACTCCATGGAAAGTGAAAAATCATCTTTTATCTTACATAAATCTATCCCACTATTAATCCCCAAAACTAGAAATTTAGGTTAGGAACTTACCACTTTCTTTCAATCTTTTGGACAATTGAAGAACACTTAGCCTTGATTAAGCTCTCTTCAATTCATGCTCCAAAACCCATCAAAAATCAGCTGCACCCTCCTTCTTCTCTCCTTGGACAAAAACTTCACTCTTTCTTCTCTTCTTTTTCTTCTTTTGTTTCACTCTCACGTATATGTTGAAAGAATGAAGCAAAATGTCTTATGTTTTGCTTTTTATACTCATTTAATGGATTACACATGTCACCTTCCTATTTGCATCACTAATGACTCATCAAACACATGTCATCATCTCATTGGTCATCTCTAATGACTCATCAATCCACTAATATCATGAAAAAGACCAAATTGTCCTTAATTAGTACAAAAGACCAAATTGCCCTTTAATGCATTTAATTGACCAACCAATTGAATTAAATCCCGAAAACATTCCATAACTGTCTTATTTTTAAATTGACTATGAAATATTCTAATTAGCATCAATTCTTATTAATTGGATGCTTAAAAAGTCTATCGATGGGTTTAAAATCATTAATAACCATTACTTTCCAAAAAAGGACATTTTAGTCAAAAACTTTCAGAACTCCCAAAATCCATCCTATAGGACTAATTTTTGATTCGCTTCAGTATCATTAAACTTTAATACTTATTCCAGATATTTTTCATTATTTTGAGGTTAGGTCCCATAAAAATTCAATACTCATCTGAAAATACTATTCACCAAATATAAATATTTTTATTCAATTAAAGGAAAGTTTTGAGGTATTACAGTTCGCCTAAGCTTTTAATTTGTTTAATTGTAATTTTTACTTTCTTACTTATTGTTCATTGACTTTTCAGACAAGCTCATCAATTGGATTAGGAAGTCCATCACTGCCACTTCTTATTCTATTATAGTAAATGGTGAACCAACTAGATTGTTAACAGCTAGTAGAGGACAAAACCAAAGTGATCCCCTATCATGTTATTTATTTTCCATCTGTGTGGATACCTTCACTAGGCTAAATGAGCTTAATATCTTCAAAGAACCAAATTATAAGTAAAACTATACGTACAATAAGTTAGGCATTTTCAATCTATCATTTGTTGATGAATTTTTATTTTTATATATCTCTACTTTTGATTCCATTATTCTTTTATTCAACATACTAGAGCTTTTGAAGTATACATCTAATTTTTGCTTCAAACTTAGGAGGAGTGTAAATGTAGAGTTATTAGTTATCTCTAAGGGACTTAAACTTTAAAAATTACCTTAAAAATATTTGGGGTTTCCTATCACTTCAAATAAGCTCCTTTATGTAGACTACTATCCATTCATTGATTTATTCTACAAAAGCTTAAATAATTGGTGTAATAAAACACTATTAAATGGGTGAAGACTTTAACTTGTTATTTTTGTTCTTTATAATATACGTGCATACTAGTTTTCCCACTTAGCTATTCCTAGGGGGTAGTGAAAACTATCGAAAATTTTATTAAACTTTTATATAGATTGGCTATGATATCAATGCAAAAATTACTAAGGTGAAATGGTTTGAGGTATGTTTACCTAAGGAGAATGGAGATCTTGGCATTCCCTTAACTAGACTTATGGTTAAAGCTTTTCTTTTAAAGAGACTTTGGAAATACAATACAGATAAGGAAAGCCTATGGGTGAAGTAAATACTTTACTATTTTTTAAAAGGAGTAAAAATAAGGTCTTAGAACATTAACTCGTATACTTTTTGGCCCCAAAAACATATATTCCTTGCTAAAAGTGATGTGGAATCTTCCATCAAGCATATGATAAGTGACGACAGAGATACATTCTTTTAGTTCGACAATTGACCTAATATAGGACTATTTTACAAATTAAGGGAATCCCAATCCCTCAAAACAATCATTCCATCAAATACTTAGGTTGTGGTTCTAATCAAGGATAATACATAGACTCGGTTGGCTCATACCACTAAAGGATCTAAAGAAATCAAGGCGCATATGTCAAACTATACACCTGACTCCTCTATACTAAATACAATATACTAGTTATAGGATAAGAAACTACATTTCACTATTTACTCATGTAAAAAATGCTATAAGGAAACCAAAGAAAATACCATTGGACAAGCCTAGTATGAAATTCAAAGTTCATTCCATCTAGTGTATTTATCTTATAGCTAGTAGTGAAGAGGAAATAAGGCACTAAGGATTTATTTATATCGTTAACGCAAAATGCAAGCTATGATAAATTGCAGATGAAGACCTTAACCACCTATTCCTTAACTATAACTACTCATCAATTTTAGGGAACATAATCTTAAATCTATTCAATATGCATTGAAATTGTTATAACTGGTCAAATAATAATTAGTTAGTCCTCAATTATACACTTTGTCCCCAAAGAAGATTAAAAGCTATTCAGAATTGCATTTGGACTACTACTATATCACATATGGAGTGAAAGAAACACAACATTGTTTAGAAAGGAGAAAGTTCATACAGATAACTTTAAACACAAAATTCGAGTAGTAACAATGGCCAAAAACATTACTGATATAATGAGTCTCGAAAAGATTCTTAGGTGTGGACTATAGCTTTTATAATTTCCATTATGTTCTTGTATTATAGTGTTACTAATTTCTCTATTGTATAACTTATCCTAGATTGGTCTAATTATTGCTCTTCTATTTTTGCAATACTATTATTTTAACTTTAAAAACTCCCTAAAAGAAAAAACCTAAGACATGAAAAAAAGGTACACCATAAGTCTATAGTGAATTCACCTTAATTATCGTTGATGTTTATGGATGCCCTTAATATATTCAATTCTCTATCCCATTTTTTTCTATAGAGTCACAACTCAACCTTATTTTTTTGCCAAATATGCTAGCTATATCTAACATATGAAATGGGTTTATGAGGTTGTCCTAAACCAAATAATTGGGTTTTGAAGTCAAATTATAAAATAAGGAAGGTATTGGGCACTTTATTTTATTAACCTAAACGTTATTAGGTCTAAAAAGTATTTGAAAATTTGGGGAGATTAATAGGCATTGATTCTTGTAACAAATACTCTTTAAATTACAAATTTAATCACCTTTAAACTCTTTCATGTAACCCTATCCTATATATACTTTCATAGGGGTTTTTATGGAGGAATTTGGAGGCTTTTGAGAACCTAGTCTATCACTGAGCTTTTAGCTTTCAAATTTCTTTACATCAAAGAAGGATTTACACCAAGATTTGGAAGAGCTTGTGATAACTCTTTCGATTCTTTCTTCTCTTTCACTTTTTTTAGGATTGTTTTATCTTTCGATTCTTTCTTCTCTTTCACTTTTTTTAGGATTGTTTTATCTTTTTTTATGGTTAGCAGTAAAAATTTGGTTAGGGTTAGGGATATAGCTTAAGTTAGATGATTTGATTATTAATACATGAATTGATTATTATTTAATCAAATTTATTCTCTTTTTTATTAATACTTTATTTATGTTTGGTCACCAAGCACTAGGAGAATAAACACTTTGGTACTATGTGCTAGACTTTAGTGATAACCATATAAAGTAAACATGCTCAATGTGTTTGATTAGGTTGAAAAATGCATAAATAAGTGATAGTTACGTAGTTGTATATGCATATGTGCCTTTGCAAAGGAACTAGATACTTTAAATTAATTGTTATTTTAACTTAGATAATCAATTTTATTTGATACTTGAAAATTTATACAACTGAACCCTAAAATCCTAACGTTTAAATATATTTTCTTATTAGTTTATTTCTTGTTTTTTATTATTGTCAGAATTTAATTAATTTTCTAAATCTTATATATTTTAATTTTTTTGTTTAACGATGATTAATAGGCATAGCAATATAGCTTTTTGTTAGATTTGATAATTTGGATCAATTTAGTTTTAATAACTTGCTATAATTGACGTTATATACTTGCAAATTTGGTTAATGATGCTTTTAGCCCTACTATTAGGAAACTATTCAACTTTTATTTTATTAATGCTAGTTTTTATTTTAATATTTTAATATTTTTATTTTCCTCTATTTTTGTACAATATAGCCTTATTCTATTTTAAGTGCAAGTTGATGATCTTTCAATCTAGATTAAGTTATTGATGAATAGTTATATAGGTTATAGGGAGGCATGCTATCATTTTGGCATGTATAGGCATCCTTCCCATGTATGTGCGAATATATATAATGCCCTATATTACCATGAAGATACAAACTATGCGGTTACCTATATAGGGAATAACATGAATTTGATGTGTATCATCTAGGATGGAGTAAGCATTCAAATATCTTTAGGGAGGAGTGAGGAGCTAGAAAGGGTAGATTTGTGGGACCATAATAACAACCTTAATTTGAAAAACAACCATTTTCAAATAATAACAACATGGAAGAGATGTTAAACCAATTTATGCCTTTTGTGAACAAAAAGTTGGAAAATTGGGTACTTTGGTAACATTTGAAGTTTTGTAGTTAAATAATGCATCCATTCACAATTTTGAGATGCTTGTTACCCATCTAGCTAAGATGTAAGGTAAAACAGTTCAAGGAGAACTTCTAGTCATATAAAGATGAACCCAAGAGGTCAAGTGTTATTTATATCACTGAGGAGTAGCATAACATTTGATGATGAAGATATTAAAGAGAAGAATTAGAAAAGGTCTAGCAAGCATGAAGAAGTGAGTAAAAAAGTGATAAACATAAGTAAATCGTCATCGATCTCATCTCAAACTAGTGTCGATCATGGTTTTGATTATGAAGATGATTTAGATAGAAATAAACTAGAGCCAGTCTCTTCCACAATAGGTACTCATTATGGTTTAAAGTAACAAACATCTTGACCCATAATGACACTAATTCCATACATAAGCATGTTTAAAAGGGATGGAAAGAAAGATCAATTTATTTTTTCATAGATGTTGAAGAATATTTAATACTTAAAGGATCTCATTTCCATTAAGAAGAAGTTCAAGGGTTTATTTACAGGTAAGTTGAGTGAAGTGGATCTTATAGGTAGAAGAAAGGAAATAAGGCAACTTAATCCTAACGATTAGTGGGGAATTGCGATTTAGCACTTTTATGGCAAGTTTTGTTAGAGTTATATGATATTCTCTTATTTTTGGTTCTTTTTTGTAGGTGATGATTTTAAAGAGCAATCACAAATTTTAGCATAGCTTTTTTGTTTTTTCCGATTAATTTGATTTTAGACGGATTAGAAAAGAAACTCAAAGGCATACAAATTTGTAGAAGAACTAAAAAAAAGAATAACTAGCACCATACTCGTGATGAATGCATTTAAAAACTTCCACAATAAGACCAACGCCAACTTTGAATCATAATAGGCATTAGTTATCGTAATAAACAATCTCAGGACATGAAAAAATATAAATTTGATCTCCTAACTCTTTTATGTAACCTTAGCCTATAAATACTTTCATAAGGGGTCTTTGTGAGGGAATTTGGAGAATTGTGACCGCCTCTTTTATCACTAAGCTTTTAGTTTTAGAATTTGTTTACATCAAATTTATTCTCTTCATTCTTATTCTTGAATTCATGTTTGATCACCACAAATTCAATTATAGAGATTGTATAAAGGATTGATAGGTTAAGTATAGCAGATGGACTAGGAGAATAAACACTTGAGTACTAGAAAACAATCATATCATGGAATTTAATGATAATCATATAAATTAACTATACTTAATGAGCTTAATTAGGTTTAATTACACATTAATATGTGGTAGTTACCTAGTTAGATATACTTAAGTTCCTTGATAAAGGACCTAAATACTTTATGTTAATTGTTATTTCATTCAATCTAAATAATCAATCTTGTGTAATAATTGAAATTCCACATAAGTGAACTTTAAAAACCTAATGTTTTAGTAGCTTGTCCTTTTTATTAGTTTATTATATTATTTTTTAGTATAAAATTTAATTATTTTTTTAAATCTTACATATTTTAGTATTTTTGTTTAACTAGGATTAATAGGCACAATGATATAGTTCATGTGGTATTTGATACATTGGATTACTTTAGTCTGAATAACTTATCATAATTGACTATATACGGTTGTAGATTGTTTTGATTAAAATGCTTGGGAATTTATGATTTTACCTAAGGCTTAAAAGTAAAATGTAAACAGTTTCTTAAACTGTGTCATAAGGCTTTGAATAAATTTGAATTTTTTTAGTATATAAAAGGATGAGTTTAAATTGTAATTTGATCAAAATGAAGATGAGATAAAATGAAGTTCTTAATAGGATGGAAAGAGGATGTAAAATCTTTTGTTTGAAAAGATAGAACAATATTGAAAGAAAATATTAGAATTTTGAAATGATTTGATAACTTAGGCCTTTAAAAAATATTTTTGATGAAATGACCTATTTACAAAGAATTAGTTAAATTAAGCAACGAAGAAGATAATTAGATTTAATCTTATTGTATTCTCTAGTTATTTAAAGAAGGAGCTTAAACTTAAAACATTTTTTGAGAGAAAAAGATCATAAAAGTCATAAAGGCCTAAAGACTTGAATAAAAGCCATAGAATCAAGTAAAGCTTCATCTAAGCCAAAGGACAAAAGAAACAAAGCTAATGGATTTATGGGTTGAGCTTTTACAAAGGGTAATTAGGCTTTGAAAAGAAACAATTTTATCAACATTTTAGTGGGTTCTCTCTCTCTCTCTTCACTCATTCCCTTTTGGGCTATTCAATCAAATGAACACAATAAACAAACATATAAAGAAGAGTAAAATAAAAAATAAAATTGATTCATTTTAATATTTAAGGTTATACTAAACATAAGATCATATTATTATAAAATCTATTCAGTTTAGGTCTTTAAGTGCCAAAGATCCAAATTAGATTTTTGATTACTTCGAAAATATATGACTCTAAAAGCCTAAGCCAAGTAAAAATGTAATTTAAGACAAACAAAAGGTAATTTATTACAAATTTCATATGAATTAGTTTTAAAACTAAAGATAAGCCTTCTCCTTTATTATAACTAAGTCTAACTTCTTGTTGGATTCTTCTTTTGATTTAATTTGAGAAATAATTGATCAAATAAGATCTAACTCACCCTCTTATTAAGAGAGGAATTCAAAAGTTATGGGCTTAAAAAATAAGAAACTTGGTGTAAAAATTTAAGTGATTTTCAGTGAGTCTAAACAAAGGAAATAGACCTAGTCGTAATTCTATAATAGCCAAAAGTTAAATGAAGGAGTACTTTTAAATAGGTTTAATTCTAAATAGTTTGAGGCACAAGCTCATAAAAATAAAAGGTTAATAATTCAAGTCACAAAAATGGATTAAATGCAATTTTAATAAAGAATGAACTATAATGTTTAAAGAAGGTCTAAAGACCCTTAGTTATTAAACTAAACTTGAAAAAAAAAAAAGCACACTTTTGTGTTGAGAGATTAGATCAAATTTATGTAAACCAAAGATAATTTAGATTTTACAATAAATGTAAAATATTGATAACTTAATCGTAAATAATTAAAAAATATATTTAAGTTGGACTTAGTTGTATATGTTTTCAATTGTCTCTTGATGATCAAATTCCAAACACTAAAATGTAATGAATTATTTAGGGAATAATCCCTAATGTATGATACGAAAATAAGCAACATCAAAATAGCAAAAATCTTGTTGAACGCTAGGTCTAAGGAGGTTAAGCAGTATGTAGCCTTACCCTTAATATGTTCACAAAAAAAAACTAAACGTTTTACTTTAGAGCATGGGTATTAGCAACCTTAAAAGATCCAATCAAACTTATAAATAATAAAATAATGAGAAGAAAATACATCAAAGAAATGTAGAAGTTTGAGGTAAAGATTTTACCTTAGGTATTAGCGACTAATCAATGATTTTAAGATATGATCCCAAATATCGATTTCTTTGCTTTTATGTACATCTTAAATACTTGTCTCATTACTATTCAGAAAATAATATTATACTTATATGAATACTGTAATAATAAATAATGACAAAATATAACATATAAAACAAGTTTTTTTTAATAAGATGGGTTACAAAAATTTTGTACGAATACCATCCAGATGTTTAAATGTTGTATCATGTAATTCAAAAGTTAAAATTTATAAATTAATTATCATTAAGAGATAGCTAAATGAGAAATTGTAACTAACTAAAATATGAAGTAATTTCTAACCTTGGGTGATAATATTAACTCCTATCTTTCCTTTATAGTCATTTAGAAAGAGATGCAATCAAATTAACTATAATTACTATACAACCTATGTCAAGTGCAAGAAGATTCAATATAGTAGTAATTGTAAGAATTAGAAAGATCAACTAACAAGAAGAGCATAAGCTAAGTATTTGTATTTAATTCGATTAACTATTCTTTCTGAGATATAAAAATCTTGGAACCAATAATCTATTAAAATTAATTTCTTCATAAATTAAAAGGATTAAACAATTATAAATTTAATATGTAATATAAAAGTAATAATAAACAAGTACACCCCCTCGTAATTAAGTGACATAATAATGAAATATAAATACAAAAAATTATTGATACTCATTAATAAATTAAATTATAAAAATAAATCAATTTTCACAATTTAATATATCACAAGGTACTAGTTTTCTTCAACTAAGTGTAGAAGATTAGCCATACTCATGAATGAAAATAGAGAGAAGAAGAGTTATTAGACCCCTAGGACCTAATCGTGTAGGCATTGATAAGCCTTGACCAATGTTTGACACTTAGGATAACAAAACAAGGCAAAGTCTTGCTAGTAGGCAAGGAAAACTAGCATTGTCAATGAGTTGGCATGCATTGGTATGCATTATCAAAAATCTTTGATGAGATGTAAATATTCAAATATGAGATCAAAAGATAAGCTCGAGGTGTCCCCTAGGTTGAAGATTAGCTAGATCACATGGATAAGTGAGACATATGAGAGCTTTAAGGATTTAATGTGTGCTCAAATAGATGGATCATGACTAATGAAATTGATAGGGTAAGAATTAGACCGGAATAGTATGTTATGAAAGGCTTTGAGCTTGACTAACTCATCATCAATAGGTATAAATCAAGGGGAGATCTTAGATGATGCAGCAGATAAGATCATAGTAGATATAGATTAACTTTAATAGATAAAGACCATGTGAGAGGATTATTTAAAGATAGCGGAGTTCTTCATAGATATGGATGTATATTTTCTAATTAAATAGAATCTCTTTTCTTGTTATTTGTGATATAGCTAAATTCTATCAGATAGAGTTTTATTTGGATAAGGATACCATCTAATTGGTTAGTGTGATTTATCCTGCTAAGGATATAAATGATATAGTTAGTTCAACTCTATTAGGATTCTGAATTGTA
>JANIPM010000233.1:58529357-58541944 GCA_027478405.1 Erythroxylum cassinoides | reverse complement strand
GTTTGACATTGTTATATAGACACATGGATCCTGGCTTTCGGGAAGGTCCCGGAACAAAAATTTTTGTTTTTCCGCACCGTGTGCATGTGATGCACACACCGGGATTTTCCAACAAAATGTACATAGCCAAACAATTTTTTTATGAAAAACATAATTTGGATTTAAGGATTAGTGAAAAATGGTTATGCGGGTTTCTATTTAAGGATTATGAATTTGGGTTTTAGTTAAGATGTGGATGAATGGGTTTTTGATTTAGGTAGTGATAGAAGGTGGGTGTTTAAATGTAGAGAATTTTCATACTTTCTTTTAAAAAAATTCTATATTTTTTATTTATAAATGATGTTTCCCAAGCCAATATCAAATTTTATGGTGTGTAAATGTTTAGATTTTTTTTAAAGATTGTTTTAATGAAAATTGAAGTTGAGTCACAAAAAAATGAGTGATGTGAGGGAAACGCTGAGACCCCGTAACTTGTGTGACTGCTGATGACTGTTCCCTCCTTCTTCTTCAGCTTCTTATGGCCTCTTCTTCTTCCTCTTCTCCTCCTTGGAAGCCTCTAGCTCCCATCTCCCCCATCACCCAGACCTTCCCTTCTGCCCCATCCTACAAACCCTAATTTCTCCCAAAACATAAACCCAAACCTTAATAACCCCACCCACTCTTCGAAGCCCCTGATAGTTATGATTGTGACCCAAATACAGTCGACATCCTCCCTAGAAACACCTTTGGCTACCCATTCAACTGAACCCTCCTCAACCCTCTAGACACTTGACTACCAAAAAACAAACAAATCTTTGGAGGAAAGTCGTCAGCCCAAAACATGGAAATCTGTGGTCTAAATTTGGTTGAGGAGTCCAATGATGCCAAGACATTGGCATACTATCTTCTAGAAGTCAAGGATGAGTAGATTTTTGTCATCCATCCACTGGAAATTGTGAGGAAAGGAGCTGCCCAATTCAAAACTGCATTGATTGGTTTCTTCATTGGTAAGCGTCTTGCTTACCCTGTAGTGTATAGGGCTCTTTCAAAAGCATGGCTAACTTTCAGGTTAACTGATATTTTGATCATTAGCATGAACAAATTCCTATTTAAGTTTAATTCGGAGGAAGGTTTGAATTCGGTATTGTAGAAAGGCCTTTGGTATATCCAAGGGAAACCTTTATTCTTAAGGAAATGGAGCTTAAATGCTAGTGAATAGGAAGAGATTAGACATGCTCCTGTATGGACTAGGTTTCATAACATTCCTTATGAGTATTGGAATAATGACGGACTAGGTAGGATTGTAAGTGCAGTGGGGAAACCACTGCTAATGGATACTCAGACAGCTGCTCAGTATACCAAAATATGTGTGGAAATTGAACTTCAGAGTAAGTGACCGATGAGTTTTTAGTTGGCTACTTATAGTGAAGATAGGGAAATCACATTTAGAGAAGTCATGATAGAGTATGAGTGGAGACCTAAAAATTACACTCAAAAGAAGGAATGGAAACCTACTAGCCGACTTTTTAAAACTAGATTCTAAAAAGAGCTGGAAATGGAGAAGGTTCCATATCAAAGTGGAGCAAACCAAGGGATGGACTCTGGGCAGGAGCATATCTATGAGGAACTGTAGCTCAATCCAAATTACAACAAACCTCCAGATGCTGTATCTGATCAAAGTAGCCACAAAGAAGATCAAGAGCTTCAAGTTGATCCAGAAGGATGCCTTGCAGATGCTAATCCCCCTACTATAAGCAAATCAGGTAACTCTCCTTCCTCTTCTATATCTGATTTGGTTCCTGATGATCCAATTGAAGTTCAAAGTCCGAGTCTAGCAAAAGTGGCTTTTACTCTTAGGAAGAGAAGGAAATTTATGAGGAAATAAAATTTATAAGTCTTGAGTTCTTGTTTCTTTATGGCTTTAACTTTTTAGAAAGTTAGAGGTCTCAATAATCCAAAGAAGCAATTAACTGTGAATTCTTTTCTAAAGTTGTTATCTGGCTTTTTTGTCTACTTGGTTGAATATAGAATCAAATCTCTCTCTTTTGAACAAGGTGTGCTCCTCCTTATTTCCTAGATGGCATAGCTATAATAATTTAGATCATGATTTGAATGTAAGAATAGTTTTAGCCTGGACCAACTGATTCATATAGAGGTAACTCCTCTCAATAATGATTCAGTTTTTTATGTGACTTGTGTGTATGGCTCTAATAACTATAACCACTAAAAGTCTCTTTGGTCAGCTATTTCTAACATCAAACTAAGAGTATGGAGTCACCCTTGGGTAGTTGCTGGAGATTTTAACGCTATTTTGTTTTCTCATAAAGCTGAACCTCTAAGTACTTCTACACTTACTGAAATAAAGGACTTTACGGAGTATATTGAAGATTGTCTTTTATATGACCTAAATTCTAGTGGTCTTAGTTTTACATGGTCCAATAAACAATCAGGTGAGCTCTTTATAGCTAGAAAGTTAGATAGAGAGATCTCGTCAATTCAGCTTGGAGTTCTTGCTTTCCCAGATCCTATGGAGTAATTCATATTCCAAACATTTCTGACCACTCTCTTGTAGTGATTAAGGCCTTAGGAAACCAGCAGAAAAGACACTCTCCCTTCAGATTCTCCAACTTCTTAGCTTCTTGAGACAATTTTCTTTAAATTGTAGAAGAAGTTTGCTCTTCTCAAGTGCAAGGTACTTTTATGTATTATGTGGTTTCTAATCTCAAATTAGTCAAAAATGCCCTCAAATCTCTAAACACTGATCAGGTAGGGGATCTTAATGTTAGAGTGGACAACTGTCAAGCTGCCTTTAGCCATATCCAAACTCAAATCAATCTTTTACCTAATAGCACTCCCTTGATTGCCTAGGAAAATCAAGCCATCACCAATCTGATTTATGCCTTAATAGACCAGGAATCTTTTTTCAAACAGTCTTCTCATATTGAGTGGCTCAAAGAGGGAGATAGGAATACCAAATTTTTTTTATAACTCTATCTTATCAAATAGAAATAGGAAAAACATCCACTCCTTACTTTTGGGTACTAGACATAGGATTGTTGAGTTTGAAGAGATCTAAGATCAGTTCCTAGGCTTTTTTCAAAGTACTATTAGGAACAAGAAAAACCTGTCCTCCTTTAGAGATTATGTGACAAATCTTTTTTCTTCTCCTATTCATGAAAATCTAAAAAACAATCTCTTTCTAAAGTCACAGTGCAAAAGATTACGAATGTTTTTACTTTTTTCAATCCCATTAAGACTCCTGGTCTAGATGGTTTCAATGGTTTATTCTTTAAGAACATTATCGGGGGAGATATCACTAGAGCCATTCAGGATTTTTTCCATCATGGGAGGTTACTCAAAGAGCTTAACTCTACTTTTATTTCTCTTATCCCAAAGATTGATTATCCTTCCACTGTGCATGACTAAAGGCCAATTTCTTATTGTAACCTTATCTACAAGGTAATTTCTAAAATAATGGCTAATAGGATTAAAGACTTGCTTGCTCACATCATTAGCCCTAGTTAAAATACCTTCTTAAATGGCTATTGAATAGGGGATAATATCCTTTTAGCTTAAGATATCTTTAGTAATTACCATCTTTCGAGCACTCATAAACGTTGTGCTTTGAAAATTGAACTCAGGAAAACCTTTGATCCCATCCACTGGGATTTCCTTCTAAATGTACTCTTAGCTGTAGTTTTCCTTCTATCTTTGTTAAGTGGATTGAAGAATGCATTACCTCACCTTCTTATTCGATTTTGATCAATGGAACTCCTTCAAAAAAATTTCGTGGCAAATCAGGTTTAAGACAAAGGGATCCTTTATCCCTGTATCTCTTCATCATCTATATGGAGGTTTTCTCGAGGATTTTGGAAGCTTCTATTGCTTGTAATAGCTTTTTTAAATTCCACTAGAGGTGTAAAGCTCTTAAAATATCCCACCTTCTTTTTGCTGATGACATTTATTGTTTTTTCATGCTAATCTGGTTCAATCCAAACTTTACTTAACTGCCTGAGTCTTTTCTTTAACATGTTTGGCCTGGACATCAACCTTAGCAAGAGTCATTTCTTCTTATCTTCTGATATGAGTCATTTAGCTCAGCTGGAAGCCCCTACGGGCCTTCAAAGAGGCTACCTTCCTATCTATTACCTAGAGGTCCCCCTCCTAACAGATAGGCTTTCTAGGAGTGATTGCATTCCACTTTTAAATAAAATTGATGCTAGAGTTAACAAATGGACCTATAAGACTCTTTCCTATGCTGGTAGACTTCAGTTGGTCATTTCTGTGCTCTCAACTTTTCATATGATTTGGTCTAGCCATTTTATTCTGCCTTCCTCCATTATTAAGGATATAGAGACTAAATTAAGAAATTTCCTGTAGTCTGGGAATGTAGTGTCTAACTCTCATGTGAAGGTTAAATGGAATTACCTATGTAGACCTAAAAGAGAGGGTGGTCTAGGCATCAAGCACTTATCTACGTGGAATAATGTGCTCACAGGAAAAAGAATATGGGTGCTTTTTAATGATAAGGAAACTTTGTGGGTCAGATTGGTGCATACCATTATTCTTAAAAGGAAAACCTTTTGGAATGCTCACCCTAGTAATAATAGTTCTTGGAGTTAGAGGAAGTTGTTACATGTTAGGGATCTTTTTGGGAACCAATTTAAATTTAAGATAGGAAATGGGTTATCTACTTACTTATGGCAGGACCCTTGGCATCCAAAAGGTATTCTGGAAGACCTTTTAACTCCCAGAATAATCAATGGATCAGAATTATCGATGAATGCAAAAGTTTATGATGTTATCAGAATTAATATATGGAGTTGGAGGGAAGCCTCAATTGAGACCATTCAAACCTTGGAGCCCTTACCATACCAACCAGAGTACTCCGGACCTGACAGATTGGAATGGTTAGCAAGCCCCTCTAAAACCTACATAAATGATTTGGCCTACTCTACCTTGAGACCTCCCGTTCCTTGTGTCCCTTGGTACAAATTAGTCTAGCATAAAAGAACTAGCCCAAGATACTCCTTCATCCTATGGTTAGCTTTTCTTAATAAGCTTCAAACGAGGGACAAACTTCTCTTTTCATTTATCCCAAATCACTACTCCTTGTGTTTCCTGGAAAATGAGTCCATTGACCACCTATTCTTTAAATGTACCTACTCAAAAACACTATGGACACATACTAAACCATTTTCAAATCCATCTACCAAATCTGATATCCCTTCAAGGCTTTCCAAGCTAGATTCACCACCCCTTAAATCACTCTAATATTGACCTCAACCTTCTCATCATTCTCCTATCTGTGATTATTTATAACATTTGGACCAAAAAAAACCACCAAACATTCAAAGACAAAGCCTTGGATGTTAGGAACATAAGCACTAGACTGGTCTTCCCTGTTATGGAACTTCTCAGTGCAAATAATGAAGTAAGGTAATTTTGTGTAAGGATCATTTTCACTAACATTTGTTTTACAGGTTGTACTAGTTCTTGACAGTAAGATTCCATCCGCCCTTTTGCTTGTTTTGTTTCAATAAAGAGGGATGGAATTAGAAGAATCTTTAGGTGTCACCAAGGTGGGATGGGTGAGATTTATGCTAGCTTACGATGGAGACACAAACTTGGGATCAAGTTATTAGATGCAAGATGGAGGCAAGAAGCAGTGATAAGGAGCTCTACCATATCCACGGTAGTTTCAGCAAAAAAGACCTTGCCACTTCATCAAATTGTACAGCTTAGTTCAGAAGCTGCAATCCTTGATGTGAGGTCTTGAAATTCTAGTTTGGTTTTGGTTTAGTTGAGAAATTGATTGCCTATTTGCTTTGTGTTACTATGTTAGGCTGTAAGTCTATATGCTCTGGTTATGCTGGACCTTTCCACGAGATCTTCTTAGTAGGTAGATATGTACAAGTAGTTTGTTGAGGTTTATTTAGTTAACTAGTTGTAGAGTTCCTCATGTTTATAAGTGTGGCTTTTCCTTTTGTGATTGGAAAGAGATTTGCTTCTTGAGTAATCTCTTGATTGTACATAACCATTAATTGATTTATATAAATTTCTGATTTACCAAAAAAAATGAAGTTAAAAGGCATTAAAATATAGATGATTAAAAAAGCTTTTTTCTTTAAAATCTATTAAATTTTTAGTTGATAAATTTTCATTTTTCACATAAATGAAAGTATATATTTTATAATCAAAGAGATTTTAAAAAATATTTCCCATTTATTCAAAATTAAATTTCTTTTTAAATTATCATATCTTTTAAGAAAATTCGCATTCACATTCAGATTTTACTTTCCTTATATCTGCCATCAATAAATGAGTTTGTTTTTATCTCTTATTGTAATATCCTAGTTCAATAATTATATTGTGTAATGTGTTATACATGCATTTTATAAAGTATGTTCTATTTATATTGTACTAGAGTAATTTAAGGTTTTAAATGTATTATTGAGGTTATGACAAAGATCACAAATAGACCAGAGATGGTTCTGGATTCAACCAAGAAATTTTCAGAAAATTTTCAAAATCTCTAAAAAGTTACAAAATGAGTCTGAATGAACTTTAAAAGCCTCGAAATGTACTTTGAGGATTTAGGTGATACTTTTCAAAGAAATATGGATGATTTCTAAATGAATAGTAAAACTGGGTAAATAGTATTTTTGAATGAATAGTGAATCTGCTTGAATGGTGAATTTGGAGACCTAACCCTAAAAATTTGAAACATACCCGAAATAGGTATTAGAGTTTAATGATACTAAAATGGTTCGAAAATAAGCCCGATCGGATGAATTTTGGAAGTTTCAAAAGTTTATGGTTAAAATGCCCTTTTTAGAAAATAATGGGTATTGAGGATTTTAAACCCATTTGAAATCTTTTTAAAGGATCCAATCAATAATTGTTGACCCTAATTCAAGTATTTTATGGTCAATTTGATGATAAGATAGTTGTGGAATTTTTTCAGAATTTAATTCGGTTAGTTGGTGAATTAAATGCATTAAAGGACAATTTGGTCTTTTTATATTCATTAAAGGGCAATTTGGTATTTTTACAAGCATTTAGTGGAATGATGAGTCATTATAAGAGAACCAATTAAATGGTGACAAGTGGCATGGGTAAAAGTGTAAATATGAGACATTTTGGTAAAGTTGTAATTCTAAGATGTTATTAAGGATAAATGTGTAATTATAATGGAAATGGGGGCAAAATTGTAATTCTACAAGGCCTCATCTTCTTTAAACATTGGTGGTTGGCCATTTATGAGAGAAACATAGAGAAAGAGAGAAAAAAAAAAGAAAGAGAGAAAGAAGAAGAGAGAGCTATGGCTAAGTCAAAATATAGTGATCTAAACCACCTCCAATCAATCATCTAATAAAGTTCCATGGTCATTCAAGCGAAGAAGAAGAAGAAAATGGGTTGGTAATCTTACTATTCATGTTGAAAATTTTGATTTGTTAGGCTATAGGTTAGATTTGGTTTTGATGGTGTGATTTACACCCTTACACACTTTTGATTTAATATCAAGGTTTTATTACATTGGAAGCAATTGGGAGAAGAAAATCAAGAAAACCTAATGTGTGAAGCCTTGGTCAAACTTGGTCAAAGGTTTTATTGCCTAAAGTGTTTTATTTTGTCATTTGACGATTTAAGATTAATGAATAACATTAGGAAGTTAGTTTAACGATGAAAGAATGAAAAAAAAACTATGGAAATGATTATATGAGTTTCTGGCCAAGGTTAGGGTTTTTAATGTGATATGTTCCAAAATTATATTTTGATGTTGTATGATGTTCAAAGCATTATTTTGATCCTAATGAAGTAAAGAAATGAAAAATAATTGATTTGTAATTGATTTTGGTTGAAATTTGGCCTAGAGTGCTTGATTTTTAAAAAATTTATTAATAAATTTTTTTGGCTTAAATGTATGTATGAAAATGTCATGGGAGTGAATTTGAATTGGTTTTAAGTGTTAGAAATCAAATGAATTGAATTGGAGGAGTTTAATATATAATATGTTAAGCTTAGGCTTTAGGGCATTTTTATTATAAAAATATGGTTTTGAAGTAATAACCATGTTAATGGGATTAAGGATGTGGAATGTATATGGAAAGTAATGAAGTTGACATGGTTTATGGTGTATTTAATTGAAAAATGTACTAAGGAGTTTAATGTATTGGTATTAGGTTTTCATATCAAAAAATGAAGCTAACTGAAGGGTTTAAAGTGATGAAAAGGAAACTAGCAAGTTGTAAGTGTATTTTAACTATTTTTTATGACTTAATTCTTTGTAAGAGAATTGATGCCATGTGACTGTTCTTTAAATTGAGTTTATGCAAATGATTTTCATTCAATTATTAAATGAATATTTATATTGAGTTTTATGCAAATGATATTTTACAAGTGAAAATTGGTAGCATAAGTGTATGCTTTGGCAATATATGAGTTTTAAATTGAAAGTTAAATTTTATATGATTGGGAGTTACATTGAAATAATTCAATTATGAATCCTCCCATACATGATTTAGAAAATAAGATGACTCGTAAATGTAAAAGTTGATTTTGCCTATGCTACACCGCTAGGCTTTATATATGTTATTATACTAGTATTTTATGGCGATTAACTTATTACAGATAAATGATGTAGAACCAACTCCGTAAATAGTGGTTAACTAGTTATGGGTAAGTGATGTAAGACCAGCTTCGTGACTTATTACGGGTAAGTGACGCAAAACTAACTCCATAACTACCAATCTCTAATGGTTAACCAATTATGGGTAAGCAATGCAAAATTAGCTCCATAAATAGTAGTTAACTAGTCGCAGGTAAGCGATGCAGAACTAGCTCTGTGACTTTCTGCCTGTTGTATTGTATGGTAAAGGAACTAGTGGTGGTCTATGTTGAGTAAGAAAAGTCATGTAATAATAATGCCGCCACTATTTATTTTTAAAAGTGATTTGAGAAGTACTGTATGTTACCAATTATTGTGGTTGGCTTATTTTCAATATAAAAATTTTAAAAAAACTTATTGACGCCACTATTTATTGTTTAAGCAAAAAGGAAAAAGGAAATTGAAAACTTGTATATTATGAGTTTAATGTCGAAAAGAACTTTGGAAAAGTACTTTAGAAAATTTGAAATTTTGTGTAAATGTTATATTATTACTAGATTTGATGATGCACAAATAAATTGTTATGTAAATGCTTTACCATAAGTTGTGTGATTGTATGAGAATATTTCAATTATATTGTTATCGAAAGTTAACATTTAGTAAAATGATTACATTTACTGAGCTCGTTTAGCTCACCTTTATTTTTATGTTTTTAAACAAACCACCTTAGGTAAGTGTATAGGTGTTGCAGTAATTGGGACTCTGCCGCAAGATTAGTTTTGTCTTCAGGTGCTGTTGTGCTTGTGTCATGTTGATATGTACATTTGAGTAAAGAATGGATGTTTATAAGTGCTTTTAAATGAAATGCATGAATATGTTTTAACTTTTTAAAGTTTGTTATAGTGATTGTTGATAATTATTTGTTTAGGTTTGCTCATGAGTGGACTTGAAGTCCAAAATTGTAGTTGAAAAATTAGTGTGAATATAAAAGTGTTTTGAAATTTTACAAGGCTTTTGAAAATTTGATAATTTCAAAATGCAGTTGTTGTGCTGCTGAAATTTTTAATAAAATGATTAAAAAAATTTCCCATTATTTTCCACACTTATAACTTTTAAAATATAAAAGGTTTTTAATAGTTAAACGACTTGGCTTTGGGCTCTACTCGGGTTCTGGAAGGGGAACTCTGGGATGGGGCCTTTCACAAGGGCTACTGTGGGGTCACCAGGAGGGCTCTACTCGAATTCTAGAAGGGGAAGTCCAAGATGGGTCCTTTCACATACTCTCTTGGCCTTTCCAAAGAGAGTAATGATATCTGGCTAAGACACTTATCAAAGCATTTCCTCGCTAAATCTTGTAGGGAAATTCACAAACATATTAGTCCTAGAGTTTTTTGGTACAATTTGATCTAGAACAAACTAATGATTCCTAAAGTCTCCTTTCTTTTATTGCTAGTAGTAAGGGAAAGGCTCTTTACTCTTAACATAGCCAGAAGGACTCATATGTTTCATTCTAGTCTAAACTATAGGTTATGTATAACTTGTCTTTAATCCGTCAATGACTTATTCTTCAACTGCTCTTTCTACAAGATTTTGTGGTAAGACATTCTTGATAATTGTGGTACTATTTGCTCAAGTAATGAATGGAGAAATATCATCTTTGGTTTTTAAATCATCAAAACCTATGCACTAAGTTTCTCTAAATGGAAATAGGGTACATAATATATAACATGTAGAGCGAAAGAAATCAAAGAGTTTTCAAGAATAAAAGTAGTGAACCTAAGGCTTTATAACTCTATAATCTTACTATGATTAGAGAAATGGCCTTAGTGAGAGGTACTTAACTTTCCCTTTCCTCTAGCTTGACCTCCAATTGGTTACTATAGGTACTTCACTCTTTTGGCATTATAATATAAGTTATTCTAGCATTTAAGGATTCTAAACTCACCTATTTGCCCTTCTATGCTCTAAGAGTTTTAAGGACCACAATAGTAGATTATAAAATTTAGGTGCTCTAAGGAAAATGTATTTCAACTTTAATTATTATCACATGAATTATTTTGCTTTTTTGGTCAACTAATTGCTTGGTTTATAAACTTTGTACCCCTTTAGGATTTTTCCTTTTCATAATACAATTCTTTAACTTCTAAAAAAAGAATCAATCTTATCAATAAATTCAACATAAGCAATAACTAATCATGCATTAATAATTGAAAAATACATAATTTGTACTAGTAACCCTAAGTATGGATTTAATTGTTAAATATAATGTAATTAAAACAAAAACAAAATAAACTTTTCATAAAAAATATATAAATAAAATATTGAATAATTTTCCATAAATTGCTTCTAAGCTGTGGTGAATCTTCCCCACAATTTGTTTCTAATTTGTCTTTGATGCTAAGAAAGTCTAAAAAAAAAACATAATCTAAAAGGCCCCCAGAAAGGTCTATCCTAATTTAGTTCGTACTAAAGTAAATAAATCTATCAATAAGCAAGAAACATAATAATATAGAAGAAGTCATTCTCATAGATTCTTGAAATTTTGATGTTCTTTATTAAATCTTTATGGAATCACCTTTTTTGTCTCCAAGATTGATCCTGCTTATGTCAACACACTTTACTTTGTATCTTATTAATAACTATTGTATCTTTTGCCTATCTATCCTTTTTATAATCCAAAAAATCTTTAAAGTTCCTAACTCCATAACCAAGGCATGTCTAGTTGGAATCTAGGG
Organism: Erythroxylum cassinoides; assembly: GCA_027478405.1. NCBI lineage: Eukaryota > Viridiplantae > Streptophyta > Magnoliopsida > Malpighiales > Erythroxylaceae > Erythroxylum > Erythroxylum cassinoides. The sequence continues at coordinate 58,530,619 of JANIPM010000233.1, read as the reverse complement.
TTAAATTCTTAAGATCCCCTTAGGGTTTAAAAAATTATCACATCAGCCCCTCATTTTTTTAAAATTATCAAATACCACCTCTATTTTTTAGTTAATATCGTTCATCTTGTTACCTTCAGGTTACCATTAAAAACCTTAATTATATACTTAAAATAATGTGATTTAAAGTTTTCAGAAATTCACATGGCATATTCTTACCATATAGAAATGATGTCATATTGGTTATTCAACCTATATGATGTTTAACTTCATGTGACATCGTTTTTAACAGTTCACATGATTTTGTATGAAGCAAAGTCTGATTCTATCATCTCTCATATAGAACTAAACCTAGGTTAATAAGGGTTAGGAAATTTTTGTTAAATAGGAAGATAAAGGAAGGAACTAGAGCGGGGAAGTAGCAGGGGTGACTAATTTCATTAAGTTGATAGCTCTATTAGCAGGATCAGTACTCATTTCGATAACTTCCATCTCTTTTATAGCATTATTTTAAAAAATTTTTGTTAACTATATTTTTACTTATAATTATTTATGATTTATTCTATTTCTTTTTTTGATAACTTTCATCTCTTTTTATTTTCTTTTTGTGAAATGAGTCAAATACTTTATGAAAATGGTTAGTAATTATGTGTAAGGAAAAATTATGAAAGAAATTTGTGTATTACTGATTGGTTAGTAGTAAGCCAATTGATGCTGAGATTAGGAAATGTTTTCTTTCACTATACTGTAATAATTTATACACTTACATATATGAACTAAGCAAAAAATTGTTGGAGTTATGTAAATATAATGCCCTGGAAACCAAGTATATTTACATGTAATTTCATCTTCTTTTGTTATAGTTTTGTAATGAAAATATTTATTATTAATAAAACAAAATAGTTTGGTTTTTATAAGCATTGTATATCTAGTCATAAGGTATCGAGATTCTTTTATAAGTAATATACATATACGTATAGATGTATGGGAAACATGTATATTATAAGAATCTAAAATAACAGATTCACAGTTGAATAATAAAGTTAGTCACTTGATTATAGTTTAGACTGTAGTGTTGTGATTTATCTCCATGTAAGTAAAGGAGTTTACTTCAAGAAAATGCTGAGTTTCATATAATGATAGTAGTTGACTATCGATAATGGCACTATTAAATGAATCTAGAATCAAGTATGTTTTCAAGAATACTGTAACATCCCGTCATTGATGGGAAGGTCATAATGGTAAATTGGGACATGCTAGGTTGTTATATTGCATTGCATGTG
>JANIPM010000233.1:58474977-58489740 GCA_027478405.1 Erythroxylum cassinoides | reverse complement strand
TATTCCCGGGTCAAAAGAGTTTGTCCCGGTTAGGTTTTCCGACCTCTGCGTGGATACCGTTAGAGACGGTCTCCTTTAGTCGTTATGTTTGATTATTTGTACATACACATGGATCCTGACTTTCGGGAATGTCCCGGGAATCAAAATTTTAAATTCCGCACTGTGGGCATGTGATGCCTACCCCGGGATTTTCCTACAGCCATGTGTTCTAAAAATCCTAAACATTTATACTGGTTAGACCAAATTAAACTAACTAATAAAGATTGATTAAACTAATTCGTTTAATTAAAACCAAAACTAATTCGTTTTTAGGAATGAAATTCTTAAATAAAAAACGCAATCCTTCATTCACGCATAAACCTTTTGGCCGTCAAATGTCAAAGCTCTCTAAACTCTTAACCTGCCCTAAATTCTTAAAAACTCAATGTAATGTGAATGTCTCGTCAACCCACAAATCTGAAAGTAGAAAAAGGGGGAGAAAGATAAAAGGGTTAATGAGTTAAGTTGTTGTAAAAGTAAAAGAACTGAAATTTGATGATTCCAAGCACAAAGACCCAATCTCTGTGTATGTATCTTTTTCAAATTTTTATGGGAAAATCGCTTAAAGCTACAAGGAAAGCTACTCGATCTCACAAACTCCATCTTCAGGAAGAAATCAGCTCGTACGTGAAAACAACATGAACAAAGCCCGCCTGCCTTTGTCAAACATTGTGTCAGATTACGTAAAATGGATGTTAAAGAATATCTTGAAACTTTGTCTGTGTCTGTGTCCTCCTTCCGTAGTAAATGATGCGTGAATGTTATCTTTTGCTTCACGTCAATGAACGAGAGCTTCTCAGGAAACACATATACGCTCACTCCTGCTGATGGGTAAACCTTAACAGTGTAAGTTGAGTTAGCAGGGCTAGCATTTTTTACGGTTCTTGAGTATGTCTGACTTTTAAAACCGAACATAATCGAAAAGGAAGGGTAGTTCAGTTGTGAATCAAGAATGCTTGACGCATCTGAGCACTTAACTTTGTGCTGAACCATGTAAAAGATGGTTCTCTCAGTGTAACCCAAGCTGCACGGATACGAGATGTAATCTTCAAGTTGGATGTCATATACACTTCCAGGGTCAATTGATTTTAATGGTAGAACATAGCCTGCTCCAGTGGCCAATATATAGGTAGGAAGCTGCATTTCCTCAAAAAATCGGTTGTCCCAATCGGTTTACTGTGTATGTAGTAGTCATTATAGCATATTTGATGGCTATTGGCGACCAGTCAGGGTGGGCACTCTTTAGCAAAGCTACAACGCCTCTAAGATATGGGCAAGACATTGATGTCCCAGAGATGATGTTGAATGTTTATTTTGTCTCCATAGAAACGGGCCAAACTGCGAGACTATTAACACTAGGGCCTATGATATTAGATTATTAGGTTTCAAGATTCGAAGACTCTGTAGGTTTGGTCCTCTAGAGGATAATGGGGTCACAGAAGGACCATCGCGGGCACCAAGATAGTTCCTTGGAAAGTTATTTGACCTTTTGGTCTCATTGTGGAGTCTATTTAAGTTTAATTTTTATCCCATCTACGTAGCTTATGTGGGATGCAGGAAGTACATGAGAATCAACCAAAATGTTGTAGTCAGTAAGCTCGTCGTTCCTGAGAATCATGCCAACTCCACCAGCGTTTTGCACTTCTATTCCTTTTCCAAGTCTTGATACACCTCTACCTTTCGCTCCTTTTTAGTGTTCCTAGTCCGCAGTATGTCAATGCCTAAGAGCCACTCTTGCCTGCTGTCTCAAAGAGAGGATACAGAACTTAAAGAGGACACTTCGGGTTACAAGAGGGACTCGCCAAAGAATGATTCACCATTTCCAATTCTTATTGATGTTCTTATGTTCCTATCGACGGTGCTGAATTTAAAAATAAAAACTAAAAATAAGAGAAAAATTGATAACAAGTTAACAAACCCTTAGTTGTACTAAAACGGGTAAATTTCTATGGAAGCAATTTTTTTTCCGTTTCTGCTTACTTTGTTTTGGGGATTACACATAGTTTTCGACCTTACTTTTTGTCTGAGGGGAACATCATGCTTTAAGAAAGAGAGGATAGGGAAACATAATTTGAAACCTTGAATCAGATAATATAGGCCCATGCTCATCAGCAACAATAGCTCATAAACGAAAGAAAATGGTGCCTACAATGCATCAAACTAGGTGTTTTACGACAGAACACAACCAGATTCTACAAGGACGAGAGTTCCACTGTTACTAGTCAGAAAATATGTCATTATGTCATTCACACTAGACTTCCAAACACAAACTTTCTTTCACCTCTTCACAAATGGTTGATATTCCCGAGGCAACAGAGGATCAAGTTAAACTATTTTACATCACTTTGTCGTACCATCGCATACAGGATGTGCCCTGGTCAAAATCAAGAAATAGTACATCTAATATAGGTACAACCACCTACATCTTATGATCCAATCAGAAAGGAAAGTATGGGAAGAAACGGGGGGCTATCATCAATCTAAATCCTATACAGCTTGGTAACAACCCCCAGTAAACCCCAGTATGTTGTTCACTTATCAGAGTACAAAATGTGTACAACATAACAACATAATTGTGTCCCGATTCCCCGGAAAAGAACAGATTGACTAATAACCTTGCGTCATAAAGGCAACTTGACCATGTTCACGGCTTCCAACCGGGAAGGGTTCCAACATTCCTCAGTTATGAAATCATTTCCCAGATGAGCGATGTACCCTTTTACATGGCCTGCATTGATCACTTACTAAACTCGAGTTTCTGCATAACAGTTATATAACAGTTTACCGAATAATCGAAAGATAAATCAAGTAAAATAAGCTTACATATAAGCATCATTTGAACTTCCCGATGGCTCCTTTGTTGTGCATGATGTTCCAGTAGCCTGTCGCGTTCAATTGCTTAGTTAAGAACAAAAAACATGGCAAAGCTACTATATGGTTTGGGGAAATTTCAAAAAGGTGATGGACATGTGGATGGGCAGGCAGTTATGCATAATGGTTCTAGCCATTCATATAAAACCATTACTAAGCACTTCTTTCCATCAATTTTATCATAAACTGTGTGCTTGATGCTGTCGCAGGAGAACCGTGAAGCAAAATAGCACTACTAGAGCAACATACAGATACTAGGGCCTCTGTAAGCGGACGACCATGAATATTAAATGGAGGGTAGAGAATAGTTTCACTAGCATAAGGGACGTCTTCGACATCTGCCAATCCACTCAAATCCATATTTCTTATATGGAACAGAGATAAGAGAAAAATAGTGGACATACATAAGGACAACATCATCCTCACATTTATCACGTAGTATTTACGCACACTACCATATAGAAATCAATAGTGCGCTCCATTGACAAAGCTTTTGCCATCATATGGCTTTTAAATCATGCAGCATGAAATGATCATGTCATCCAGTAAAGCCAAAAAGAAACATCAGTTTCAATGATAAATTACCCCTTGACAGCCTTTTTTTTTTCTTTTTTGGAAAATCCCAACAACCTGTTTTATAAAAAGTATGCCCTATAACTTATCATGCTTATACATAAACATGAAATGATATTTGACTTTTCCCCCAAAATTATACGTCAATGCACATGTTATCTTGATATTTGGAACAGCGGTAAAAATTAGTGGTGAACCCAGAATGTGAAGGCAGTGGATGCAGCCATGCTGTAAGGGTAGTTTGGACTATTTCCATCCAAACTGATAACCTTCCACGTTCTAAAAACATTTAGTTTTCAAGTTACAATAGTCGTTGCTTATTCTACTCAAACAAAATAGTGTCTTTTTTTGGTACAAAATGTGATTATATGAAAAAAAAAATGGTGAATTGAGCTGTAGGCAAAAGTGACAACCTTAAAGACAAACCCAGGGAGTTCCTACATACTTATTTATCAGTGTAATTGTTCAACTAAAACAATAATTACCAATGACCATGGATGGAGCCATATAGCGGGGACCATGGCTCCATGCACGGCAAGAATCCTTAACTGTACAGCTCATCAAGTAGAGATATTAACGATTATTAACAGTCATTAATTAGAAAGATGCCATATGGTCAAAGTAACACTAATTAAAAAGTCGAAGAAAAACAAAAAAAAGGAATTTCTAAACAAAATTATCAAGCAATCCATAAGAATAAATTACATATAGAAAAATATCAAATGGTTTTCAAAGACACCATTAGGATATTAAGAAATTGACGACAATTATCCTTAATTTACAAGAATCTGAATTAATTGTAGAATATGATATGATTATATAAATCAAGAAATAGTATTACCTAATACATACACCATTCCTTCCTATAATTATTTATAAGAAATATGTAACCTGTTTGTTGTTATATATGTGTGAGAAGATCTTTCAGTCAAACCACCTAAATCCTATATTCATGTTCCTCTATAAATGGTTCTTTATATTTCACATTTCAACATGGTACTAGAACCATTGCTAATTCAATAACAGATCTTCCCGTATAAGTCCAGTCCTATGAGTAACAGCAAATATCCAATCCCACAAACTTCACACACTAAAAGTTCATTTCTACGAGTCAGGGGGTGTATTAAGTGTAAAAATGCTCACATCCACTAGAGGCAATAATTAAGGAGAGTATGCATATAATAAATGCAATTCTTAAAGTTTCAAATTGAAATGTAGCACTCCTCTTGTATATGAACCACGCATCCTCTACGATGGAGATTTTTTAAATATCAACTTTTTATCAGAAAGTTAAGTAAATAAAAAGACTTGCTGCCATATTCTTTTTTATGGACATTCCAATCATCTTCTCTTTCCCTATGGAGTTCTGTTGGTGCCACCGTCTCCTTTATTATTTTATTCTCTGCTGATTTTTCATTGCTGGGCTTTGCATTCTTCTCCTGCCAATGGTTTCATCACTAAGGATTCTTCTCTACTGAGTGCTGGTTTCTTTTCTATCAGGCTTTTGTTTCTTTTCTCTTAGGTTTGGTTTCTTCTTTTTATACCACTAGTTCTTTGTTGTTTTTTATTCTATTTATTATTGGTTCGATGAATCTCTTCTCAAGCATGAAGAAAGAAGTCTTTTATTGTTGGTTCAATGGATCTGTTTCCAAATGAGAAGTCTTTCTTTTTCTTTTGTTGGTTCAATAAATCTCTTCCTAAGGGAGAAGAGTGTCGTTGGCTCCACAAGGCAATTCTTAAAAGAGAAAAATTTTATGTTAATGATCTCTTTTTTTTTTGTAACAAGTTGGAGTAAGAATATTTAGCAATTGAATGCAATCATAGTTGATTTACTAGAGCTTGAATTAGTTGTAGAATTTGATATTTTACATGTAAATCAATAGATCTTCTTACATAATGATATACATCATTAATATTTATAAACAGGACCTTTTGTACTATGTAATGGGCATACAATATCACCAACAAATATATAACCTTTTAGTTGTTATATCTATAGTTAAAGATACATCTCCACTTAAAATTTTCATAAAAATTGAGATAAGTCTCTAATGTTTTAACGTTTACAAGTTAAATCTTAATGTTAACATCTACTAGTAAAACAAGCCTTATTTGGAAATAACTACATAATGCACTAGAATTACTTTTGACTTGTCTATGCTGCAATAAAAATCTTAGTGATGCATTACTAATTCTTAATCATGATTAAGGGATATATTATCAAGTTTTAATATGTTAAAGAGTTAATTTGTGAGTACATAGTAACACTCAAGTCCGATATGTCTATTTTGCCTCATGTCCATAAAAGTCAATTTTCCTTTCCCTAATTTTTCATATTTCAATAAATACTAATACAAAGCATAATGATGATATAATCCTTTTGATCCATGCATTCCAAGGTACTATTTAATCTTCTGCAGATACTATAAAGCATCTATAGGTTATACTCACAGCGAGGTTCGATCTGTTGACACATCGGCTGTGGACTTCCAGGTACTCTTCATATGTCTGCAATAACAAATGAGTAAGGATATATATGAGCATGGAAGATACAATTATCAGTCATGAATCAGTGATCCTGGTCATGTGCACTGATGAATGGCCATCTAGAAAACTTTAACGCACATAGTAACAACCCTAAGAACATGATAGAAATAAAGTATCAGGCAACAGCCAATATCTGGTCAAGAATGAAAAAGCTTAAACGTGTCAACACAGCAACATTAGGCTTTCTTGACAAAAAGCAATGTGCTTTGTTTAAGATAATAACACCGGATTTGCACAATAATTCCTCAATAAACAACAAAGAAGAATAATTTGGAACTTATTAACTGTCTCGTCTATTCCAAAAAAAGACAACTATATTCTCTCTTATGTTGTAAAAAGAAATCAAACTAATACAATATAAAACGCGAAGTAAAGTATTAGGATGATTCTAGATACCAAAAAGCCCAAAATATGTCCATTGAGCATGTATCCCAAGATTCTCCTCAACCAATTTTTAACCCGTAAATAAAGGTCTCAATTTCACCAAACTTGACCAAGTAATCAGATGATCTTCCCAAAATTCCCCTACTTTCATAAAACTATATCATATCAAACAAAACTAACCAAGAAAATGTTTCAAAAATGTCAATGCAAACAATTATCCATAAATTCAATCATATTCCATGAAAAAGGTTCACTAGAATTTCAAAGAACAAAAGTCCAGCTTCCGTATTATCTCATCTAAATCTCTTAAGGTTACAAGTAAGCATTCAGTAACAACAAAATTTCAAATGTTAAATATGCTAACAACTTAATAATCACGCCTAATTGGAATGAGAAACCCAGACAGGAACTGTTTACCATATCAAGAAAATCATCATCTGTTAGGGTACTAGCAAGAGGGCTTTCTGTTGACAAACCCCAAACATCCACTCGAGAAGGAACATCACCTTGCACTTGGTGAGCCAAGTTTCTGTTTGTACAAGAATCTGTCGGTCTCACAATCCCTCCGGAAGCAAAAGATAAGTTTCTCGGAAAAGTAACCCCATTAGATCCCTGTTGTGCTAAATGATGTCTATTTGATTGAGAATGGTGTTGGTGAAAGAAAGTTGAGTAAGGTATGGGTGTCCTGGCCCATGGCATTTGCAGAGAAGGTAAGTTATATTCGCCATCTCCTAGTGAGAAAGGAGGCCCTATACGTGACCTTTTTGAAGGAATATCATCTCCATGAAAGCTGTAAAGGTATGAAGTCATATGGCTATCAGCTAATCGTCTAAATTTGTGATGTTCCAGGTTGAAGGCGATTATACCTTTTCAGCATGCCATCAGCATCACCATCCCCACTGATGAGCTGACAAAGAGCTTCTCCTACATCCTCAGGTAATTCCTGCAATACATACTGTCATATACTTTACAATGAAGGGCTACATAATGAATTAGCACACAGTAAATAAATTGATACCTGACAATCTCTGCTAATTTTGACAGGTTTGTAGTCGTTCAGAGGGTTCTTGAGATGAAGTGTCTTCTGGAAAGGCAAGTCATTTAAGCATAGCCATTTAACCTTAAAACTGCAACCCCAAGGATTATTTTTACCAGCTCCTTGACTCCAGAAATTATCATGCCTCCAGCCAACAGTAGAAATCATCTGGGCGTACCCTTGGAAGAAACCACTCATGTTGACACTGAATATTAAAATCACTCTACCAGAATCCTGCAAGACAAGAACATAAATCTCTATAAAGCAACATGACAGAAAGCAGAAAATACCTAAATACACAGGTATCTTACACGAAAAGCTTCCTCCAATATTGGTTCATTCATAACTTGAGTAGCCCAGATTCCTTTCTCAACTGATAGTTGGATATTATGATGGTTCAAACTCTTAATGATGAAATATCTTGTATGACACAGTTTACCCTTTCTTCTTAGAGATGAATTTTCTGACCGATCACGACCTATCCTTTCAGCCTCAAAAGGGTAACCGTCCTGATTACTTCTGTAGCTTGGGCTCTCTGACAAGGAAACCCAATCATATATAAAACTTTCATTTAACTTTTGATATTCGCTCACTTCTCTTCTTTGGTAAAGTGATACACACCAAAAGCAAAACAATAAAGAGAGAGAAATGCGAAAATCTATTCTTCGGTAAAGTGATACACACAAAAAGCAAAACAATAAAGAGAGAGAAATACGAAAAACTTAAGGATGAAAAAATGGGAAATATAAAATCCTTTAACCTCTAAAATATATCCACTTATCTTCCAACAATTTTAACAGGATAAAGATACACTTAAGAATCTGCATACTAGAGATCTTTTATTATACTACATGAACATTATAGAATTACAACATGCCTCCATGTGGTAGAAATTTGGTCAAAATAACCAGCATCGAAATAGAATTCAATCTTATTTATCATATCTTTGTGTACAATCCTAAATAAAGAGGCTCTTAGTGGTTTTTCCTTTTTTAGGATTCATCAAAATCTCTATTTATCCTACTGGCAAGTAAAGAAATGCTGGCATTGTTTAAAGATGTCATCATCATTTAACAAATATAGAAAACCACTCCATCTATGACATGTGTAATGGTTCGACACTATGCAAACCAGAATAATAACTTTGACCTCTTTTTGTATTCAGAAACAATAATTGCCTGGTGCATAAGTTCTGAACAGTTGTATATTATTCTCACATTGATCAATATATAGAAATAGAGAGGGCTATTCTAGGCAACTAAAATCTATACATAATATCCTAATGTCTGTACATAATATCCTAATTGAGCTGATTTGCTAACTTTTAGGAGTCAATAATATCTAGGAGATATCCAACTGGATATTTCTGAATACTCCGCCTCAAGCTGGCTTGTATATGTCATCCATAGCCAGTTTGGTAACCAGAACATTGAACTGCCTCTTGTGTAATCCCTTTGTGAGAATATCAGCTACCTATTATGATGTTGGAATATAGGGAACAAACATTAATCCTTCTTCAATCTTCTCCTTGATGAAATGCTTATCAACCTCAACATGTTTTGTTCTATCATGAAGAACAGGGTTGTGAGCAATTGAAATTGCAACTTTGTTGTCACAATACACTTTCATAAGAACTGAAATAGGAATATGTAATTCCTTCAGTACCCTTTTAATCCATAAAACTTCACAAATTCCATGTACCATTGAACGAAACTCAGCTTCGGCACTGCTTCTTACAACAACACTTTGTTTCTTACTCCTCCAAGTTACCAAGTTACCACCAACAAATGTACAATAACTTGAAATTGATCTTCTATCAGTTGCACTCCCTGCCCAATTAGCATCAGTATAGACTTCGACTTGAAGGTTGTTCTGCTTTTGAAACATTAAACCTTGCTCGGAAGTTCCTTTTAGATATCTTAGTATCCTATATATAGCATCCAGATGTTCTTGGCCTGGAGAATGCATAAATCGACTCACTAAGCTCACGGCAAAAGCTATATCAGGTTTGGTATGTGACAGATATATTAAATCTCCCAACTAGTTGCTAATGTCTCTCCTTATTAATAACGTTATTACGTTGAACTCGTCCAAATTTTACATGAGTCTCAACTGGAATATCAGCTGCCTTACATCCTAATAATCCGGTCTCATTCATTAGGTCCAGAATATATTTCCTTTGGTTCACAAATATTCCATCATTTGATCTAGCAAACTCCATTCTGAGGAAGTACTTGAGGGTTCCGAGATCTTTAATCTCAAAATCTTTAGCTAATCTCTTCTTCAACTCTACTATTTCGAATACATTATCTCATGTTATGATAATGTCATCTACGTAAACAATAGGAATAGATAGCATACATGCCTTGGACTGCTTGTAGAACAATGTATGATCAGCTTGACTTTGACAATTGTCGTAGCTCTTCACAAACTTTCCAAATCTATCAAATCATGCTCTAGGGGATTGTTTTAGGCCAAATAATGACTTCTTTAGCTTACACACTTTATTTCTCCCATAGTTATCCTCAAATCCTAGAAGTAGGCTCATAAAAACTCCTTCTTCTCCATTAAGAAATGCATTTTTTACATCTAGTTGATGTAAATTCCACTCAAAATTTACAGCCAAGGATATCAATACCCGAATTGTATTTACCTTTGCAACAGGAGCAGATGTCTCTTGGTAATCAATACCATAGGTCAGAGCGAACCCCTTAGCAACTAATCTTGCCTTCAACCTTTCCAACCATCAGCCTTAGACTTAATAGTGAATAGCCATTTGCAACCTACTAGCTTTTTATCTCTAGGGGAATTCACAAGTTCCGAAGTTTTATTCTTCTCAAGTGCATTTAATTCTTCCATAACAGTTGATCTATAATCCGCATCTTGAAGTGCTTCCTAAATGTTTCTTGGCACAAACAGGTTAGTGATTTTAGAGATAAATGATTTATGTGTGTGTGATAGTTTCCCATAAGATAGGTACTTTGATATGGGATGATTGGTGCAAGCCCGTTTCCCCTTTCTAAATGTTATGGGTAGATAATTATCAGCAGAGAGATCAGTAGAAAAATTACTGGTAATTTGTGGGTCAGCAGGTATAGATTGATCATTATAGGTACAATAAGAGGTAAAGTAGTAGAAGGGTTACCTGAATTGTTCCCAGGTTCATTCTCCAAGGGATTTGAGAGGCCATGCACTGTAGGTTGTTTTCTACTTCTCAATTGAGTCTTCCTCTTAGTATAAACACGAAGCTCAGCATTCCATTCCTTAGGAACAGACAGTACTATTTCTCCCCCTATGGTTGGACCAGGATTTCCTGGCATGGATAGATTAGAAGTAGTATCTTTGGCTTCATTATTAGGAATTATATTATGATCAATAATGACACTGATTAGGGGGTTAGGTGTAATGGCTCAAAAATTTTCGGCTTCGTTAGAGTTCTCTCCCTGAAGGAAAAATTGTTTATGTTCTAAGAATGTGACATCCATGGAGACAACAAATTTTTGAGTTAAAGGATTGTAGCACTTATAACCTTGTTGACTAGGAGCCCAATAAAGACAGATTTTTCAGCTCTTGGATCTAGTTTGGAGTTTCCCTTAGTTGAATTGTAAACATATACAGTACACCCAAAGACTCAAAGAGGAAGAGTAATGTAAACTCTATTTTCAGGAAAGCACTGTTTAAGCACATCTAAGGGTGTAGCATAATGCAAAAAAGGGCTAGGAATTCGATTAATTAAGTATGATGTAGTCAAAACAGCCTCAACCTGAAGGTATTTTGACACATTCATTATAAACATAATGGACCAAGAGACTTCTAGTAAATGTTTATTTTTCCTCTCGGCAATACCATTTTGTTGAGGAGTGTAACACATGTAGATTGGTGAACAATGCCTTTAGATTTAAGAAAATTTTCAAGGACTTCATTAAAATACTCGATACCATTGTCAGAGTGAAGTATACCAGTGCATGTGTGAAATTGAGTTTCAATCATGGTATAGAAATTTTGAAAGATTTGAGCAACTTCAGATTTTTCACGTAAAAATAGACGCAACATAATCGAGTATGATCATCAATAAAAGTTACAAACCATTTTTTTCCGATAAGGGTTTTAACACGGGATGGACCCTAAACATCACTATGAATTAAGTAAAATGGTTTGGAGGGTTGTAAGAGATCTTATGACTTTTGGATAAAATGCAATGCTCACAATGAAGTTTTGAACAATCCACAAATTTAAACAAATGAGATAATAGACTTTTGAGGTAAGAGAGATTAGGATGTCCTAATTTATTATGCCAAAGCACAATCTGTTCTTTAGCAAGGGTAGAACAAATACTATATAAGCCATGAGCTTCTTTATTCTTCAAGTTGTCATCAACGAAGTAATAGAGACCATCTATCAACTTAGCACTGCCAATCATCTTCCTCGAAGTTAGTTCCTAAAAGACACAATACGAGTCAAAAAATGTAATGGTACAATTAGAGTCACGGGCTAGTTTGCTCACAGATAGCAAATTACAAGTTAGTTTTGGAACATGTAGGACAGATTTAAGGCAAATATTCGAGGATAGAGTTACTGAACCTTTACCAGCTACAACAGAAAATGATCCATCTGCTATACAGATTTTTTCATGGCCATAACAAAGGTCATAATAAGTATGAAATAAATTAGAAGAACTGGTCATATGGTCAAATGCTCCTAAATCAATGATCTAAGGAGCGAAATTGTATGGAAAGGAACATGATAAGGCATTAAAATCACTACTAGTTTGCGCCACAAAAGCATTAGGAGCACTTGAGGATTCAGATTTGGGTTTTAGTAACTTCAGAATGTAATTAATCTGCTCTTGAGATAACTGTCCAGCATTCACCTTATGTGCTGATGGGATTTTACGTGATTCATAAAGTTGAAGAAGTTTTATTAAATTTTCCTTCATGCAATCCCTTCGAATTTGCAGGCTTTTCTTGGAGTTTCCAGCATGTTTCACAGGCATGCCATGCTTTATCGCAATAGTCACACCAAACTGTGATTTTTCCTCAGTCTTCTTAGTACGATCAGTAGTATTCCCAACAACTAATGTTGTGTTTTCAATAGTAGGTGTAGGATTTTGTTTGCCAAGCATCACAAACCGTCTACTCTCTTCACTTTGGACTTCTGCAAAGACTTCTCCAATGGTAGGAAGTGGTTGTCTTCCAATAATCCTGTGACCTCATCAAACTACATTAAGTCCAATTAAGAACTTAAAAATTCAGTTATCCTCTACTGTTTTTTGAAAATAGTTACATTCATCAGGGGATTTCCATTCATATTTATTAAACAAATCTAAGTCTTTCCACAAAAGTTTCAGAGAATTAAAGTACTTAGTAACACTATCCTCCCCTTGGTGGATCTCAACCAATTTGAGAGTTAGTTCATACACTTGGGACTGGTTTCTTAAATCAAAATACATCTGATTCACGTTGTCCCATAGCTCCTTAGCTGTATGGTAACACATATAGTTAGAGCTAATATCCTTCTCCATAGAATTTACCAGCCATGTTATCACCATAGAATTTTCAGCATCTCATATTCGGATATTCCATGCGTAGGATCATCAACCGTAAGTTCCTTTTTGTCACTAGTCAAATATCCAATCTTGCCTCTACCATGGATGTACATTCTAACTAATTAGGACCAGCAAAGAAAATTCTCCCCATTCAGTTGTATAGTAGTGATCCGAATGGAATGAGAATCTAAGGTAGTATTATGAGGAGGAGGTGTTTGACGAGATGGGTTAGAGGATTCACCAATGTCGGACATGGTTGACATAGATTGGCAGGATTAGAGACAGTTGGTGGCAGCTAGGATTTAGGACTGTTCAGGTATGGCTCTAATACCATGCAGAAATTCTGAACAGTTATATGTTATTCTCACATTGATCAATGCATAAGTACAAGTATACATAGAAATAGATAGGGCTATTATAGGAAACTAATATCTGTACATAATATCCTAATATCTGTATATAATATCCTAACTGATCTGATTTGTTAACTTTTAGGAATCAATAATATCTAGGAGATATCCAGCTGGATATCTCCCAACACCTGCATACATGTTACAACCTGTAATTTGAGCTACTGGGTGTTTCGGTGAACTTTGAACTTACTGTCAGTTGAGCCAACACAATAACGGAATAAGAATAAAAATTTGAACCCTAAATAGCACTAGAGGGAGGAGCAAGCCTCAAATCAACCACTTTACGCTGTATAAATGGTAAATGTTCAGGCCACTAACATTGTCTAAGCCCTATTAATCAGTGACCTGAATTAAGCTTTGACATAAACAAGATGCGACATAGAGCTTCAATATGATTCCAATGAACTTGCACAACAATTGTTACCCAAACCATCAGAGTTCCCAATGTCATGCTTCCATTCAGTCACCGAGGAATCAACCACAGATGCGTTTTCCTTTGCAGTATCAGAAGACATATCCTTATTGGCCTCCTACACGACAGCGGAAGTGCAAGTCATTTTCACAGAAACTCAACTATGAAAGTAAAAAATTGAAGAATTGGAACTGCAAGCATATAAAAAATAAAAATGAAAACAAGAAGCATTTGAAACTGAACAACCAACTACCCCTAATCATGAAAAGAATTGAAGATTTGGAGAATTTTCCCAACGGTTTCTTAGCAGCCAAACAGAAACAAACAATAAACTAGAGTTTTAAGAGTAACGTGATCGCGCATTGCAGCTTGTGATAAGGGTTTAATCAAACACGGGTTTTGGGTTCTTGCTGTTGGTTTTGGCTCCGTCAACGGTCTGGATCATTTCGGGGTAAGCATCGAACGGTGGACATTGTTCTGTTTATTCGGTTCAATTTAAGGAGATAGAAAACAAGTTTAATAATGCGTTTCATTATAGGGTCGGGTCAGAATAAGTGGGTCGGGCTCATAATGGTTGGATGGGTCCATGAGTCTTTATCTTTCACTTAAAACCAAGTATTTTATAAATCAAATTTCTATTTTTCAATTATATAATAAAAAATCAAGAATCTAAAAATAGAAATAAAATAATTAAGATCTCAAAATTATGAGTCCATATATAATAATTTTTTAATATATGTGCTTTTGAATATTGTATTAAATAATCACATATGAATTAGATTTCAAATTTTAGATAGTTATTAGTATAATAATTTTTAATTTATATAATTATTATAACATTTTCTTAAATTACATAATTTAAAATTATCTAATTATAAGGAATTTTATTCTTAAAAGATAATTTATTTAGACATGTTTTCAATTTCTTAATCATATTTGCTAT
>JANIPM010000233.1:58407905-58427221 GCA_027478405.1 Erythroxylum cassinoides | reverse complement strand
GTTTGATTGATTGAAATGCAAAGTTGCCTATGCTTAAGTGATAAAGTGATATGTGATCAATTATGCAAAGATGTGAAATATATGTTATATATGTTGATGTGATGCATAAATTGCGTGAATCATCGATGGTGGTTACCTCATTGAATTCGCAAAACTCACCAAAATTGCAACGTTAACTTTTCAAGACTGAGAGATGACTCTAGCTACTGAGAGACACTATAAGCAGTATAGACTTGTGACATTAGAAAGAGAAGTCATGGCTCAAAGGTCGGTCAGCTAGGTTTTAGACAAGCTAGATAGATTTTTGTATATTTCCTCTTTCATATAGTACTTTTGTATTAGGCTACGATGATGTATGTGTAGGAAATGTTGAAAGACATATTGTAGACCTTCGGTAATTACAAAATGAAATGAGGAAAAAGTTGGGTTTTAAAATATTGTGGAATTCTTAATGATGTTTATAAGAGAACAAAGATGAATGATGCCATGCTAAGTAAATATTATGAATGAATGTATTGCATCATTATCATAGGTTATATGCTGGAATGTTCTCTGGGTATCCCGGTATGTACCCAAGAGTAAGGGGGCGCTATACTTGGGTTATTTCAAGTAAGCCCAAAGCTTGAACAAGTTTGTGTTTAGTAATATTTCTTAGCCTTTATTGTATCTCTTATTGTTCCTATAACAATTTTACTAAACACATTATTCTCAATTTTAATAATTATTTTAATATATTTTAAAAATATTTAATCACTTTAAATAATAATACTTTAAGGATAGAATTGATTACTATAACATTATGACTAGGGATGGCAATAGGTAAAGTTCGGTTCGGGTATTACTCAACTCATATCCATATCCATTTTTTATGACTTAACCTATATCCATATCCATTTTTTATGACTCAACCCATATCCATATCCATATCCATTGGTTTTTACGATTTGCTACCTATATCCAAATCTATTGAATTGTTTGAGTTTTTGGATATCCATGGGTTGTATAACACATAAAAATATAACTTATAAATAGAAAATATAAAGGGCAAATTTTTGCGAACGCTCCAAATCAAAATTACTTTAATAATAATAAGTCAAGATTTTGATTTATATGTCTTAAAAAACTATAAAATTGAAATAATAAAAATCATAATGCCTAGTGCAAAGACAACATATATTTTTTCATAATCAAGAACCAGAACAAAGAGTAAAATATTTAAAGCTTCAAATTGTCTTTGCGTGAACTCTACAACATTCAATACTCCATCTTCATATCATTTGTATTATTATCATCCTCTAAGAAAATAAAATATGATGAAAAAGATGAGGATTGAGGAGTCAAGTGGAGATTTTAAAGTTGTTTCTGCTCAGAAAATATTAATATTTTATTATATTTAACCATAAATATTAAAAAACAAAAAATAAATGAGTTAATAAAAAATAGGTAGGATATGGGTATCCATCGCTTTGGGTTATCACTAGACCATATCTAAATCTATATTCACTTTCATTTAAAATCTATTTTTTAGCCTCCACTTCTATTTTTTCGGGTCGGATAGTACAGATATTAGTCAAGTTAAAAACTCACTGCTATCCTTAATTTCCAACAACGATAAAATTTTACATAAGTCTTCTTTTAATAATTATTTTGTTTCAATAATAACTCAATATGTTAAACCACTAAGAAAGACCCGCAGAATAAGAATCCATTGGTATGCCTTGATACAGAGACGAACAACGCACGGATATGACTTGTCTAGATTTAAGAAAACGTCACTGTCAAACCAGGAAATTCAATCACAATCGATTGGGAATTCCACATAATTATAGATACAAATCTTAATCATTCGTGAGTAAATTCATTAAAACTTCATTTCAATATCGGTGGACTCACGTGAGGCAAGTTAATTAAGGATCGATCGAATCCACGAGATGATCATCAATATCTTGGTTTCTTTTATTATGAAATACTCCATAAATCGTCATACCGCGTTCATATGAAGGAGATTGCATAGTTGAGCTGCAATTCTCAAAAGTTCATGGACAAGTGATTAGAGCTCGGTTCTTAAGTAATTGTTTGGTTGCATGAGCAATATCAATTTCGGGCAAATCGTAGATCTCAAAAGATTATTATCTTATGTTCTTAACAAAAGATTTGAACCAGCCTACTCAAATGATCTTCAAGTTGGATTACTTAATTGTTGGTTTATATTTTTCCAACATTAATATGGTGAAGAAGTTAAAAGGCAAACTGCTTGACCTTTCCTTTTAGATTGCACAAAAAGATCATTTGCTGGAGAGGAATTATAAGGACTATAATATGTTTATGAACCTTTGACATATGATTCAACTCATGGACCCACGAGGTTCATTATCACGACTTAGTTTCCATATATCCCAATCTTCCTCTGTCATACCAAACATCTTTATTAAACAATTCATGTTGATTTGCTAGTTTCATATCAACAATAAGTTAGCAATAGCTTAACAAAATTGGTTGTAGTCTAACCATATTAGAATAGTAGTTACAACCCAATTCTTCAAAAGCAAAACGCCTTTTGGAGTTACAATTACAGCCCTTAAAGCTTAAAAGAAGAAATGTATCACAAAAACACTTAAAAAATGACTCGGGATTTTGTCTTCATATTGCCTTGTAGATTTCAAATATAAATCACTTTCTCCATATCTTAGGAGAATCAATCAAATGATACTATTCTCATTCGTTAGAATATCTGGTCGATACTGTACGATTTTCTTCACCCATTCTTCTACTTATGTTTTCTATGGCGACTTTTTTTTTTTATAATAAACATAGTTCTACTTTTGAGGGTTTGCAAAAGTTGCTGCATTGTACGTTTAAGATGTCAAGACCTGTATATTAATATTTGGTAATTAGAGATATACGAACTAATAAAGAACATTCATATTTTAAGTTAATTACAATTTAAGTTATGAAGGTTGCAACTTTTAATTTATGTTGTTTTTGAACATGAAAAGCTAACGTAAATTATTTCTCTTTGCAAGAAGTTTTTTTTTTCGGTTGCCTACGAGATATCTTAGACGGGTCTCAATTATGAAAATGCACTTTTAAACCACCCATATTCAAACTAATCCTTGCAAGAAGTTAAACTAGCTGAAACCCGGTCCTTGAAATCAATCAATCAACCCACTTTTGACAGATGCGGGTAAACTAGAAACATAATTAAATATAGACATAAAGATTCCAATTATATGGAATATCATTGATAGCCGCAGTAGGTTTTTGCTGGTGGGGCTCTGAAGATATTGAATCCAGTTCAAGCTTTGTCCCACATTTTCTTCCATGTGATTAAAGACTTTGGAGCACATATTTTCAGCCTCCGTTTCTACAGTACATTAAATGCAAAGATTCATCCCCGTGCAGCCTATTTATTACATTTGGATATTGACTATTTTTATAAAGCGTATACTTCTTATAATGTATTTGAAAAGTACAGATATCCCTCCATCAAGATTTTAGATTAATGTGCAACCTGAAGACATTTTAATGTGGAGAAAATAAAATATAGACCAGTTTTATGTCTTACAAAGAGTAAATATGTGTAGATTCCTGTATTAACATTTACATTTGGTAAAAGGGCAACATCGAAGATTAAATTGTTGGTTAATAAAAAAAATGAAATGCTTCATCTTATAACCTTGTCCATCGATCTTAGGTTTGGCCCATCAAAGATATGATGCGCTTGGATTAATTAACATATCCTATATTGAAAGGTTCCACTTTAAATAGAATATAGTAACATATGCTACACAGAGAGAGAAGGATCTGGGCCATCTGGCAAATGTCTTGAGCGTGGAACATGGATCATTGTTCTTCAATTTCTCAAGTAGACCATTACAATACTGACGAGCTCTTCCAATTATCAGCTATTCCATGGCAACAACAGGCAGTCTCGCAAGATAAAGCTCTCACCGTAGCACCTTCTGGGTATAGCAGTGACTTAACAGCTAACAGAACCCAACTTAGCCAGCGGCGTAAATCTTCCATGGTTTCAGGAGTCGATGATCAAAACCCTAGTGACAGGAAGAAGAAGAAAATCATACATAGAGACATTGAGCGACAGCGAAGGCAAGAAATGGCTGCCCTTTACGGGTCTCTCCGATCCCTTCTTCCCTTTGAATACCTTAAGGTCAGTTTCTTCTTTTAGCTAATTGACCATTATCAGTCAGGGATATCTTTACTTTCTTCAATGATCCTTCTTTTCTATACTGAAGTCTTCATTTTCTGCTTTTTTTTTTTTTGTCGATTTTCAGGGGAAGAGATCAATATCTGACCAAATTCAAGGGGCAGTCAAATACTTAAAACATCTAGAACACAAGACACAGGAGTTGAATGAGAAGAAAGAGGAGCTAAGGAAGCTCTGTAATGACTACAATATTCCAACTTCTTCTGGTTCTGCACTTGAAAGCTCGGAAAATTTTGAGAGGGATACCTTGACAGTTGAACCTTGTTTAGTTGGCGTGGAGGTCGCAATAAATACAGCTTATACAAAGGGGTTTCCTCTTTCAAGAGCGCTTGAACTTATGATAGGAGAAAAGTTTACTATTGTTAGCTGTATTTCCACTAAAGTAAACGAAAGGATGATTCATGCCATTAAAGCTGAGGTAAAATTCAACGAATTCTTGATACAGCTTAGGCTTTTTGTGATTCTTTAGTCTCTCTCTCTCTCCCTCTCTTCTGCATGGTTAAACAGCTTAATTCAATCTCTCACAAGTCACAACTTCTTTGCTAATTATCAACAACTTAATCTTATATAGAAAAGCATGCACGCAGGTTACTGATGGAAGGAAAATCATTATGCTTGATCTGCAACAGAAGCTAACAGATTCTATCACGTCGTATGCAAATTTGATATTTCAGTAATGGATCACCCTCCGGTCGATCCTTTTTCCGGCACAGCAAGGGTTCTATGTATATACACAATTTTCCCCTTCCAGGCATCTCAGGTTGGTTGAGGATTTCCCAGAATTTTAGGCAAAAAACATAGTGATTTACATCTGGATCACTGTTGTGCTGTTGTTTTGGCCCTATCTCATGTTTATATATCAGTTGTAATCATACACATATGCTAGCATTGAAGTAATTAATGGACAGCCTTCAGCTATCCCTCAACTATTCTATTATCCCATGTATCTGGTCACAAACAAATATAGGAGATTTCATGATACTAAATCTTTATCCCGACTTCTTATCCCAGAATATATATCTAGCTCTCTCTCTCTTCTTTGTTAAGCACACTTCCTCTTCTGGTTAAACATATCAATGAATGTATTACTTTCCTTCGCACCCCATAACTTAAGCTCAATTATGGTTGCTCTAGCTTCTCCATTAATTTTCATACGCTTTGTAGTGGCATCATGTTTCTTCCCTGTTCCTCGCCATAGTTGCTCCCTTTTGGTATTAATACTCTAGTTTGACAAAAAGATCTAGGTTCGTCAACTATTCACATTTTTGCTTTGTTTTCTTTTTCACCTAATATATAGAGTTGAAAAACACTGTGCAGTTAGACAGATGCTGTGGATTGAAGTATTGAACCAAAATATCATCTTGCTACATAACTGAGTTAGTTCAAATCAACCACTTTTATGCCAATATATGCTGTTATATTTTAAAATTTGTCTTTCGTCCATTGTTGAATTACTACGTTATTGGATTCGCCCCTAAATTCAAACTGAAAATTTTTACAAACTTTTGTGAATGTGGATTCTCTTCACTATCACCAAAGCTTTTTCAAGGATCAAGGGTACTGAAACAAATTTTCAAGAAACTCCCTTTTAAATTCCATATGTTGCCCGTCGCTCATTTTAAGCAGTGTATATAGTTTGTCGTATCATCAAGTAACAAATACGGACAAAAGATTTGTTTCTAAAATGTCGTTTATTGCGGCCATGTTTATAAATTGGTGAATTTATACTAATAAACGAATTTCAATGCCTTCATATCTAATATCCCCCAAATATTAAATAACATTATTTTTGAAGGAGATTTTTGGAATATTCATTTACTCACTTAAATTTTAATGTTTCACTACAGGTTCAGTGATTGATTTGAGTTAGTACAGATAAAGAGAATCATGATCAGATGATCACCTTGTTCATGTCTTTGCCAACCTAGCAATGTTTAACATCATATAGATCTTGTTTAACCAGCATGTTTATTTCATGTAAGAATAAAAAGTCAGGATTTGGGCACATCAAAGTTCCTAGTGAAGTTACCCTAAACAATACCTATTGCTTTTATAGACTAATTAAATTAGGGGATAATAGCATGATAGAGGCAAAATTACGATCTCTGTATACATTGATAAATGTACTCCCAGTCTCCGTTTTCTGAAAATTTAGGATTTAACAAGTAGGGATTAAAATTTTTTGTTGAATTATATTTATAATAGTTATTATAATCAATATAATTTCTTTATTTAATTAAAAATGATCTTTAAATAAAGGAATCTAATGACTTTTTAAAAAATTGGTTACTTAATTCCGTGTACTAAATAGATTTTTGTGCCAATAGTTTTGTTTTGAAAATTAAGTAATGAATTCATTCAACAAAGGTGGAAATTACAAAATGTTTAAAGTTAAAACTCCATGGGGAGGAGCTATTACAAAAATTCAAATAACTACAATAATAAGAAATTAAAAAATAGCATTTTCTATAAGTTCAGTTGCAAGTTAATATGATTAGAAATGCATTGTTGATCAACATTAACCATGATTGCCATTCTTAACTTGAGGTAAAATTGAATCCACCCATACTCCTTGAACTCTTATGCCTTTTCAAGGATTTTAGTACTTCTCATCCTCCATATATGATGCACCAACATAGCAAAGCCAACCCTGAAGACCTTTTGATCCTTCCTGTTAGTCCATCTTAACTTATTGGCCTAAGTTAAACAATTTATCCTTTTGAGATTTTGATAGTGTAGTCTAAAGAGGATGAGAATATACTCTATATCTACTTGGTACGAAAATAATCAAAGAATATGTGGTAAGTGTTTTATTCTCTTTAGAACATAAAGGACAACTTACATCAAGAATTTGAAATTTGATCCTTCTGGTTCCCAATCTATGGAGTGTAGCTCAACATAAGATAAAAGAATGAGATGGTGATATATGTGATCCCCATATAAGAGTATGAAAAGGGAACTTGATTGTATGACCTAGTAACAATTGCTTACAATACTGAACAGTAAATAAATGAGACTTGTGAAGTTCCCATTTGATTTCATCCTTTTTCGCTTGGTCTAGATGATATGTAAGCAAGTGTTCTATGATCAATCCAATTCATCTACTTATGTGAAAAGGCCAATGCCATCTATTGTCTCGAATTAAAACTTACACTTCAGTATCCTCTGGAATAGAAACTTTTAAAGTTGGAAAGAGTGGAGTGTTACAGAGGGGGCCCAATTCACGCTAATGATCAAACCAAAATATAATGTTTGATGTGAGGGCACATGAATGACCTTTTATGCAGAATTTGTTGAAAACTATAAGATTGAGCAGTTTTCTAAGTGATAGACCACAACCTTTTTTTGTCTGATGTGGTATATGTGAACCCACCTTATCCATAAGCTCTCTTTGTCACAACAAATGTTCCTTAGAAAGACATATGACACTCCAATTCCCTTTAGCACTTCTCCCTACACTAGAATTCTGTCCATTATAAATGAAGTCTCTAACACTTGTGTCAATTTTCTTTAAAACTCTTTTAGGAATAGCTAAGTGCAATAACTGATAAACATTCAAATTGTTAAGAATGGAGATGGCTAGTTACACTTTACCTCCATATAAAGAACTTGTTGCTCCATTTAGATATTCTTCTGTTCACTTTGTTAATAAGGGGCTTGCATTCAACTTCCTTGAGCTTATTAATAGAGATTGGCAATCCCAAGTGTGTAAGTGGTAGTTAAAGAATAGTGAGTCCCATATCTTTTATCACTTTCTCTGAATCATCACCACTGTGCATGGTTAGATAAGCAACACTCTTGCTTGGATTGAATTTGAGACTTGACATTTTTTGGAATGTCTGTAATTATGTTAAGAGTGTTCTAATAGATGTACGATCATCGGCAAAAAGCATACCAGTCATTAGTAAAAGAAAGTTGAGTAATGCCAAGATCTCTACATTAATTATGAAATCTGAAATTCATATTATCCTTTATACAAAGCTGTGTGATTCTTTGTTCCATAGTAATAGCAAACAAATAGGAAAAAAGGGGGCCACTTTGGCAAATTCTTCTTGCAAATTTGTAAAGTTTGACACGTTCTCCATTTATCATCACTAAAAAGGACAAAGTGGTAATACAAGCCTAAATCCATTTGATAAACTCAGAAGGGTACCGAGAAGCATGCAGTGAGTTGATGATAAAACTCCATTCCATAATGTTATATGTTGTTTTGAAGTCTATCTTGAGAGCAAAACTCATAATATATTTATTGGACTTATAATCCTTTGATAATTCTTGGGTTAATAAGATGTCGTTCATTCATCTACTAGGAATGTAAGCACCTTGACTTGGATTAATTAAGCCAGGTAAAGTAGCCTTTAACCTGTTAGTAAGGATTTTTTACAATGATCTTATATTACATTGCAACAAGCAATAGGTCAGAAGTCATTCAAGCCCTTAGGGTTAGGACCTTTAGGGACCAATACCAAATAAGTCTTATTCATCTTTGTAAGTAGCTTGCCACTCTTGAAAAATTCTTGCACTGCATTGATCTCTAGCATTTGTAAGATATTCCATTTCTCCTAAAAAATCTTGCATTGAATCCATCCTGATTTATCAGGATGAAAGGAGAATAAAACCCTTCTTATCTCTTCAATGGTAACTTGCTTGAGGAGTTTTGAATGACGAGAAAGATTAATGAAACCAAACATACTATTGAGTAGATCTTTTGAAAAGTAAGTAGTGCAGGTGGTTTCACCATGTATAGCTTTAAAGTAGCTTCTGCTATCTTTTTCATTTCTTCTTGATCATAATTTACTATGCCATTATTGTCTTCTAAAGACACAATCTTGTTTCTATTGCTTCTGCCTTGAATCACATTAAAGAAATGCCTGAAAATTCTATCTCATTGTTAGATCCACTAAATTTTAGACTTCTGCCTCAATTGCGAAGTGCAGGTGTCAAGAGCTTGTAGATACTTCTTAAGGTTTGCTTTCTCTTTCTCTCAATGAGTGTGACATCAATATGGTCATTTACTAACTATTTTTAAGTGAGTGATAGCTCCTTCATGGCTTACGCTTTATCAGTCTTTATAGGATCCATGACTCCCCTTAGTAGTTTGGTACATTTAGATTTAATGAACTTTAGAATTTGCATACATTAATTTGCTTTAGATTCTTGAAATCTTATAATAAGAGCATCTGCAATAATTGAATCAAGTTGTGGGTGCTTTAATAAAGAATTGAAGAACTTAAATTGAGACCTCCTTATCATGAGCTTCTGGAATCATGGACTTTGATTGGAGAGTGATCCGAAAAGAGAGGCTCCTTAAACACTGCATAACTCTTTGTCATTTTGGTGACCCACTGATCATTCACCAAACATCTATTTAGTTTACTTTGAAGAAAAGCTGCACCCCGTTAATGGTTGTTGCAGGTATAATTAGGACCCTAAAATTTAAGGTCTATTAATCCCAGGCGAGAGGTGAGTTCAATTACCTCCTTTGTATCTGCACAAGTTATGTTTCTTCTCCCAATAGATTTAGCTAGAGAAAGAAGACAATTTAAGACTCCCATAAGCGTCCAAGGAGTAGTAATGCTCGATTCAATGATGTGTAAGTACCTCCATAAACTAGCCCTATGAAACTCCCAGTTATGTGCATATATTACAATAATTGCTAAAGGAATTTTGTCTACTTTTGTAATGAGTTCATAATGGATGAGTTGTTTAGCACAAAACCAATCAAATAAAGTTAGAAGAGTTGGATCCAGTACAACTATGATCCTACCATTTGGATGCTTTGCATGATTGCTTAATGTTTGCCATTCTAGTGATACAAATTTCAAACATCCTCAAAAAACTTCTTCCTTTTTCACCAAACCAATAAAAGCCACATGATTGACCCCTAGGTAGTCTTTTAGGGACAATTATTTATTAGGACAGTTGAGTCCTCTTATGTTCCATATTGTATAGATCATGAGGGGAGTCTAGGTTTCGTTTTCTTCTTGGCTCTCCTACTACTTGACCCCATTACAAGCCAATGATCAGTTTTTTGTTTGGAGATTTTTGTCTCGCTACTGGATTCAACTATCTCGTTGTTTTTGGTAGGTGACATATTTCCTCCTTCCTAATCTTTGTTCGATATATCTATCGAGCATCACTTATTTAGTGTTTCTTCATCTCTACAAATATTCAGCTATATGGGCGAGTTTGTTTGAGAGATAACTTAAGCCATTGATTAACAATGGGACTTAGTATATTTGTATCAGATGAATCTACTCGCTCCATTATCTTGGATTGATCAATCCCTTCCAAATTAGTGCAACTCTTTTTACTCATCATCAACTTTTTATGCAAATCTTGATTCTCATTTTTCGGGACTTCTTTAGTGCCTAATGAGGGAAGTGAGTTGTTTGCACCTTTGTCTTCCTCTTCAGTTTGTTTTTCTTAGGGATCCATACCTTGGTCTTGTCCTTTATGTAAGGCTTCCATGGATAAGACAAATGTATTTTGTCTTCAGTCAACTTTCCAACTTCACCATACCTCATTATAAGGATGTTTTCAGGCATGCATTTCCTACTTTCAACTTTGACATAGACCTTGTTGTTTACTATGTTCTCATCCATGGCAAGAGGTGTGCCAATTTAGTTGGCTAAGTAGCTTAAACCTTAATTATGTATGTTGATCCAAATAGGTAATGTTCTAATCTCTGTTTTATCCAACTTAAAACCCACCTCCCATTTTCTCAAGAATAAAGGTTTACCTTATATATGCCAAAGCCCGAGATTTGTCACCTTTGTAGCCATTTCAACTGAAGAGAACTAAAATATGAACAAGTTGTCCTTCGTGATGAGAGTGGTTTAGAGATCCCATTTTTTCCAGTTGAGATCTACCCATCGTTGAGCAATGGGGTATACCGTCCTCTTATTGAGAAAGTAGCGTACAAGGGATAACTGCCATTTGGTAGCTCCCAACTATAACACAGCTTCTACTGGGGAGACTAGTCCCTCTGTGACACCAGGAACGAACTTCATGCTTTCAAAAGTTCCTGGATCTTTTACGATGCAACTCCACGTCAGTTTTTCTACCTTCTGAAGTGGGTTGTGAGGAGAGGAGGGTGCAAGGTTGGTAGATAGCGAAGGGAAGTCCTTTCTCACCTCCGGAGGAGATGGAGGCCAGGATGGAGAACTGGGTGACATGTTACTATTACTGATAAACTGTCAGGAACTGGTACTCGATGAAAAGAGCGGGCTGCCAAAAAAGACAAAAGCTCAGTTTAGACTGGGCAAAGAAGTTGTTCAGTAAGTAGAGTGAGCAAATGAAGGAGAAGAAGAAGGAGCTTGGCAGGAGAAGCAAGATGTACGAGTGAGGAAAAGTTCAAAGAAGAAAGTTTGATGGTTTGGTGCAGGTGAGGCGTTGAGAGACAAGTCTTTTGTGCCAATAGTTTTCAAATCCATATAATGGTATTTACTTAGTAGACGTAGCGAATAACTTATTCTTTTTACTTTCCTTACATGTTGCTCAATTTTGTCAAAATTTTTTATCAGTAGATATCTCATCAATATAAAAATTGGTTTAGAATAATCTAACAAAAGTAGAAAGATCAAGAAAGAAAAAGGGAAGATAGTTATAAGTACATATATCGATTAATGCAACATAATGATTTGGATACTCTAATCAGCTTAATGTTTTTCCTTAATTTTTGCGATTGTAATTCTAACTAACGAATCTAGTTTAAATGATCTAGTATCAACCTATTCCTGGCTAACCCCATTAAAAATTCAAATAAGGAAAAGGATTCCTGGCACGACCATGGAGCTTGAGATTCTTCAACAAATCAGAGAACATGTAAAAGAGCAATATGTCCAAGTCATTGCTGATATAAGTTGTTATCTGTTTGTTGTATGTTGGATCCTTATCCAGGTGGTGTAGTCCATACATGTTTCTTTGCTGGCTCAACTACTCCCGTTGCCAATCCAAATAGCCAATAACAATCCCTTTGGCCCTTACAACTACCCCAATCTCAAAACATATCCCCATAAAAATTTCTTATATATATTTATATATAAGGACATTGCAACCATTCCACTGCACTGTTCGCTTTAATTTTAATAGGTATCATTCTATCTTTAATAGTATGGAACTCCCAAACTTCTAGTTAGTACTATATGTTCAAATTAATCAAATGCACTATAATATTCCTCTTCTACTACTATAATATATATACAACCAAATCAACTTCTTACGTGCATGAGCTCTCTTAATTATTTTCCACCCAATTTAGTGGAACTTATTATGACTAACATTAAGGTAGATAGCTTCCGTTGTTGGATATGATATAATCTTGCCAAATATAATTAGAAATAGAAGAACAACAAATCAAAATGGCACTCTCCAATGTGTTTTTTGGAACCCCTGGTCCTCAGGATCAGCGGGGAAAAAACTATTATTTCCTTTATACAATGAGGATATCTGCCTATGATCACATTGGCCTAAAAATATAAGCCTTCTTAGCTGCCATTTTTTAGCAAAATTAAATGTTGCATCTACAAAAATATTCGACAACTATAAATAATGGCGTTTCTTGCGAAAGATTGAAATAGCCTTTGAATTATACAGCTCAAGATGCTCCGCACCTGCTCCTGGAATCAATTGTCCTCCCAACCGTATTGCTTCCTCCTCCATTTTTGTTCTTTTACTTTTATGCATCTTTAAATGCCAAATTATTTGTGACAACTAATATGTTTGGGTATAAGTATTTTACACTGCTTGAATAATATATTATTCATGTAATTTTAGAATTTAACTAATATTTTAAGTTTTTATGTTGAATATTTTTTTTGAGAATTTAAATAAATTATATTAACTCTTAAGATCATGACAAAAGACGTATAACATCTCATCTAGAAAGCAAGATTAGGCTTTGCAAGTGGCCTTATAATTTGTGTCTAGATTTACACTAGAAATTCTTGAGATATATATGTCATCTGTTTCTTAGGAATTTGAAAGTGTTCAGTTATTCATTAAAGCATGTAGTGAGTTAGCATTGAATAATATTAAATCATCTACAAATGAACAAAAAATGACAATTCTCTATTATCTACACTTAGAATAATACTTGGATTACTTTTCCTACCCAATAATCAGCTTGATCAACTTGTTAAAGGACTTTCATACTTAAGGTGAATAAGAATGGAGATAAGAGTTCACCTTAACTCAGTCCCCTTATTCCTTTAATAAGCTTGGTTGGCTCCCTGTTGACCAAAATACTGTAAGAAACTATTGTAATACATTGCTCAATCCAACCAATGAAGATTAATGGAAAGTTAAATTCTTTGAGTGTATTCAAGATGAAATTTCAATCAAGGGAATCAAATGCCTTGTGGAAATAAATGTTAAGTGCATAATTATCAATAGCATGCTTCCTATTGTAATTCTTAAATATATCATGAACAAGCAAGATTTTATCCCCTATTTTCCTCCTATGATGCATGCACCCTGAGAATCATTAATGTATAAAGATAATATGGATTTCAATATGATCGTAATGGGCTTAGATATAATGTTATTGATTGCGTTGTAATAGGTAATTAACATATATTGCTTTAATGAATTAGGAGCTCATTTTGTGAATGAGACACATAAAATTCTTGTTTATCTCCCTTAATATTTTTCCATTATTGAAGAATTAAAAGATTGTACTTGTCACTAGGTTTTTAGTAGTTGGTCAAGTTCTCCAGAAAAAGAAAGCATTTATGCCATCTAACTTTATACTTTAGTAAAGTGTAGAGAAAATAAAGCTCTTTCCACATATGCTCCATTAAAAGGAATAGAAAGGGACTTGGATTCTTGAGGAGTGATCTAACCTTGTTTAATGGAACTGTTAAACTAAAATGTTGAAGCACAATCTGTAGGGATTCCCAAAGAGCTAGATATGGAAGTAAAAGCCACATAAAGGAACTCATTTAATACTTGAAAAGTGAATTGAAATTATTCTTTAGAGAAATAATCATGTCACTACTGGACCTGGAGAGAACAACTTTATAAGAAAGATTAGAGTTCTTATCTCCATCCTTTAACTAGAGGATTCTTGATCTCTAAATGAAGAGGTAATGATTGGTGTTTAGAGCCTAAGTGCAGTTTTGAAGTGTTATTTTCTTTTCTTGGATGTCTGAGTTAGAGGGATTCAAATAAAGCAAAGGTTAGATTTTATTAAGCTTTTCCTTTGCATGAATAACTTTTGAGAGTTGTGAGCTTTATCTAAGTTGAAGGACTTGAGTTTATTTTTAATCTTTTAGATCTTCCTCAAGAAAATATATAGTTTATAACCTTATACATCAAATTTGAGGCCTCCTTGAATAACTTCCTAAAATGTTACTATATTTGGCAAGAAATTATTGAATTAGAATGGAGATTTTCTTTTAATAACGATGTTCATAATCTGCACACTATAGGTGAATTATTTGAAATAAATGATAAAAAATTTAACTTTACTATCAAGGAATGCTTACATCCATTTGAAATTAACCAATGCTCTATCTAATGTTTTCCTTAATAATCATCTTCCTTTTTGATTATTACACAATGTATAAAAGTTCACTTTCATCCTAAAATTTGTAATTTAATTATTGTCTACATATTATTTTTGAAATCTTTTAGGTGAGTTTTATATCAATTTCCCTCAGCTTTATAGGGATGAAGCATGCTATACAATCTTTTAAAATGATCCAAGGGAATGGAT
Organism: Erythroxylum cassinoides; assembly: GCA_027478405.1. Classification (NCBI taxonomy): domain Eukaryota; kingdom Viridiplantae; phylum Streptophyta; class Magnoliopsida; order Malpighiales; family Erythroxylaceae; genus Erythroxylum; species Erythroxylum cassinoides. The sequence goes on along the minus strand of JANIPM010000233.1, from coordinate 58,412,276 downwards.
AGATGAACCCATGTCTTTGAGCATGTTTCAAAAATAAAGATAAGATTTTGAGCATGAACAAAGGTTAGTTATAACTTAATATGCTCATTCTTTAGTAACACTAATACATGAATCAGTTGATCAGTTATAATGGTGTGTACAATCTTAATCTTTTCATTATCATAAGTAACAATAAATCTTCTATTATAATGGATCTAATGATTGGTGATAACTTCCTAATGGTTCCTCAAGAATTTTAGGTGCTTTTATTTATCATCCTCTAGCTTAGTTTCCATAAACAAAAAGAGAAAAGGTTTATTATTAGCAATGAAATTCTTAAGAGCTAGTTACTTTAAGGGACAATTAAGTCCTTAACATTCCATAAACTATTTCCTTTTTGAGGGAGATTTTTATATTTTATTTTCTTTTTGTGGAAGTTGTGAACCATTGCTTGAACAAAGATCTATTTGATTTTTAGGAAGAAAAAAGCTTACTAAGTTCTAATTTCTTGGGTTATCTTCACCTTCCATCTTAGTATCATTTAAAGTAGTATAAAAAACTACAGGCATTGTGGAACTTGAAGCTACATTTTCCTCAACATGATGATGGTTGTTGATGGAGCTTGAGGATATTTTAGCTGCTACTTCCTCATTTACTTTTATAGGAGTGTTTTCAAAATGAATTTCTAATGACATACCAGTATTGGACAAGTTAGGTGAATTTTTAATGTTTTCGCCTTTACCTTATCATAGGTTCACTAACATTAGATAAGCTAGGTGAATTCTCAATATTTCCATCTTTATCTTTATCTAGGTTGTGTTTTTTTAATTGTTTTTGTGTCTAAGCTTTCATAATTAGGAAAAGGGGTCTTTTATCCTTAAAAAAACGAAAGTGTAATATTCCAATTTTAACACCTTCTTTTAGGGTCTCAATTAGTGGAGCAACTATGATATTACCATCCATTTTCTCTAGTGGATAGTAGTGTAAGTTCACTTTAGAAGTAGAGTTCCCCTACAACTTGGCGCTATGATCTTTTATTGTTGACATTTCCAAAGGTTGAGCCTTATGTGTCTGTGTCTACTGAGGTCTAGTAGGTGGTATGCAATTAAGTTTATGACTTGGATAGGTGAGAAAAGGACATATGAGGGATAGACATATAGGGGGAGGAGACGAAGAAGGATTTCTTGCCAAAAGAAATAAATTTTCATCTCATTTGGTATTAACGGCTTAAAAAAAATAAAAAAAGAAAATAGTTAAGAGAAGTGAAGGTTATAGTGAAAGGGTGAGAAGCCTCGAATCAAGAGAGGAAAAAGCATAGGAAGGTAAGGGGAGAAAAGAAGAAGCAAGTAGAAGTATGAACAATATGTTGAGTTATTAATGGAGGAGAGGAGGAAAAAGAAAAAGTAGTTTGAGTACTTGCAGTGAACATGGTAAGAGCTTAAAGTTAAGGTATGAATGATTATCATTATAGAATGAATTCTATAAATAGTATTGAAGTTTGACATATTTATATATTATTAATGGAGTTATTATCATTATAGAATTAATTCTATTTAAACGTCATTATAGTTTTAGTGATTTTATGCAAAATTTGAGTTAAAATTATATTGTAAAATGTGACTTAGTGTTCTAAACATATATATCCTAATTTTATTAAGGACTGCATCATGCTAATTCCCTCTTCTTTGTCTACATATATTACAAAAAAATTTAATAACCATTTAAAAGTTGAGTGCTTTAATAATTTGAAAGCATATTTGTATTGTTTGAACGAATTTACCTTACACACCTTTTTAAATATATTTTGAAGTATTATATTTTTAATTATACTTTATTGTTATGGTAATTTATTTAATTTTAATATGATCTTAATGTTGTTGCTATAAAAGCTAAGAATTTTTTATTATTAGTGAAAAAAGATACATAAAAATAATCTTATCCAAACATATAAAGACCAAGTTTAAGAAATAAGAGGTTAAATTATTGGAAGGAACAAGTTAAAATAATTAAAAAGGATAAATACAATCTTTAAAAAGTTTCGAAGATATGATCTTTTAAAAATTTGAAGTACAATTAAACCTAGATTAAGAAATGTTGATAATTCAATTATATTAGTAATTTTAAAACTGATAAGGAAATATTTATATTTCATTCTACATATAATCTCATTTGATAATTAATAAATCACATTTGTTTAAGATCATTCTTAAATTTGGTGAAATAATTAATGTTATTATTGTTGATATATTATCTACAACGATAACAAAGTCCTAGTAAGGTACTGCTAAGATGCAGGGTCTGGGAAGTTCCAGAAGTATGTACCTAACTTCTAACTAGTAGAGAATTTATTTTTGATAGACCTATGGTAAAAGAAAATAGAAAAAAGAAAAAGGGAAAAGAGGTTTTTGAAAGCAGTTAAAAGAAAACAATAAACAAATAACTACATAATTGAAAAGAACTAAAAAATAATGAAATGAAAATAAAAAATAAAGATAAAAGTAAGTAAACAAATAAAAAAGAAAGAGAACTAATAAGTAAATAGAACAAAATCTTTTAAAAGTAATTAAAGGAACAAGTGCTACAAACAAAGATGTTGAGGTTCTTTAAAAGACATAAAAATATAAGAAGTTTCAAAAGGCTTATGAAAAAAGAAGAACCTAATATGGGATCCTCAACCTGTATATTATATATTAGTTCACCTATGTTCCCTATTGAGGGCCAAGTCTTTGATAAGCTCTAATAGGGCTATATCATACCTGATCACTTCCCCTTTTTAATTCTTTGTAGGTCTTCCTCTCCTTCTTTATAGTCTTTAAGTATAATCTTCTTGTATCTCCTTATTGGGATATCAGGATGTCTCCTTCTAATATGTCTGAACCACCTAATCCTTATATCCATTTTACTATCAATGTTAGCCACCCCTAACTTGTCTCTTATCATTTCATTCTTGACCTTATCTCTTCTTGTAAGGTTACAGTTCCAAAGGAGCGTCCTTATCTTTTCCACCATTAACTTATAACTATGCACTTGTTTATTAGGCCATTACTTTTCCCCATGGAGCATGGTTGACCTAATCACTAAACAGTAGAATTAACCTTTTAGCTTGAGTGGTATCTTATTTTCACATAAAACTCTTAAGGCCTTCCTTTATTTTAGCCATCCTAATTTGATATAGTGAACTATGTCTTTATCTATTTTGCCACTTGTTTGGATGATGGATTTAAGGTACTTAAAACAATCTTTTTGTGATATAACTTCATACGACCTTGATCTCCATATAAGTTGCAAGCCTGAGGCCTGAAAAGTTATACTTTACGTACTTTGTCTTAGTCCTACTTAATTTAAAGCCTTTTGACTCTAACATATCCCTTCAAAGTTATAACTTTTCATTAACACCTTCTTTTGTTTCATCCACTAAAATAATATCATCAACAAACAATATACACCATCACACCTCCCTTTAGATATTCTTAGTAAGCTTATCTATAACTATTACAAATAGGAAGGGGTTAAATAAGGATCCCCATTATAGTCCAATATTAACAGAAAAACGCTCTATATCACCTTCTATTATTCTTACTCTAGTATTAACACCTTGATATTTATGTATATATATCCCTAATAATCTATATATAGGTAATAAGAATTCACTTAGCTTCTAGACACTTCCATATGAATTCTCTAAGTATCCTATTGTAAGTCTTCTCTAAATTAATGAAAACTATGTACAGGTCCTTCTATCTGTCCTTATAATATTCCATTAATTATTTAAGGAGATAAATGGCTTCTATCGTAGACCTCTCTAGTATGAAATGAAATTGGTTCTCTAAAATAAGTGTACTTTTTCTCACTTTCTTTTGAATCACCCTCTTCTATAACTTTATAAAGTGAGTGAGTAGTTTGATGCCTTTATAGTTATTACAGCTTTGGATGTCCCCTTTGGTTTGTAAAGAGGGAATAGTGTGCTAAGTCTCCACTCATCCAACATTTTGGCGAAATTGTGGAACATGTTAAGTCAAGATGACTTTACTGAAATATAATTTTGAAGTATAACAAAAAGAGATTAAACAAAAAGACAAACAAAGCAATCGCATACAGATGAAAGACACAGACGAAGTTGAATTCAGACGCAGACGAAGTTAAATTCAGTCTCAGACGAAGTTGAATTCAGACATAGATGAAGTCGACACAAACAAAGTAAGACGAAGAAAAGACACAAGCAAATGCAGACGCAGACGCAAAGCAGACGCTAAGCAGACGCAGACGCTAAGCAAAGCAGACGCAGACGCTAAGCAGACACAGACGCAGACACAATAAAGAAGCAGACGCAAGAGTCAGTTTGGGTTAGTTACAGAACTCAACTGATTAACCGCTTCTTTCAAGATTCAAGAT
>JANIPM010000233.1:58357584-58372340 GCA_027478405.1 Erythroxylum cassinoides | reverse complement strand
TAATATATTATTAACAAGTCATAATGTTAATACATGAATCACAACTATCCATTGGCCTAGGGCACACTACTAACACTCACCAATGCTATAGTAGTAGTCTAGTTATTTTATTTTGACTAGCTACGAAGTGTTGTCAATGTTGATGCCAATTCTGGGGAGTGCAATGTTTTAGTTTTTGTTTATAATTTAATTGGTGTTTTGTATATATTTATCCATAATTGATTTCTTTTAAGTTATTTCATGATGTTTTTATTTTTTATTTTGTGTTTGTGAAAAAAAAATGGATGGAGGTAATTTCTTTTATAACTCATATTCTTAATCCTGTAACAATGTTTGGACTGATCAACCTAACTTCTTTTATGGATGGGGTAATCATTAAAATTACTTACATGATAGTTTGCAGGATGCACAATAATTCTCATACAAACCAGAAGCTTACTATCATAACTTCGGTCCATCTTTGGAAATAAACGCTAATAAGACTCAAGTACATCTCTAAAAGAAATGATTACTATTACAACTTCTAACAATCTTCAAATTCCACATGATATGCAGCAATTTCAGCATAATATGTAACAATTGTTTTAGCAAGGTGTACAAAAAATCCGACAGGATGCTCTGCAATTTCAGCAAGATGCATTACTTCAATGGGGAGATATCAATCATTTAGAATTGCCAAGCGAAGAGGAGTAGTCACATTAACCCAAGGTGTACCCAATGGACATTTGTGTGAAAATGTTACAAAGTGATGAGGAGTTTGAGAATTTTGAGGACAACCCTCAATTGCTTGTGTAGAAGAAGCAAAGGAGGAGCTCAAAGCAGAAAAAGACATATCTTTTAGCTCAGAGGTAAGTATTGAGTTCCATTTTATTATTGAAAATGACTTTTCACCTTTATATAGTATATTGGAGGAATTAAATGGGGAAGAAAAAGGCGAACAGACTTTTGAGATCTTTCTAGAGTGCATAGACTAAGTCAAGATTGAAAGTTAGAGGATAGGGAAGATGCTGAATATGATAGACCATCAATTGACATCCTATCTTGAAGAACCTCACGTGGAGGATCTGTATATGACATCTAAAGATCACAATTTTGTCCCGTGAGGAGGAAACATGGAGTCAAGTCAATGACCCTAAACAAAGGTGCTTCTTGGGAGGCAACCTAAGGGAAGTAAATTCCTTTTCTTTAAATTTTTGCATTTCTTTTTATATTTATGTGTGTTTTTGAATTTGGTTGTTCTACTTGTTTTAAGTTTTCAATCAAAATGAGAGAAAAAATAAAACAAACAAGCAAATATTTTCTCGTTTTCTGTTGCTTCTAGGATTATATAGTCATAAGTAGATAATGCATTGACTAAAGAATTTCATAACAACTTTAGCATGTACTTTTACTCTTGTGATTGGTCGACGTGCATTATCTTTAGAAGAGTAGTGACCAATGGTAAACAAAGCTGGTGAGATTTTGAGCCTTATTAGATTGACACCTTTATTTCAGTCTCATTGTCTTTTGATAGTGTGTGACCTTCATGACATGTACATCCTGATTTTGCTTTGAATTTCTATTCGAGACCACATTTTTATCACATGCATTAATATGACAATGATTAGGCATTCTTTGTTTTTCCGAACTACATTAGCCAAATAGCCTACCCTATTGACATAGTTTTTCTCTTGTTAATTGCCTTTGAGATTTATACCTTTCTTCTTCTATAAACTACATTTTATGCTTTTAAACAAAACCAAATGTCTTACCCAAGCCATAAAGCTAATAGAACATTTGTGATTATTGAGTTTGTGGATGTACAAAATTCTAAGTATGGGGGTGTACATATGTGAGGGTTAGTTATAATGTTGAGATGTTATTGTATATCTTATCATTGAAATTCCCATGTTAATGTAGTTTTTTTAATGTAAAAAGAAAAGGAAAAGAAAGAAAAGAGAAAAGAGAAAAGCACAAGAAAAGAAAATGAAAAAGAAAGTAAGAAAGAGAAAGAGAAAGAAAATAAAATTGTTTAAATAAATGTATCAAGGTAGAATTGCATATGTGTTGAAAAGTTGTTTATGGTTAAGGCATCTTCCTAGAGTTATAATGAATATGTTATTTGTGTATGTTGTATATGAGGTAGATGCTGGCTTGGGAGGTTCACTCGTGATTTCAATGTATTGTTGGCTTAAATTATATGAGTGATTCCTTTAGATTGGTATATGCTTCATGTGGTTTGTGTGTGAGAGATAAATGAGGTTGTGAAATATAAATGTTACATTCGTCATAGTTGATGGTACCCAATTTTTGATGAGTGTTGCTTTGTTTCACTAGCTTTGATGACTTTTATGCTACTTGACCTAAATACATCTCACCTTACCTTTACCCACATTATAACCTTGAAAAGTCCTTTAATTCATGATTTTGCAAGTGAACATAAGTGGTGGAGAAATGAAATGATATGTAAGTTATGGAATGATATGATCACGAATGATGTTGGGTGTACCTATGGATATATTTTAACTAAACACATTTTCTGAGTCTACCATTAGATTGCTCAATTTTTGAATATGATGAATGTCGATTGATCATGAGTACAATATTGAAATGTTGACTTCTTGCTATGATTTTTGAAAGTCATTCATCTTTATTTATGATTATGTATTCATGGAACATATAAGAAATGATTCAAAACTTTTGGGTCTTTGAGTTTAATTTTAATGTTTTGCCTAAGAACGGTTATAAGCTAAGTGTGGAGAAAATTGATATATGCTTAATAGATTATGAAATTATTCCATAACACTTAACGATTATTGACATGAAATTACTTAAGATACTTATTTTAATTCATATGTGATTTTAGGCATAATTTGGAAGCAAAGAAACTAAAGTGAGTCGAAAGCACTACATTTGGATCATTTTTTGAAGAATCACAATCTTTTTTCATCATAAAGCAAGAATGATAAATATTGGAGCAAGTAATTAATGCCAAGAAAAATGAGAAATATGTTAAAAATAAAAAGAAGATTAAAGATGAGGCATGCAATAGTTTAAAAGCTAAATGCGTTAATTAAATGCAGGCAGTCTATGTTTCATGCAAGCAAAACAACGTGGAAGAGGAGCAAAAACATGACTAAAATGACTAAGTGAGGAAAACAAACAAAATGATAGCATAGATAAGAGGTAGGAACAACAGATACGCAGACGTTTCACACTAAGACACAACATTATGAGATAGTAAAAGGAAGCCATGTGTTAAACACCAACACTAGTGTTAAACGCCAGCGTTGCACTTGAAGCTAGCATTTAACTCTAAAAAGGGAAAGGAGTGGAGGCGTTAATAGTATGTGTGACCCAACAATTTTTATTCATCATATCATGAACAATAGTGGGAGAAGAGAGCGGAAGAAAGCATACATGAGAGAACAGTGAGAGAAGAGAGGGACACATATTAAAGAGAGCAACTAGGGGGTTTAGCTAGGGATAAATGATAGGGATTGAAGCATTTTTTGGGAGAGATCCATGGAGGCTAGACTCTGATGACCCAAGTTAAGTATTTTTTTATTGTTTTGTTGTTTCTTTCTTTTATTAGAAATTGATTATGTTATTCTATGTTAATTGATTTGGGTATTGTTTATGGATAATCAGATTTTAGTTATTGTTTGGTTATTTGTGTATGAATTATTTGGTATTGTGAAAAGATGATTTCAATGCGTTCATTGAATCGTTTAATTGCAAACCCATTGCTAGAATTTTGATATAATCCATAATTGTTCTATTGAAATTCACGTGTAGTGACTAATGATTCGTAATCATTAGGGATAACATGACCTAAATTGAATGACGCATCATATGTGGTTGTTGCCTTGATTAATCAGTTTTTCTAATTCGTAATGCTATTACCTAATTAAATCTAGAGATTGTATCCTAGATTATTCGATAATTAGGTTTAATTAATGATCGTATCTTGATTAAACACTACTTAAGTGAAAACTTAGGTTAATTATTAACCCACAATTAATAGTTGCTATGAGGGGTTTGAGAACAACAAATCAATGAATATCCTTAACTAGGGTGTAGGCTAAGAATGAACTAAATAACTGGGTCCCTATCGAATTCCCCACTTTTATCATTTTTGGCATGTTTTTTTTAATTTGTTTTCATTAGGTTAGTTTTATTTTATTTTCTTATTCCAAAATCCAAACCCCTTTTTTCCTAAACACCGATTAATTTCATTTCATAAACTTTACACATACTCTTTGTGGGATCGACCTAAACTCACTATTTCTATAGTAGTAGTTTAATTATTTTATTCTGACTAGTGTTATGATGCGCTGTCAGAGTGACTCAAGGCAATTACACTTAGAAGTGGGAAAGAGTTTGAGCAACCAATAAAGAACCAAGTTGCAACCCACCCTGTAGGGGATTAAGAAACAAAGAAAAAAGATGAAGAAAAGAGTGAGTACCCTCTTTATGTTGCCCCCTACCATATCTGCCCAAGATTCCATTCCCCTAATTATTGCAAAAGAAAAAAATAGATGCACAATTTGCAAAGTTCGTGGAGAAGTTGAAGACTTTGCGTATTAATTTATCTTTTGTGGAGGCATTGAAACATATTCCCAAGTATGCTAAGTCCTTGAAAGACATTATCAAAGAAGTAGACTTAGGAAGATAATCGAATGGTAACATTAATTGGAAGTTGTAGCTCCATTATCACCAATCACATGCCTTCCAAGCTGAAGGATCCAAGAAGTTGTAGCTTCATTAGTGAATTTAAGTTTGCTAAGTGAGACTTAAGCGTAAGTATAAATCTTATATCTTTGTCAATATTTAAAAAATTAGGGATACCTGAGGTGAAGCCAACTTCAATGCTTATTTAGTTGGCAGATTAATCAAATAAGAGTCATTTATGGTGGTGGAAGATGTTTTAATACAGGTGGACAAGTTCATTATCCCTCTAGACTTGATAATCCTAGATTTCAAAGAGGATAAGAACTATCCACTAATTCTTGGACGATCTTTCATCAACAGTAGGAGAGCATTAATAGAAGTTTATGAAGGAAAACTAACACTTTGGATTGGTGAGGATCAAGTGGAGTTCTACCTGAAAAAATTATTGAAAAGTTCGAAATAAAACATCTCTTCTATGAAGATTGATATTATTGAAGAATGTATTAACAAGCAAGAGGAGAGCTGCTTTAAGGAAATTAAATCTGAGGAAGCTCAGACAGAAAATGAAGTTAAGAAGGTGTACAAAGTTGAGTATAAGGAAGAGGCTGAGATAGAGGAGTCGGGTGTTCAAATACATTAAGATAATTAGTAAAGACCATACCACCATCTACTAAGAAACCACCAACTCTAGAGCTTAATCTATTTAAACACGTACCTTAGATACACCTTTTTAAGTGAGGGCTAAACTCTGGCCTTTCAAAGCAACCCATATATTCGCACGTGGAGCTTTAGAATTAGAAGATCAAAACAAGGAAACCTTCAAAGTGAACAGATATAGATGCAAACCGTATGTCAGAAGAATATTTTCTCAAGGGAAGTAATTTCTTTCCTTTCTAATGATAAATGGTTAAGCTAACGACCCTAACTTGGAAAATTTTGGTAGTTAGGTTTCTAATGAATTATAGTATTATGGTTTTATTTTAAATGTTTTTGGAGTGGTCTAGATGGCTAAATTTCTTGTTTTCAAATTATTATAAGTTAGAGAAGCAAGATCGGAGGTTACATGAAGAAAAAATGACAAAATTGGACAAGGGTAACAAATTTTAGCATGCCATGATTATGGCTGAAATTTGATTCACCATGTCATGATCATGACATCCAATCAAACTAAGCTAAAACGTGAATTTCACTTCCCAAACTCCATTTAACCCCTCTTTCTTCAACCCTAACACTATATCTTCAACTTTTCTCATCTTTCACACACACTTTATCTCACTTGTTCTTGCATCTTTCAACTAGATTTTCATTCCTCCTACACATATTTCATAATTTCCACACAAATATTACATTTTTGGAGTGGTTTTTACAAAATATCATTGTTATTTTATTTATTCACATTTTTTGGGTGTTTTTGGTGTATTTTGTTTTGTTCTTGGTTTATTTGTAGGTATACATTCATTTATGATGCCAAGAATCAAACAAAATGCTAAAAAATCATAATAGAATGTAAAAGCACAAGTGGTAAGGAGAGGAGCATGTAATAGTGCTACAAATTTTGAAGCTCCTTTTTTGATTTATTCAAAAGACGAAGGTATCTGATTCCAAACTCTTCACTTGAGGGTTATTAGTGCCCTTAAATATTTTGATTTTGACATTTTTAGACAATCTAGGATTAAAAGACAAGGTTGAGAATTTAAGTCATAAAATTCAATGGGACAAATTTATTGATTTTGATTATATTATATATAACGAATTAACCCTTGAATTTCATACTACCTTACAATTTGTGCTGCAGGATTTGACTTAATTTTGATTTCAATTGATGGGTCAACCATATCATTTGAATTATGATGTTTTGGTCGAAATTGGTGGTTTTTCTCAATCGAACATAATTGAAAAATATGATGATTTTTGTGCTAAGAGGTATTGGAAACATTTAATGGAGTTGGATAACTTTGATGTTCAAAATTCTTATAATAATGTCATTCTTACTCCTAAGAATTTACTACAACATAAGTTTATGGGTCAAATTTTTTTGATAAATCGGAAAGTAAAAAAATTTTCTTTTAAAGAATTATTCATTTTGTGGTGAATGGACACTAATGCAAAGTTTGTACAATCACGTATATTGTTCAATCACGTATATTGTTCAATCTATAACTAATGCTTTCAAAAATAAAAGTAGTTATCTTGACATGCGATAAATTGTTACCATACTTGTTGTTACTTTGGTGTTGATGTTGAACACGTAATCATTGTTTTTACTAAGTTTTTAAATCACATTAACTTAAGGTAAAGTGAGATCTTGTGTAGTATCCGGCCTCCTAAAATTGTTAAGAGATTAAACTGTTAGATTAAGTCACCTGAGTTATTTCATTTAAGAATTTACGAGGTGCATTTAATTCACATACATAATATTCGTATGCACATATGAATCATGGTTTAGAAAACATTGCAAGATAGTATATACACTTAATTGATGTATTTTGGGGTACGGAACAAAAATAAATATGATATGAATGTACATTCCCAATGTTTTCCATTTTGATTTACCAATATCATGAATTGATGGATTATAATTAGTGAATTGGAAATTTGTTGTTACAATTGAGTAATTTATGAGGTGATATGTCCATCTAGCCTAAGAAAAATGTTAAAGAGTAAGACAAATTGATACATGAGAATTTAGGTTGATTAGGCCTATGAAATGGTGACATGTGGCATTAGGAATAAGTGACAAATGAATTAGTTAAATGGATGACAAGTGGCTTGAGTATAATTTTGACAAGTGACCCTTTAAGTTTGTGACAAATGTCACTTTAGTCTTGTGACATATGGAATAATAGAATGGTGACATGTATAGCTTTATAAATGGTGACATATATAGCCTTACAATTAGTGGCATATGTAGCCTTATAATTGGTGACATGTGTAACCTTGCAAGTAGTGACATATGGAGAATTAAATGAGTGACATGTGGAGCCTAAAGTAAGTGACATATGAACCAGTAGAATAGTAATAGATGGACCAATAGAAGGATAACATATGTTCCAATAGAATGGTGACACATGGACCAATGGAATGGTGACACATGAGTTAGTTTGACTTTCTTTGAATTTTCTACAGAAAATGGATGAAAAAGGAAATAAAAGTGAGAGTGAAGGTCAGCCATAAGGTTAGAAGATCGGGAGAAAAAAGAAAATGAGAAGAGAAGGAAAGAGAAAAGGGAAGAGAAGAGGGGAAGGAAAGAAGTTATCAAGGTAAGTTAAAATTTTGGTTTCAATTTCATCTTTCTCTTTTGATCTATCTTTCATATTCTTAGAACACTAATTTGAAGAAACTCAAATAATAAAAGTTGTAGCTATAGGTCTTATCTTGACCTTTGTGAAAGTGCTTTGACAAAATAGTGACTATAGCTTGAGTTATGCTTGTTTCCCTAATACTGCCTATGATAGACCCCTGTGCAGGAATCTTATATTATTTCCTAAATTTTGAGGACCCTAGAGTCCGAATTAGTGAAAGCATAAAAAATAAAATGATTATTGATATTTTATTAACGATTTTATGAAATGATTTTGTTAAGAAATGTATTGATATTGATTTATTGAGGGTTGAGTATTGGTTGCCAATCTATGTCTTACCAGAAATAGGACATAATTTGGATAGAGATTATATTTTAAGGGAGATGCTATTTGTGTAATTTTTTGAATATATTAAGATTAATGGAAGTCTAGCTTTGTGGGAACAAGAAATATGGCATTTGGATTTTTAAAAGAGAGTTATGATTAAAAGAAGATAGTTTGTTCATAAAGAAACATCAAGAAGAAAAGGATGTAAACATTGCACATAAGGTTAGGTTAGCTTGATGGTTAAGGAGACATTGAGCTGAATTAGTATCGAGGATTGTTGAAGTCAAGGGAGTGTACATCTTCTTTTGAGGTAAGTTGGGAAATCATATCTCTCAAATGAGATTAGGACATACCAAGACATGCATGATGACTTGTATGTAAATTTTGAACCTAGGTAATATATAGTAGAATTGAATCTCAAATAGATGCTAGTATACTTGCATATTTAATAAACGACATTGTTTTGAATAACTCTTTGCACTTGGAGTGCAACTAATGTTTTTACTACGTATTTTGAGAAATAATATTATTTTTAACAAACTTGCACTTGAAGTGCAAATGACAATGTCTTATTTTTTAAAACTACATTTTTGGACAACTTTGCACTTACAGTGCAAAAGATGACTTTTGTTGCATAAAATAATGTTTTGAAACTTACATATGCATAAACTAGTCATATATGCTACATGTATGTGTTCTTTTTTGGATTAGAGCCATAGCAAGGTTCCATTTTATCAATTGGACTGATAAATAAAAACATGATGCCTTACTTAATTTTAGTACTTAATAATTGTATATGATTTTTTTGATTGGTGAGGTAGTGATTAGCTAATCGTGTGCTACAATAGATTAAGCGGCCCTCATATCCTTGACATTGGTACACAAAAGTTGAGTCCCCGTATCGACACCTTTCTATGTGACTTGAGTGTGATTGCATACCTAAAGGTCTGGTCACTGATGAGGTCATCACCTAGGGTCATGACGCTTTTGTCGATCATAGTCCGGACTTACCATTGATGATAGTTGAGTCAATACCGAGAATCGGTGGGTGTGCACACTATTTTGGCCGACTATTAGTGACATGTTGGAGTTATGTAAATATCCCTAGAAAGCAAATGTATTTACATATAATTTATTCTTCTTCCAGTTACTTTTGTAATGAAAATATTTATTATTAATAAAACAAAAAAATTTGGTTTTATTTGTGTAAGCATTACATATCTAGTGATAAGGTATCAAGATTCTATTGTAAGTAATATACATATACATGGAGATGTATGGGAAATATGTAAGTTATTATAATCTAAATTAGTTGATTTATAGTTGAATAATCAAGTTGGTCGCTTGATTATAGTTTAGACTATAGTGTTGTTATCTCCGTGTATGTAAAAAAGTTGACTTCAAGAAAATGACGAGTTTCATATCATGATAGTAGTTGATTATCAATAATGGCACTATTAAATGAATCTTGAATCAGGTATGTTTTTAAAGAATAAAGTAGGCTGTTACTTTAATCTTAAAACATACACCTTAGTATTCTTTTAATACGAACCACAATCTTGATGAGTTGTGAACTCATATGTGTTTCACCATAATTCTTGATATGATCAAAATGGATTTTTATAGAGTATCAATCCAGTGTCTGTATGTTGGAATTATTAATTGAAACATGTATAAGGGAACATTCACTCAGATAAAAAGTTTATAGTGATATCATCACTTCTAGATGTTTTACTGATATTGGTGATTAAACTGACACCAGTAGTTTGAAGGACTAGTTATCCATCAAGTCTTAACACCAAGACGAGATCTTGTATGTTAATCACCATATATAGTAAAATGGGAGATCTAAAAGGAAAAACCAACAAAAAGGCAAAATGGTAATTTTATCCTTTATTGTGTATATCGCTATAATATGGTTCATCATAAAGTTTGTAAATGGACATCTTATTTGAAACATATGTTCTCATAATATTTAATAATTCAAGAGTTTAACTAATTGTCTTTAGTGGAATGACTTACCTAATAAGTTGGAATTAATTCTAATGAGATTAAATTAATTCCAGGTTTATTAGATATTGAATTATATAAGTCTAATTAGATTCCCCACTTGGCTTTTAGGAAGTTTATCAAGCAAAGTAAGAAATATAAATAGAGGGTTTAAAGCCTCTAATTGAATGTTGGGCTTGCAATAATTACTTGTTAATTATAAGCCCAAATGAATATTTAATATTAGGTTGAACTTTGGTTTGATTTGATTAATTAGATTAATTAAAATGAAATAAATATATTAAAGAAAAAGGAAGGGCAAATTTTGGTTTTATAGCTAAATGTACAGCTGCACATTTAACATTGAATTGCTAAATTTAAGATGGTTTTTATCATGCTTCATCATCATTAAATGAAGTAATGGTCTTATCATTAAATGGTGTAGTGGTTGTCTTTTAATGATGGCATGTAATGTAACCTTTTAGCATTCAGTTGATTAAAGAAGGAAGAGGTGTATTTGATGTGCTCTCTCCCTTCTTTCATCTCATATTCGAAAATGAGAGGGTCTCATTTAGGTTATTGGTCTTTTCATATAACCATCTTAAACAAATGAGAAGAGTCTCATTTATTGGCTTCTTTATGATTGATTAAAAAATGAAGTGATGCATTAGATGCACAACACATCTTTTTTTAATGTTTAACCAAAATTGAGAAAGAAAGAAGGATGTGTTCTTGCATTTTTTGACTCACTCTCTCCTCTCTTACATAGTCTAGTTGAACTTGAATAAGAGGGGTATCTGTTTTGGCTTCTTTCAACTAAGGAAAAATCTCTTCAAGATTTCTTCTCCTTTCCCACCAAAGGATCTTGGTAACCAAGTTATCCAAGGAGAACAAGTGGTAGATCGAATTAGTCAAGGATATAATAACAAGGAGAGGATACATTAATAAGGAGAGAATATAAAAGCGAGGATTCAATGTTGCAACAAGGAGTCGGTATAATTTCCATCTTGTTCTTATGTTAATTATTTTCCTTATACTGTATCATGCATGGCTGAAACATGTTGATTTGGTTATGTTGTTTCCGCTGCATTTTGATTTGGGAAAAAGTTTTGAAATCTACCATTTTAGCCAAATCTTGCATGCTTTTATTTTAGATCCAACATGACACACATGATTGTTTTGGCCTATAATAAGATTTGCTTTCCTAACAAGATTTGATTTATATGTGATGCTTTTCTTCTTTTTGTGAACTATAACTGGAACCTATGATCACTGGATGAGTAATTAACACTAAGTCATATAGTGGGACTATTAAGTAGATTCTATCCAATCTAGGAATGGAGCATTAGACTGCAGTTAAGTACATACTGAAGTATCTTTGTAGGAAAAAGACCTTAATGCGTGTTTACTCTAGAAGGAACCTTATTTCGATAAGATATACAGATTTTGATTTCCAATCAGATGTTGATTCAAGGAAATTAACTTTTAGTTATATATTTCTTTTAGGATGTGGGGCTATAGTCTGGAGGAGTGTCAAGCAATCTTGTGTTGTTGATTCGACAATGGAGGCTGGGTATGTTTCTACTTGTAAAGTAGTAAAAGAAGCAGTCTAACTCCACAAGTTCCTGAATGATTTAGACGTAGTTCCTGAGGCAGAAAAGGTCATTAAACTTTATTGTGATCATAGTGGGGCAAAGGCTAATTCTGAAGAACCTCAGAACCATAAAGTTGAAAGACATTGAGAGAAAGTATCATCTCATAAGAGAGAGTTTTGAAGGTCACCTAGTAGGGATGGGAATGAGGGATACGTCAAAGTTGCTTTAGGGAAAGTAGGAGATTGTTAGAGTAATGTAAATATAGTGCCCCGGAAAGCAAGTGTATTTACATATAACTTAATCTTTTTCTAGTTACTTTTGTAATAAAAATATTTATTATTAATAAAACAAAAGGGTTTGGTTTTATTTGTATGAGCATTACATACCTAGTCATAAGGTACCAAGATTCTTTTGTAAGTAATATACTTATACAAGGACATATATAGGAAACATATATATTATTAGAATCTAAATTAGTTGATTCACAATTGAATAGTCAAGTTGGTCGCTTGATTATGATTTAAACTATAGTGTTGTGATTTATCTCTGAGTAAGTAAACGAGTTTACTTCAAGGGAATAATGAGTTTCATATCATAATAGTAGTTAACTATCGATAATGACACTATTAAATGAATCTGGAATCATGTATGTTTTTAAAGAATAAAGCAGGTTGTTACTTTAATCTTAAAACGTACACCTTAGCATTCTTTTAATACAAACCACAATCTTGAAGAGTGGTGAACTCATATATGTTTCATTATAATTCTTGATATGATCAAAATGGATTTTTACAAAGTATCAATCCAATGTTTGCATGCTGAAATTATTAATTGAAACACTTATCAGGAAACATTCACTCAAATAAAGAGTTTATAGTGATATCATTTCATCTAGAAGTTTTAAGGAGATTGGTGATTAAACTGGTGCCAGTAGTTTGATGGACTAGCTATCTATCAAGTCTTAACACCAAGATGAGATCTTGTGTGTTAATTACCATATAGAGTAAAGCGGGAGATTTAGAAGAAAAAACTAACATAAGAGAAAAAAGATAATTTTACCCTTTATTGTGCGGATGGCTATGATATGGTTCATAATAAAGTTTGCAATTAAACATCTTATTTAAAACATGTGTTCTCATAATATTTAGTAATTCAAGAGTTTAATTAATTGTCTTTAGTGGAATGATATTTGGTTAATGAGCTGTAATTAATTCTAATGAGATTAAATTGATTCTGGGCTTATCGGAGCTTGAATTATATAAGTCCAGTTAGATTCCCCACTTAATTTCTAGGAAGGTTATCAAGCAAAGTAAGAAATATAAATAGAGGGCTTAAGGCCCATTATTAAATGTTGAGCTTGCACTAATTAATTGTTAATTAGAAGCCCAAATGAACATTTAATATTGGGTTGGACTTTGGTTTGATTTAATTAATTAGATTAATTAAATTGAAAAAAAGTTACTACAGAAAAAGGAAGGGCCAATTTCAGTTTTATAGGTAAATGTGCAACTGCACATTTAGCATTGAATTACTAAATTTAAAATGGTTTTTATCATGCTTCATCATCATTAAATGGAGTAATGATCTTATTATTAAATGGTTTAATTGTTGTCTTTTAATGATGACATATAATGTAACTTTTTAGCATTCATTTGACGTGTATTTGATGCACTCTCTCCCTTCTTTCATCTCATAACTGAAAATGAAAGGGTATCATTTAGGTTATTGGTATTTTCATATAGCCATCTTAATCAAATTAGAAGAGTCTCATTTATTGACTTCTTTATGATTGATTAAAGAATGAAGTGATGCATTGGATGAACAACACTTCTTTCTTTGATGTTTAACTGAAATTGAGAAAGAGAGAAGGATGTGTTCTTGTAACATCCCACCCTCTACTGGAAGGGTAAAATAGGAAATTTTTCATAGGAAGGGATTGAGAGGGATTAATTAGTAATGTTCATGCATAATAGGACTGATACACAGTCACAATTGTGCACATGAAATTACTGTACATGCATACACGACATTCCCGGTTTGCGTGCCTAAGTCAATTCTATTGTGATTAACGTGGTTAATGGGTTTGAAAAATTATTCTGAGTGCGCCATAAATTGTTTTCTATTTTAAGGGATTTTTAGAAATTTTTCTGGATTTTTCCGGAGAAAATTCCCGGACCGAAAAAATATCGCCAATTGGTGAATCGGTCGATTTTCGGTAGCGAAAATTGCTACCCAATGACACTGTATTTTTGGGTAAATTATTTTGGGATTGAAATTAGGGTCATTGGAATTGATTGGATTAATTTTGGACTAGGTTTAAATTGATTAAAATATTAATATTTTGACTTTTCTTCTACATTGTTGGACTAATGGCATAAAGCCACCTAGCCTCTCATTAATGCATTCTTATCATCACTCACCCACGGTTATGGTTATAGGAAAGAAGGGAAACAAGCTTTAATTGCTTGGATTGTTGTTTCCACCTAAAACACTCATCTCTCCCACCACCATCGATTTTTGCTTCTTTTTCTTCATCTTCCTCCAAACACTCAAGAGTTCTCTTACTTGTCACAAAGCTATAGTCTTCCCATGATGATGAAATATATATGTATGGTGGTAGAAGAAGTGATTAGTGAAGGTAGGAAGTAAAGAAGTGAAAGGAATTCAAGGTTGGAAAAGCTAATAGGTAAGTTTTGGTTGTTAAGCTTTCTTTATGATTTGATTTAGAAATTGAATGCCATGGTAGTTAGGAGTAATTAATGGGAGGTTTGGTACATTTATTATGATTCTTGATGCATTAAATTGATGACTAATATGGCTTGAATTAATGGGTATAAGGTTAGGGTTGGTTATGAATTGAAAGTAGGATGATTGATGCATGGTTTTAACT
>JANIPM010000233.1:58313961-58324882 GCA_027478405.1 Erythroxylum cassinoides | reverse complement strand
AAATATAAATCACATATAATATAATAAAATAAAATTTAATATAATAAATTAAATAATTAATAATAATAATTTTTAATATAATTAATAATAAATCGCATACATTTAATTATGAAATAATAAAATCTTTATTACTTTAAAATAGAAAATATAAAAAAACATAAAGTCACAATAATGACTTTTTAATTGGAAGTGATTTCTATTTTAAAAACATATCGTTAAACCTCTTGCAACAACAATTTTAATATAAGGGGTATAATAGTGATTTATTATATATTTCATTTCATTTCATCTATCTTCCAAACAACATTTTACTACATTACATTATGAACTATTCTATTGCTTTTAAACAACTTTTCATGATATTATGTTACATTCTATTATAAACCGTTACATTTCGTTTTATTCTATTAGTTAACATCCAACCAAACAGGCCTTTAATAAATAATAAGATTGTTTGATATCATTGATTTTTAGCTTTCGGGTTGAAATATATTAAAAATACTCAGGACGAGAATTCCTCTCCTAGTCCTACCTGTAAATTGCAATTAAATACCTGCAGCACATTTCCTTTTTTGCCCCCCCACCAAATAACGACGGATGGACGACGATTGTTTAAAGTACACGCGTACCCACCAATAGAGCCGGCTCAAGAGAATAATTGCTGATTTCATGGAGGCAACAGAGATAGAGAACGACTCTAACAAACTTTGATGAGTAAAAGAACATTATGTAATAGAAACTAGACTACCATATCCCTATTCTTTAATTTGATGTCTAATTCATGACAACTCATTTCTTCTTAAACTACATGCAAAAACGAAAAGCAGCAGCTAGGTGAGCATTCTCTAGAAAAACATAAAATAGCATAAGCACATCTCGTCAATGGCTGCCAACAAGAACCCAAGAAGCCAGGAGCCAAACGACGATCTACCTCTGGTATATGTGCATCGTCAACCATCATTTGGTCTTCCACTAAAAGATCACCTCGTGAACCACTTTCGTCTAATTGACCCTTGTGATTGTGATTCAACTCATAAGCCTATTGATACTTCCCTCTCAAACTCTGTTCGAGCCCTTGTCGTCATAGGCTACACACCTCTTACATCCGAAACTCTTAGCTTCCTTCCTTCTTTAGAGCTTGTAGTGGGCTCTAGTGCTGGCCTTGACAAAGTTGACTTGAAGGAGTGTCACCGACGAGGAATCGTAGTCACCAATGCTAGTCTGGCTTTTTCGGAGGACGCGGCTGATTATGCGATGGCGCTGTTGCTTGATGTTTTGAGGAGAATATCTGCAGCTGAAAGGTATGTTCGTGGAAGGATGTGGCCTGTGAAGGGAGATTACCGTCTTGGTTCCAAGGTTTGTTTCTTATGTAACTAAAACTCATTTGTCCTCCTTTATAAAGTAAATTTGTCAACTTAATTGTGATTGATTACGGTAGGAAAATCATGGTGCTCTTGAATTTTAAAAATCTAATGTCTATAAGTTCGACGGAATGCAACAAGCAATGTTCCAGTCGAGTCATTTTGGTGAATGTTTAGGATTGCCTTGATGAAAAGAATCACTAATCATGAACATCTAAACGAGTAGAGGCCAGAAACAAAAGCCGAGGCATGTATCATATTATCAAGAGACAAACACAATTCTAAAAATGATCAACCAAGTTAATAGAAAGAATTCTCCTTGTTGCAACAACAGAAAAAAATAAGAATAGAAAAATTAAACGATAAAACAAATATTAAGATTTAACGTGAAAAACTCTTCAATATAGAGGGAAAAATTATGGACAAACTGGCAAATTCAGATATAGTTGATTGAGGTCTGTGATAGAAGAGCAAAAATTATTGTTGAAGAATGTTCATACAGATTTGAATAGTTTAACCTCTTACATATCCTTAAGCTCCCCCTCAGCAATAAGTAATAGGTACTTAGAACTTGGATATCTTCTAAAAGATCTTTCTCCCTTGTCGACCTTTGAAATTGTGTTTCATAAGCTGTTGTATCCCATTGCTTTCCTACTCATTATCTTTAATGGATTCATCTCTAGTATTGTCTAGATATGGTTCATTTAGCTCTTCAAATTAGATTGTATCTGATCACTACCAATGTGTACTTGGCCAGAAACTTCATATTTACCTATAGATTGCTCAGCGGTCGAAGGAATTGGTAAAGAGCTAACTATACCATATGATACGCTATAGCGTGAAGATTTATCTCCACTTAGAAGATCAACAGTTCTTTTGTGCTCTTAGAACATCACATCTCGGTTCCTAACTACCTTTTACTTCCCTAAGTCATAAAGTCTGAAGTCAAACTAATCACCACCGTATCTAACAAAGATGCAAGGTATTAATTTTGAGTTAAGCTTCTTTTTTTTATCCTTGGGTACGTGTTTGAATATCTTTTAAGAAAAAACTCTCAAATGATGATATGTGGGATCCTTTTTAGCCCATGCTCTCTTAGAAATCTCAAAATCTCATAGAATTGAGGGAACTCAATTTGTCATGTAAACCATTGTTTGGATTGTTTCTCCCCAAAATGTCTTTGGCAACATAAACATTATAAGCATGCAACAAACCTTCTCCATAAAGTTTTTGTTCATTATTTTAGGAAACCCATCATATTCCAAAGTCCCTGGTTTGGTTTTTTCCTATCTATTGTCATGCAATGTACATTATTCTTGAAACACCTTAAAAGAATACTCCCTTTTATTGTCTGTTTGCAAATGCTTTAACTTCCTCTCAGCTTCCCTTTCTACCATAACATGAATCTTCTTGAAAATTTCAAACACTTAACTCTTAGAGTTCAACATATACAACCAAGTATTTCTCAAAGAATCATCAATAAACGTAACAAAATATCTATTACCTCCTAGTGACTCCTCATCAATAGAACCTCAGAAATCTAAATGCACCAACTCCAATAATTTCGACTTCCTTACAGATCTTCTCTTGAAAGAGACTATATGCTACTTTCCAACCGAAAAATTCACAAGGAATAAGTAGTTATGAGTTCTTAACCAGTATAAGGGATTTTTTAGTTAACAAATTTAATCCTTCCTCATTCATATGTCTCAATCATCGATATCATAGATTTGGTGAAGTTTTCTCTTTGACTATGTATTCTTCTCCACCACCACACCCCTTTAAGTGTATCTTGTTAATGAGCAACATAACTCTCCTCAGAAAACCGTTATTATGCCTTTGTAAAGTGTCCACTTCCTATCCCTAAAAATGTGCTTAGATCTTTCTTTATCTAACACATTCACTGATAATAGATTTGGACATCGTCTATACTAAAAATTTTAGCAAAACTTTGGTTTCCCATTTTTGCACTTCCAAAATCGTCGCTCTTATAATTTGAGAAGTACTTCACCTTTGAAATACAATGATAGGATGCTCTCATATCAGTCAGTCATTCAGAACTAAAATTACTAACATGGAAGCATTCACTAGTTTTACAAACTAATGATACCTCATCATTCGTGTATGAAGCAATTGCAGCTATACTCCTATCATCATCATCATCATCATCCTAATTAGCTTTCTTTTTGTGACCCGTCTTTCACTTATAGTAGAACCTCTTAATGTGTGCTAGCTTATTGCAATTGCGACATGTCTTCACTTCTTTGTCACTTTTGGACTTTGAACTGCCTTTAGACTTGCCATAACCATTAAGACCCCTACTTTTGATCCCTCCCCTAGTTTCTCACAATAATGTTTTATTAAATAGGAACATATTTGGTAAATACTGATAACTCTTGGATAAGGAGAAAAATTAGCTGAAGTGTCTTTTTTTCCTGGTATAGGTTCAAATCTTATTAGACGCAATATTTTTTCCAGATGGAAGATCTTTCTATATATCCGTATAGAGTATATATTTTTATTTCATTTTACTCGCTTTCTTTATTTCAAGATCAAAAAGAAGAAAAAGAAGAAAGACATTCAACATCAGTTGGTTCAGACCTCTACTTAGTTTCACCCAAGCTTAATCCTATTTATAGATAGATCATCTAGATATAAAGAAAAGTAGAGGATGTTTTTCCTTCAAAAATTTTAAAAAAATGAGTTCAAAACAATAGGGATTTTTTTACAAATTGGATGCAGTTACTGATTTCTTCATGAAACATACACTGTTTGATTATATACAAAGAGAGCATACGTTTAGGAGTTGAGTTGCTAATCGCCACCACTAGCATTTCCCAGCTATCCATTAATGAAATTAATCGGAATAGAGCTTGAAGCTCGTCATTAAGAATGATCTTCATTGTTGTAAGCTTGTTGAATATGTCCTTGAAATCATTTAGATGCTTCAAAATAGAATTCCCAATCTTCAACTTCAAATTCACAGGCCTCTTAATCAGAGAGGCCTTGTTATAAGCAATCTTCCTTTCATATAGACCTTATATCTTCTTTCATAGCTTAAAAGGATTCTTTTCTTGAGACATTGATGTAGCGCGTCGTAACACTACTCAAAATAACTAGACCTACAATTATAGCAGTGATGAGTCTAGGTCGATGCTACAGAGAGTGCGTGTAAAGCTTTGAAATGAAAAGAATCGATGTTTAGGTTTAATGGGGGTTTTGATTTTGCTTTAAAATAAGAAACTCAAATGAACTAAAATAATGAAAATATATTAAAAAACATTCAAAAATGATGAAAATTGATGAAAGCGTTAGGGACCCGGTCATCGGTTTATTCTCGGCCTACAATTAATTAAACATACACTATTGAATTGTTATCCTTATACCTCTCCTAGAAATTATTATTCGTAGGTTAAAAACAAGCTCTGTTAACTCTGATTTTCCTTTAGGTCGTGTTTAATTAAGAAGAGATCGTTAATTAAACCTAGTTAATTATCGAACAACCTAGAATAAGATCTCTAGATTAATTAGACAATCTCATTATAAGCTAGGAAAATAAATTAATCTAGGCAATAATCACACAAGCTCAGGTCATTTAACCTACGCTTTGTTATCCCTAATGATTAAAAAGATTAGTTGCCACAAATGAATCAAAAAATAACTATTACATATTGTATTCAATTTTAGCAATGAGGTCATACATAAAAATAATTAAATAGAGCATTCAATCATTCTTACACAATACCCAATTCACTAAACACAAGATAACATAAGCAATCCATAAAGAGAGCAAGAATAACAATCACAATGAAAAATATGTTTAACCAGGTTTTACTACATCGATGTTACCTTCGAACCAATATCAGAATGTTTAGCCCTCTATGGGTCTCCAAAGCTATTCTTCATTCTTTTTAGTGCTTTCTTATCTTATCTTCATTCTAATCTTTCTTCTTCTTACATATGAAGAAAAGTGAGTGTGAATCTTTGAAAAATAGCTCAAATATAATACTTTTGACTCACTTTAGCTCCTTCGCTTCTAAATAGTACCTACAACCAAATATGAACTGAAATGAATGTCTTAAGCATTTCATATCACTAAACACTAAGTGTTATGGAATAAATTCATAATTAATTAAGCACATATCAGGCACATGGTTGAATATGTTGATATTAATCCATTGTCTGATAGTGCCCAGAGTTTTCCACTTCATTTTTTCATATTCTTTGTTTGACATCTTTTAAAGTTTGAATAAACATCATCCTTCACACCTCTGTCCACATCAATAAGATCAAGGAGATCCTTGCAATATAAAAGGTCCTTTACCATAGGCCTCCATAACGAGTAATTTAATGATGTTAACTTGACCATAAAGTTATTACCATCTTTCATTGTGATGGATTTGATACCAATTGATGGGAGATAAATACACAACTATCTAAATGATCAACCAAATATTAATGACAAGAAAGAACTCTTCTTGTTGTAGTAGTAGAAAATATGCTAATAAGAAACTAAACAAGGAAACAAACTCCAAGATTTAACATGGAAAACTCTCCAGTGTGAGGGAAAAAACCACAAGACAAATCGATAAATAAATCCACTAAAATCAATAAGGATTTACAAGAAAAGTTGATCTCTCACCTTCCACAACAACAAGTTGTCTCACAAAGTTTCAATATTGAAACTAAAGTTGATATCATAATCAACAAACCCTCTAACTAATCCATAAAATAACCAAACAGGGATGAGAATACAACAATCTTTGTCCCCTCTCTAATTTTCCTGACTTTTTTATGTTGTTGCTGTACTCACTATCTCTTGTGTGAAGCAAGGCTCAAATGAGTTATTTATAGGCACCTAAGGATTGATAGCTAAATCGGAATCCTAACTGATCTCAACTAGCTATATCACATCTTATCCTAATCAGATTATATCACATTATCCAATAAGATGACATCTTCATCTAAATAGGACTCTATCCGATAGGATTTATCTACATTACAACTAACAAGACAAGAGATTATATCTATCTATGAATGTTACATATCCATATTTATGAAGATCTTCACTATCTTTAAATGATCCGCTCATATAATCTTTATCTTTTAGAGTTAATGTCTATCTACTGTGATCTTATCAGCCACATTATCCAAGATCTTTGCACACTCAACACATATCGCAAGTTGTGTTAGCAATTGAAGACTAAATTAGGTAGCTTCCTTGCTATAGATATGGTGATGAAGTGTTGACAGTTGGGTTTATACAAAACGCCTTTTGTTCTAGCCCAGCAACCTAAGCAATTCTGTTCATCTCTATTCAGAGCCATGTTGGCCAAACTTGCAAATTGGGTGTGATCAATGAAAACATTGCACAAAAGAAACTCTGATACAATCCTGCTTAGAGCCATAGCCATATATGTCGGTTAACTAGTATTTTGACAATGTGGTGTCTGTTATACAACTTGCACCAAGCAAAGAGTATAAAGTGACAAATAGAACTAAGAACTCAAGACCAACATGGAAGGAATTAGGTTCTAATTTTTATAAGAAAGATCCAGGTTATGAAACTAACTTGGAAATGGATGGCGTTACGAAAAACAAAGTATTCGGCACGCCCCCAAGGTTGAGCTAAATGGTTGGAGATGATCTTTTACTTCTCTTCTAAGTTGTAACCAAGTCCAAATTCTGAAATGTGGTGGGGAGTGGAGGGTTCCCTTTATAGTATGATTCAATATTATTAAGTTAGGCTAGAAACGAAAAATTTGTATTTAAGACAGATCAAGGGCAATAGCCTTTGTTATTAGATACCTACATAAGTGCATATTCAGCTTACTTTCTACTACCTAATTTACTTGCGCATTTCATTGTTCAGTTGAGAGGAAGGAGAGCTGGGATAGTGGGTCTTGGGGCCATTGGTTCTGAAGTTGCAAAAAGGCTTATGGCATTTGGCTGTACCATTGCTTACAACTCAAGGAAGAAGAAGCCATCTGTTCTATTCCCATTTTATTCCACTGTCTGTGATCTCGCTGCCAATAGCGATATTCTGATTATCACTTGTTCACTGACTCCAAAAACTCGTCACATTGTCAACAAGGACGTAATGACAGCACTGGGAAGTGAAGGACTTATCATTAACGTTGGGCGAGGTGCTCTCATCGACCAGGAGGAGCTAGTGCAATTTTTGATGCGAGGGAACATCTATGGTGCAGGTCTTGATGTATTTGAGAACGAGCCTCAGGTACCTGAAGAACTGTTTGCTCTTGAAAACGTTGTGTTGTCTCCACATCGTGCAGTTCTCACCCCAGAATCCTTGGAAGCAGTACAGGAGCTAATCTTCACCAACTTGAAGGCATTCTTCTCAAACGAGCCTTTACGATCTGTGGTTCACATTGAGTAAAGCCTATGTCTAATTCCCTAATTATCCTTGTAATTGTTTCTTTTTAGTCTATAATTACCTGCTTGCTTCCCAGGAACTAGAAGTGATTTCTACGTGGAACTATGGGGACGTTCCCTTTAATTAAATTTGTACAGAAACAAAGTTGCATGGTAATACTTTAGGGCAAGGTTTTAAAGGATCCCAAATCGTATGATGCTTAACGCAAGAGAAAATTGGGAGGGAAGCTCTTGATATCATTTGAAATAGAGCAAGACATAACTTCTGATATGAAGGGAAAATGAATCTCCTAAATTTAATTAGGAAATCACTTTGTATCTATGAAAGTACTGTTATGTATGAAAGAATCGTAATAAATTTCAGTATTATTAGTTATCTTTTTTTTGGTAAATCAGTAATTTAAATAAATCAAAAAGAGTTATGTACAAGCCACGACATTGCCCGGGAGGCAAATCTCTTGCCGATACCAAAATGTATAGTCTTACCTAAGAACATGAGGAACTCTACAAAAATTGTTCCTTATGAACCGAATTATATCACAGCACCCAGCCTATGCATATCTACCAACGAAGATGGACTTGTAGGAAGGTACATCTTAACCAGCAACACAAACATTTACGGATTAACATAAAATAGTCAATCGTTTTTGCTACAAAACCACAGATTCAAGTCAACACTTCATGTTTGAAGCTTCTTCTATTTTGTTAAAAAAGGTGGGATCTCCTTTGCTGAAATGCCGAGGATGATAAGATGTAGCCCTTTTCCCCTGCTTCTTGCATCCATGTTGTCCCTAACAGCTTGGTCCCAAGTATGAGATCACTACAAGAAAAGGACTCTTTTTACGTCGTTTATTAAACACCGCAGAAGCCATTTTACCGTTGCAGAAAATCTTCTATGACGTCTATTAAATCGTCACAAAAAACGTCATAAAAGGTGGGGTAAGCAATAGGAATCTGCGACGTCTGTTGGAGAACGTCATAAAAGGCACAGATATTCTACGACGTTTATTAAGACATTAGAAAAGGTTTCGATATTTTGCGACATTGGGAGGAAACGTCACAGATTGTTTAGTTTTAATGACGTTTTGAGGACGTCGCAGAAAATCTAAATTCCGCGACGTCTTATTAAATGTTATTTAACCGAAAATAAATTTTTTAATAATGATTTAATTTAAATTGTAATTTCTTTATATGTTTTCATTTATCTGAATATAGGAATAATTTAATAATTAATCAATTTAAATTATTAATTTTTAAATTTTCAATTTGCCAAAAAATTTTAATTTAATAAATTTGAATTATAATTACTTTTTTTAAATTTAAATTTGTTTTAAAATTTTGAAAATAATTTTTACAATATTATGCTAATTTAATATTTAACAAAATTTTAAAATATTATTTATTTAATAACAATAAAATATTATTTATGAAATAAATTTATTTAATAATTATTCAATTTTTGAATATATCATTAATTTTAATAATTATTCGTGTATAACAAGAATTGAATACATGCAAACAATTTATTATTTAATTGTAATTCCCAAACATGTCATAATACGATAATTAAAATTTAAAAAACGTCATAAGTGTTTAATATATCAATATGAGTATATGTTTAGTCTAAACGAACATTATGTGTAGAACATAAAAATTTCAAGACTTTTTTTTGTTGTTCGACTTGGGAAGTTAATCGATCTTGCATTTCTTTAAATTGTTTAGTCAACTCATCGACTTGAGACTGTAACCCCTGATTAGCCCTCTTTGACTCTTCTAATTCGTCTCAAAGTCTCTTTTTGACCGAAGTATTTCTTCGTAGTCGAGACCTAATTTCCGTGCCAACAATGTAATCTGATCTAGTGCTCAAGACTTTGTCGCATACTTCATCCACTGTCATGAGATGACCTTATTCTATTGAATGTGTCATAGTGTCATCCCATGACACATTAATTCCAGGAAAAGTAAGAATTAATTGCATACACATTCTCATTTAACAAATATTTGTAAATGAACTATGTACTCACTCATTTTGCTTTGCATTCGGGAGTTGTCCATTGATTTTTGCTTTTATTATAATGAGTGTGATACCATAGCTTCATCCGGTCACACTCTTCTCCATCCTTGTCACTCTGTGGTAAAAAAATATATTATTAGTAATTCTTTTCATAAATTTTTAAATGTCAATCAAAGTAAAACATAATTTAAAAGATAATAACTCACAATCTCATGTCGTATCGCTACAAATGCCTTGGATCCAGAGTTTGGTGGACATTTGACCTGACTTCTTGCTAATTTAGCTTTTTGACTTTTTTCCTAATCATACACGTAGCAAAATCTATTATAACATTTATAAATCACAATTAATAAATACTAAAATATAATTAATTATCAAAGAAGTTATGAAAGAAAGTTTTTTTTATCAAATAAAAACTAAACTTTGTAGCTGATTGCTCCCAATACTTGCATAAATCCATCCACTCCGCCATTGTGACATTATACAGCTTCACATCGTTTCCATGCTTATTAAAATGCTTTTTCAAATTATACCTTTGATCTTTAGACCTTAAAGCAAAAAACCTCTTCACAACAGCATGTACTTTGTTGTCAGTCTTTATTCCCTTGACTTCCAACTTTTGATGCAATGGTCAACGCTTTAAGCATATGGAAAACACGTACAAATTAGATTGGTGTAGAATACTTACATCTAACTTCTCAAATGCAATGTCTAATTCCTCATTAGTAATTTTTGAAAATTTTGTTCTTACAGGCAAAGAAGTTCAGGATACCACACCAATCTCACTGGATAATTTGACAGACTGTACGGAGTTGGTTGGTCGTCCTTTAGCACAGGAGATCTCTATCTCCAATATGTTACCTAATGCTTTATTAATCTTTGCCAATCTGTGTCCTTTTATGACACTCCTTTTTTTTGCATCAGTCGTGGATCCTAAAATAGCAAAGGAATAATTTATAATTAACATATAACAATGTTAATAAATTTAATTAATGTTAATAATGAATCTTAAGATCATACCTGCAATGCTTGTAGAAGAGAAGCCCACAGTGGAAAGAATAGTTTGATTTACTAGTGTCAGATGATTAGAAGCTGGAAGCATCTCTTGAGAAGTTGACATTGAACTAATATTACGTCGCATATTCAAAATTTG
>JANIPM010000233.1:58124708-58136435 GCA_027478405.1 Erythroxylum cassinoides | reverse complement strand
CAATAAATTAAATATTTTCAATCATATTATACTGCAGGGGTATTCTAATCATCGACACTGTTTTTATGATTTGTCAACTGCAACCAAACACATTTCTGTCCTTGAGACGGAGACAGTTTTATCTGTTTTGTCCATCACAACCAAATACCTCACTATCTTTAATTTTTATTCTGTTTTATCTTCAAATTTTAGTTTCGTTCCATCTCTGCATATGAGAGACAGTAACCGAATACAGTGTTAGAGTGTACTCAGCTTTGGGGTGCGGTAACTTTTAGAGCAAAGTTTTCCATTTTGGAATTCAATTTCTGTCTGTTTCCCATCATGTCCTGTTAGATGAGGCACGAATATGACTTCTTGTTATTACTTTAGTAGTGGTGGTCTTTTATTAAAATTCTTTTGGAATGAATTTTAATAAGAAAAAAGGTCTGGCAACTTTTTTGCTTGTATTGGCCTTGTTATTTTGAAAAATATTTAGTAGATTGTTTATTCAAAAGATGAATAAAAAAGATGGTAAAAAAAAGAGTCCTCGCTAAAAGATAAGTTGGAGGTTTACTTATAAAATAAAAAAAGATTTTACCCGAATATTTAGTAATTTAAAAAGAAAAACAGGCTTGGGTGTGAAGTAAATAAAAATAAGTTGAAGAAAGAAAATAAAACTTATAATTAAACTACTCAAAGATGCCTAAATTGCAAATGTGAATCTTTTATATTGGCCTATTATAACTAAAATTTTAATTTCAATTATGAATTCAAAATTAGTCTTTATGTTTTTGTTTTTGTGGATCGAAGTTTGTTGAATATCAACAAAAACAGATGTGAAGTTAATCAATGTTTAGTTTGAAAACCTTCTTTTTATTTGTTTTTAGTGCCTAATTATCTTATTTTTATTGTTTATTATGGGCTTTTTATTTATTGTCAACAAAATTACCAAATAAATTATTAAATTTTATTATATTTCAAATAAATTATTTAATGAATCAGAACGGACAGGTCTGGTCTATATTTTAAAACATGAACCAATAATTAGGCAGGAACGAAGCCACCAACACAAATGTTTGGTAAGAACGTGAATGTCCAAGCTTGACAGGTAGCGTTGCCTCAGCCAAAAGTATGATTTCAAAGCGCTCTATCAGTCTTTGTCCTTTCACGCGCTTACTATTACATCAGATGCCTTGTGAAAATGCGTTATAAGTAAAGTAATACATATAATATATAAGGAAGAATGTTCGCGAAAAACTTCTAAAACACTTATATTATATACATCACATATACCTTTTTTGAAGTCTTATGCTCATTTTTATGTAATTACAATTCAACTCCAAATATATACACCTACTAAATTATAGGTGACTTTGATATTTACCTTCAAATATATGGAATTCTAAATCGATATGCAATTTTGATAAGGACTAGAAGTATAATTAGTGATTGATATTGGTATGTATCAAACCATACGAATGTTATTAAAATGATGAATAACTCTGGTAGTTACCATCAAATGTTTGAAATTGCACATTTTTATTCCTATTATTGAAAATAATAATTTTTTAGTAAATAAAAATATACAAAGTCTATGACATATAGTAAATAAATAAAGTTAAATTAACATATAATAAAATGAGAATTAGAAATTATTTTTAATTTTGAAACTTTCTAATACATTTGAATCCATTTTAAATTAAAACTAATTTATCAATTTCTCAATATAATTTAATCCATTTCAAAACTATTTATCAATAAATAATTAAATTTGCTATAAAGGTTCAATTTAAACTGAATAATATTGATTATTAAGTAATTTCAAATCTCAAGAATTCAAGGATTTAGATACCTAGGGTGAATGTATGCCTAGCAAGAGTATTTCTACTTTTTTTTTTGGTTATTTCTAGGTAAGTTGTTTTAGTTCATTTAAATGTAATGAAAACAAATAGTAATTAATTAGTAGTTCATAATCATATAGATCAAATATTAAAAAATGTGAGATCCAATAATAAATTATTAATAGAACATGAATCTCTCGAGAAGTTTCTTGAAAAAACGTAGCAATATCAACCTCTTGTTTTAAAAATTGTCCTCTTATCAACACAAATTTATAGCAAATAATTAATAGCATGTCTTATTTTATGGCCTTAAAGTTTCATTTTCAAGAATAAGTTGTTAGACCTTATAGGAACATGTAAAAATTAAATAGTGATGACTTTACTATTCAATATGTTAATGTAAATGAGATTTTAAATAATGGTTTAAATGATAATAAATATATTATTATCTCTAGTTCTATTAGTAAATTAATTGGTCAAATATAAGTAAAAGGATGAAGATCAAGTTCAATAGAAGGAAAAAGCAATTAAAAGAGGCAATTAAATCAATATATGGAAAAATTAAGCAAAAGTAAAGCACATATGCCATTTAACAGAGCTATATAACAATTCAAGTTAAGTGGACCAAAAACAAGAAAGAATGAAATCATTCCATAAATAACAAATATTCTAATCATTCTTATAAATTTATTATTTTCATTTCGAGGAATTAGAGAATCAATCATAACATGATTATTGACAAGAAGGCATAATGCACAATCCTTTCATAATTAAGATAAATTTTAATTCGAATTTTAAGGAAAACCTTTTGATCTTAACAAAAAAAACTTTAGGAAACTTCTGAAATTGTTTTGCATCAAGTTTTTGTCAACATGGCATCTTTTATCTTTAAAAAGATTGAGAGTTGATGTTTCAATTTCTTTAGCATGAGGCTTTTGGTCGATTAGCCAAATATAGGAATAAAAAGTTATATAATTAACTAGCTAATGGATCGAATAATTTTGGACATAATAAGTTCATTATATTTGATAAAGGTATCAGTCAGTATATACCTTAGTCAAATGCAATTCGATTAGCTAATAGTAGGTGATCAACTAGTCGATCCTATTTATAAGTTAGTTATTTTAATCACTAGTTTGTGTGTTTAATGACATTTTAATGTACTTTTGAGTATAAATAGAGAATTATGAGAAAATCTTAGACATACTAGAGAGTTGTTAAAGGTCTTTAGAGGATAAAGAGAGTAATTAGGTGCATGTTTGCATTGGAAAATATATATCAAGTCCTAATTCATAAGTGTGAGTAAGAAAGAGAAGCTTTGAGTTGTATGTGGTTATGCAATTATCATAATTAGATAAATTTTTGGGAAACATATTGTGACAGTTCTTCTTAACTTTAAACAAGATTTGTAAGAGGTTCCTCTTTACACGTGACAAAGGAAGATAATTGTAAGAGTTTCTCTTCACATATAATAAAGAAGAAATAATGTGAAGGGATCCAAGTAAAGCTTAAATAGTGGACATATGACAAAGGTTTTTTTTCTTTATGAACTTATGTAAATCAACTTTACATATGTTTCTCTACTTTTTGTTATTATTGTTATAATTATTTCATAATTTCCATTGCTTAAAATTTTATGACCAATTATTAGAATTTTAAATAAGTTAAAATTAATACACATAATTCACTCTTGTCCTATGTACCATTAGGCAACCAATAATTGGTATTAAAAAACATATTGTTCGTTATATATAAATTTCTATTGAAATTTGAGTAAAGACTAATATGAAAAAAGTTTCATCACTTTTTAGTTAAGAGGGTCAAGAAATTAATATTGCTCCATTCTTTAATATAAATGGTTTCTTATACTAGAGAAGTAATGTGAATTTTTTTTTCTCACGGACAAAGATTTTGATTTATAGAAGAATATGAAGATAAGTGTTGAACCCTGCTTCTGGAGCCTAATATTTGGAATTATAAAATGTGAGCAAACATATTTCTTCAACTTCAGAATAGATTTTGGGAAACCTCAAACTGGAATCACAATTTGACTTCTTCAGGACATTTGTTTCTCACTATCTTAAGCTTCTAATGAATACCCCACTTCCATTTAGAAATTGAAAGTCTTAGGGACTGAATTAAAATTCGATTCCTTCAGATAATTTGTAACTCTATGTCTCTAGTTTATTAAAAATTGATAATAATCTCATTCAGAGCTCTACAGATCTAGATACCATCAAAATACCGAAATATATTTAGTAAAAATATCCAATTCATACTCTTCTAACCCATACCTTTACTTTGATTCAATCGATACTTTTCAAATCAACATCGAAATCTATAAACTTTCATGGAGAGCTAGAAATAAATGTTCTAGAAATCTAGTGGTCTAACAATCACTTCATTTGGAAGTCAGATAACAATGTTATGACTAAAAGAATCAAACAAGGTTTTGTCCTCAATCATATTGAACCTGTTTCGGGACAATTGGAATACTTTTCTCCATAGGTGTCTAATTAAGGTCATCTTAGGTTGAGTTCAAAGAGAACTTTGAGATCTACAACTTTCATGAAGACATCGAAGCGAGATTTTGTCATCAAAAGGATCAAAATTGGATCAGACGATATAAGATGAATAGTACCTAGAAGGAGTTTCAGTCTAAGACTTGTTTGGAATAATTGGCATAACTTACCCTAGAGATATCAGATCAAGGTCATTATTAAATAGTTCCAAAGAAGACTTTAAGATCTACAAACAGGGTCAAAATTGGACTAGAAAATGTAAAATGAACAGTGACCAGAAGAAGTTTCAGTCTAAGGCCTATTTGGAATAATTAGCATAACTTGCTCTAGAGATATCGGATCAAGGCCATTCTTAGATGGTTCGAAAGAGGACTTCAAGATATACAACTTCCATGAAGACCTTGAAGATAGATTCAATCATCTATAGGGTAAAAATTGGACTAGAAAGTGTAATATAAACAGTGCACAAAAGATACACATCATCGCAGAAGATACACGTCATCACTAGAAGATACAATATATACTCTTAGGCATCTCCATTTATAAGGATCGTAACTTTTGACTCCGATGTCTAAAAATTTCATACTATATACCGTTGGAAAGCTAGAAAGATAAGCTACAATTTTTAGAAACAAACTTGTCTAATTTAGCCTAGATTAATCCAGATTTTCCTTGAAGTCAGAACACAAATTTTTTCCCTATGTAAGACTTGAAATTTTGCATTGTGCAAATTTGGAATGTACTGAGCATAACTATTTAGCTACCAAATTGACTTCATTAAACTATCAAATCTCAACTCATTTGTCTCATCACATTCAACTACATCTGATCAGTCATAATTTCCATCTTTCCTTTCCATAACATCTCACTTATGTGTGTGTGTGTGTGAACAATTCATGTTCAAAATCATCAACTTAAGTTGATAACTTCTTCACGTATATCTAATTTCAACTCACATAATCCACCATTCATATTTCATTAACATCAAAACAATAAAGTTTTACAAATCTTTAATGGCATTCCAAGTCACATTTCATCATCATCTCAAAATCTCAAATTACAAAAGATTCTTGAAATGCGACTCAAACATTGTGATTTCCCAAAACCAACTCAAAATACAAAATAAGCAAATTTAGAGTAATTCTCTTAAGCTCTTGATCACTTGGTCTCTTAGCTATCACCTGAAGAGGGGACAAAAGGGGATGAGCTTGAATGCTTGTGGGTAACAAGTTTATAACGTAGAATAGGCAAAATTATTGAAATGTGCATTTGTCTTATAAAAGTCATAATGATTCATCAATCACTTTGTTCTCAAATTTTCAGTCAAAATTTACAATTTTAGCTCCAAAACTCATAGTTAAAATATCATCACATTAATGTAGAACACTCAAATTATACAACATAGTTGACAAATCGAAGATGCAATGCACAAACAAATGGCTCGAGAGTTCTATGGAAATAGAATAGAGAAACCAAAGTTTACCCCATGAACATAATGAGTTCATTTTTTGGAGCTCATATGCCACAAGTGCGTAGCTAGAAGAAGGCTCTTGTCAACGTGCATGTGATGAACAGAATGGTTCTACTCTCGCCCAAATAAAAGCACATAATCATGCTCAAATCATTTTATCATATGCTCATACTTTCATGCTTTCTTTTTATTTATACAAAATGTCATGATATATTTCAAGTCATAACATAAATATTTCAAAATTGTTTTTCATTTTGTCATCAAAATTCATACACCAATATGTATCAATTTCTTAAATCACTCAAAAATATTAAAAGTAACATTTATGAAGTAATTGAAATCATTTTTATTTTCTTAATTTGGAAAAACATTAGTGGCTCATAACTCTATTATAAACATGTAACCCACCTTAAATTCCTTGCTTATAGACTTGCTCAAAATGCCTGATCTCTTGTTCCTCTTGCCTTCTTTGATCCCCTTTATACAATAACAAAAGTCTCACTCAATAGGGTTTTCAATTGAAAGTCCCACAGAGCACAATCACTAAAATTGGTTCAAACTCTATGAACTAAAATCCTTCTAAAAATCCAAAAGATTTAAAATGATCTTACCTTGATTCTTCACTAAATGAAGAGATCTTTGGCTCAAATGGAAGCTTTTCTCTTCCTTTACCTTTTTTTCTTCTTGAACCGCTTCAAAATCTCTCTCAAAAGCTAAGAAATGAAGAAACCCTAACTCAACTCTCTTCTTTTCTCTCAACCATTAAAATTCTCTTCTCTCTTTCTTATTTTCTTCTCTTCTCTACCAATTCACGTTTTTCCTTCTCTTAAATGCAAGACTCCATTTCTTTCTTCCCTTTCTACCCTTAATGAGTCCAAAATGTCCATTTTACCCTTCCTTATAGGCCTATGCTCTTTTAACCTTAAGTGTCTTGCCAAAAATACCCTTGAACATCCTTATAACCTTAACACTTTAATTCCATTAACCTATATCATATAATCTTTCTAACATTAACATAATAATTAACTCCACAAAATTTAATCTATCAAAACCTCAAAATTCTTTTAAATCATGCTTAACTAGAGAAAAAAATCCTGGGTCAACATTTCTCCCCCTCTTAAAAGAGTTTCGTCCTCAAAATTCTTACCTAATTGATCTAGGGGTAAGGGTATGTCTCCTCCTCTCATGCTCCTCCATTTTTCATTTAACTTCATCATTCAAATAATTTCTTCCAAATCACCCTCATTAACGGATTCGATCAATCCTTCCATAACTCATTCAGGTATCACACTATCTTATCTATTTCCTCAATATATTTCAGATTACTCAATTTTCCACTTCCTTTGTCGATAACACCAATATCATATCATATAAATATTTCTTAACATACTCACATATATCACATTACAAGTCTAAGACATCTTTCATTAGTAGCACTTCTCATAATTATTTTGTATAGACTAATTCATGCCGGACTTAGCTAATCCTTCTTCCTAACCTGAGCACATCTTGGCCTGATGATACTCTTAGAGATAAATTTATCTTTCACTTAATAATTCACATCACTGTAGTGTTAATACACGTAACTCTTATGTCTAACTTACTGTATTCCATGCCTTTGGCGTTGATCCACCTAATTCATTCATCTTTCCTTAATCACTTAATTTCTAATATAGATCAATTTCACTTATCAACAACCTCTTAATCAATTTTGGCCCTCAACCCCTTTTAGGCCTTAATCATCACAATACAAAAGCGACGACTCTTTCTATCATCTAACTCCTTATACAGTATTATAATAAAATCACTACGATGATGATTGTGATGCTTTTAAGTCAAATAAAACTATACATTGATCTCATGTTCTTATGAACTCCAAAATATAAGCCTTAAGCATATCTCTAACAATTAAGACCTTTGACAATTCAAACATTCAGTCACTTGATTCTACATTCTTAGCCGCTAAATGATGTCCTGGCGTATTCCTACTAGGATGTATAACTTACGTTACCATTTGTACTTTTCTAGCAATCTCTTTACTCTATCACCTCTATCGATTACACATACTTCTTATTTCAATCACAAAGTACCATTCTTCCTATTTTAACTCAAAATTCGTATTCACTTTTCGATTTCTTAGTAAGATTCACAATTTCTAAATCCTCAATTTGGGCTTAGTTAATCCTTTCATATGAACTGATCTTCTATTCTATAGCAAATAGCATTTTGATTTGCCCAAAATTCAACTCCACATTTTATGCTCCTTTTTGCACTAGATCTGGTAACCTCGATATCTGAATTCATGCTTCGCTACTATTGGGATTTCTGCTTAATGCATTAGATACAACACTAACTTTACTAGGAAATACTCATTTGTATAATCATAGTCTTTCAATACTTATATCAATTGTTTCAATCTCATATTCAATTCTCTCAACTCAATAATTACCTCAAACTTTAATGATCTATATATGTATATATATATCCAAGATGTTCCTATACATATACTATCTCCAAACTTTCAAAGTAATCACTACTATAGCAACCTTAAATCATGTATCGAATAGTCAATTCATAGGACTTTAATTGTCTCCATACATATGAAATTAGTTTATTAGGCTGCATTGGATTTTGTCCAAATCTCTTATACAACATCATTGTATACCATAAAATCTCCAACTCCATATGATATAATTTATATTAGTATAATTCCTCAAAATTCTCTTTACTTTCATTACTAATACGAGTTACACACTTTTCTTCAAGTATTCAACTATTCTTCTCAACTTTTCGAATACATTAATATATCATCAAATTTTTCTTGGATCGCTTTAGTCTTTAATACTATAGTATTGTCGAGGCAATTGTTGACTTAAACAATCATGCCCATAATTAGTTCTCATAATTCCTTAAATAACTAATTCCTCAATTTCACGTTATTTTCAATTTGCCAATTGACTTCCTTTCTCGAATGACCTTCTCCATTCTTTAGACTTCCTCATATCTCACATTAACTTATTCTAATGTTTGCTCATTCATACCAGTTTCTCCACACATTTTAATTTATTTTCAATCTTAACTTCCAATGTTTGTAATACATTCATCAGGTCAAATTTGTATCTCTCGAACATGTTTACACAAAATATAACATCAACCTATATACTCCTCATATTAGTAATTAATTTCTCCTCAAAATCAGGAATCCACTTATATAGTTGGATACTTTACATCAAACAAAAATACATACATTCTCCGTATTATATTCTACTTCTTATGCTTAAGTCTTTGTTAGGGATATGACTCCAATATTTACTTTTGAATCATTACGTATTCATTCCCAATTTGTTCTTTCATTGATCATTCTTAACATAAACTATATGAACTGCTTAATCTAATTCAATGAAATTCTTCTTTGAAAGAAGATTTCTTGATACTATCATTTATACTATTCATGCAATCTTTATGAATCATCTGTTATCATCAAATTCATCCCATTTTGTCCACTTATTTATCTCCATCAATTTACCAATTTATATCTTACACAATTGATACTTTGATTTCCATTGATCCTAGGTGATATGTTTCTCTTTATCTTTGAATTCATTTCTCATTATATCATTATCAACAATGTCCATTCCACTAATATCTTCTTATACTGGATCATAACTCTTATCACAACAATTAAACAATCATTTTAACTTCTAAGTTCAACCTTTCAATTCTATTTTGCTTGTACATCTTAAATCCGGTCATTTCCACCTATGTCTCTATTTCTTCTCAGTTAATTCATGAAAATCTTTTCAAATCCATATCAATTCAGGTACATATCCATAACAAAATTTCGTCACCATATTCACTAATATAATCACAAATACTGCATCTATATCTAACATATCGGACTACTTAATATCCACAAATTTTCATTTTCTCACATTCTGCTAGATCATCATTCTTTTCTTACTATTTCTATCAGCTCAAACTCTTAACAAATGCTCATAAGTGTGACTCATATACATGCGACTCAAACTAAGGATCAGGTACTACTGTCTACTAAGACATGACTAAAATGCATGTAACCTGACATGTATTTCAAAAACAACCGTGTAAGATCTCAATTTTGGGCTCTGATACCACAACTGGGTCCTACATTTGGAATCATAAAATGTGAGCAAACACATTTCTTCTACTTCAAAATAGATTTTGGGAAACCTCAAACTGGAATCACAAATTTGACTTCTTCAGAACATTTGTTTCTCATTGTCTTAAACTTCTAATGAATACCCCACTTCCATCCAAAAATTGAAAGTATTAAGGACTGAATTAAAATTTGATTCCTTCAGATAATTTGTAACTCTATGTCTTTAGTGTATTCATAAATGAGAATCATCTCATTCAGAGCTCTACAGATCTAGATACCATGAAAATACCGAAATATGTTTAGTAAAAATATCCAATTCATACTCTTCAAACCCATACCCTTACTTTGATTCAATCGATCCTTTTCAAATCAACATCGAAAGCTATAAACATTCATGGAGAGGTAGAAAGAAAAGTGCTATAAATCTATTTTTCTAAGAATCACTTCATGTGGAGCTCAAATAATAAAGTTATGACCGAAAGAATCAAACAAGGTTTTGTCCTCAATCATATTGAACCTGTTTCGGGACAGTTAGCATAATTTTCTCCATAGGTGTCAAATTAATGTCATCTGAGGATAATTTCAAAGAGGACATCGAGATATACAACTTTCATGAAGACATCGAAGCGAGATTTTGTCATTAAAAGGGTCAGAACTAGACCAGACGATACAAGATGAACAGTACCTAAAAGGAGTTTCAGTTTAAGACTTGTTTGGAATAATTGACATAACTTGCGCTATAGTTATTGGATTAAGGTCTTTCGTAGAAGTTCGAAAGAGGACTTCAATATCTACAACTTTCATGAAGATCATGAAAATAGATTCTATCATCTATAAGATCAAAATTGGACCAGACTATGGAAGATGAATAGTAACTAGAAGAGGTTTCAATCCAAGACCTATTTAGAATAATTGACATAACTTGCTCTAGAGATATCGAATCAAGGTCATTTTTAGATGGTTCGAAAGATAACTTTAAGATATACCAATTCATAAAGGTCCTGAAGATAGATTCTATTATCTACAGAGTCAAAATTGGACCTGAAGGTGTAAGATGAACCTTGCATAGAAGATACACGTCATCATAGAAGATACATGTCATCCCAGAAGATACAAGTCATCCCAGAAGATACTTGTCATCGCAGAAGATACACGTCATCGCAGAAGATACATGTCATCACAAAAGATACACATTATTGCCAGAAGATATAGTCTATACTCCTAAGCATCTCCACTTATAAGGATCATAACTTTCGACTCTGATGTCCAAAAATATCATACTATATACCATTGGAAAGCTAGAAAGATAAGCTACAATTTCTAGAAGACAACTTTGTCTAATTCAGCCTAGATCAATCCAGATTTTCCCTTGAATTCAGAACACAAATTTTTTTCCCTATGGAAGACATGAAATTTTACACTGTGCAAACTTGGAATGTCCTGAGCATAACCATTCATCTACCAAATTAACTTCATTAAACTCTTAAATCTCAACTCATTTATCTCATCACTATATCTAATTAGTCATAATTCCTATCTTTTTTTTCCATAACATCTCACTTATGTGTGTGTGTATATACATATATATATATATATATATATCAACAATTCATGTTCAAAATCATCAACTCAAGTTGATAACTTCTTCACATACATTTATTTTCAACTCACATCATCCATACACCATTCATATTTCATTAGCATCAAAATAATAAAGATTTACATTAATGGCATTCCAAGCCACATTACATCATCGTCTCAAAATCTCAAATTATA
>JANIPM010000233.1:57787376-57803678 GCA_027478405.1 Erythroxylum cassinoides | reverse complement strand
GATTTCAAGTGAATTTTCATGTTTTAGATAATATATGAGGGAGATACATGAGGTTCTCATGTCTCAGGTCTCATGTTTAGTGTTCAGGATCGCATGATAGTTAGACATTGTGAAGCCATTTTTAGTGAATTTTCATACAACAAACTTGTCATAAGGGAGATAAATGAAGTTCTCGCGTCTCAGGTGGTCGGTTCAGCGTCCGATGATGCATGATAGTCACTCTATTGAGATTTTTCTTTTACGAAGGTCTTAAATGAAGTTATTAGAGAATGTCTTCCACACGAGTGTATAAAAATGAGACTGAGCATGAAGATTTTTACACTTATTGATGTTACATTGTCATATACAATATGCCCATAAAGAATGTGAGAATAATATAAAGATATATCCCTTATGTTTGTGGATTTTTTAAGTGCTGATAAAGATGTAGTCACCATAGTGGCCTTTCGAATCAATATTTTAAATTATTTTACTTACATGTTAGGAGATGTCTCTGTTATCATGTTTGGTTATTCTGCCCATAGGTGTTACCCTTACGTGAGATTTTGAGATGTGCATAAAGGAATTGGATAGAGGAAAGTCGTTGCTTGAATGATCTATTCACCCGCAGGTGGTAGTGTCATGAGAGTTGATGGTTTATACTCTGATCCCTATTTAATGGCTTTGAGTATTGTTGTTGTCCTACATTTGTGTTAATTTAAACACTATCATTTTGAAGTCACCTTTTCAGTCAACAAAATCAGCGTCACCATTGAAATTCTAATCGATATCAATACAAATAAGTGGACGGAGAATGTATTGAATGCTATGGAAATAATTGAGGTTGAGATGGCCATACGGATGAATAGGCTATTTCCACATACATCCATAAGCTCGAGAGTTTATAAAATAGCCTATAAAGCCTGGGATCAGACTAGCACCGTTAGGAGATCTATACCTAACCATCTACTAAGTGGGATATACAGGAGAAGGGGAAGTAATGAAGTACATATCGAGAATGATTCATCTTCACAGTAGACTGAAGAAGCTAAACATTCCTCTTCCTAATGTCTTCATTATTCACCAGACTCTGAACACACTCCCTCCAGAGTTTAGTAATTTGCTGATGTCATATTGCTCGTTGGATGAGGAATGGGACTTCAACACTTTGATAGCCTATTGCGTTGCTGAAGAGGAGAAACTCAAGTTTGCCACTCCTACAACCCTCGAAGCATTTAAAGGGAAGGCAAAGATGAAGTCCGCTTAGTTCAAAGGTAGAAATTTCAAATCTTCTCCACATACTAATGTTGGCCAAACCAGTGTTGATAAAGGTCCACATGACATAAGAAAACCAGCAATATAAGGCCTAGAAGGAAGGATTGTGACCATCAAGTAACTCATTGGCTTATCAATTTATGAATGTAATTTGCGATAGTCACATTAAGTACTTGATGGCTATATAGTGGAGCATCTGATCAAGGTGCTTCCACAATGCAAATTCATATCCAAGATAAAGTCAAATAAAGGGAAGGAGGTACTGATGGTTGACAACAATGAAGAAGTAGAAGTAATATCTATGGGGAATGTATGTATTAAACCTTGTAGTAAAATTCATTTTAGTTTTTACACAACACATTTTATATGTGATCTTTTGATCAATTTTGGAAAAAGAGGGTTAATGTTTTATATTTAATGCTTCTATTGTATAGTTGTTGTTTATGCAAAACATAATGGTACAACTTTCTTGTCATATGGTTTGTATAGAATGTGTCT
The DNA here is from genome assembly GCA_027478405.1 of Erythroxylum cassinoides. Classification (NCBI taxonomy): domain Eukaryota; kingdom Viridiplantae; phylum Streptophyta; class Magnoliopsida; order Malpighiales; family Erythroxylaceae; genus Erythroxylum; species Erythroxylum cassinoides. Next base: position 57,801,926 of record JANIPM010000233.1, on the reverse strand, counting down.
TACCCTGAATTATATAAAAGCTTCGTCGTATCTTGCTAAACAAGTTACAAAATGAAGGACCCTGATGAAGGAGAAGTCATACATGATGTGGCATAAATGTTTAAGTCACATTTTCAAAGCTGGGGTTGAGAGATTGATCAAGGAAAACATTTCTCAATTCTAGATTATGATGATCTGCAAACATATGCTAACTGTAGCAGGGGTAACTTAACTAATAAAGATATTTAGGTCAACTTATGCTTTTGACTTATTGAGTCTGATAAATAAAGACATCGGTATACCTTATACAATTGCATTGTGCAATTTTAAATGTATTTTAACATTTATTGATGATTATTCCCTTTACAATTATGTGTTTTTGTTTAACAATTAAAGGTTGAGAACCAATTGGAAAAATTCATCAAGATAGTTAGATTTGACTGTGGAGGAGAATATCATGACAAACATAGTGTTTCAGGACTTTAAAAGGTTCGTTTCACAGATATTTGGAACTAGTTGGAATAGTGACTTAATTCACTATGCCGAGTAGTTTTAAACAAAATGGTGTATTATCAAAAGGCATAACCGCACCCTAAAGGACTTGAAGAAGTAGATGCAGAGTAGGGTTATTCTATCTGATTATTTAAAAGTTTGGAAACTTAGCCTTGCACACATTCATGATGGGGCTGCTCTATTGAGGTAGTATAATCCTTATAAAGATAAATTGCATGCTTGTTGTGCTCATTTCTATTTAGTAAGATATCTCGACTATTTTAAGGCTATATATTTTATTATAGAGAAAGAGGGACCGTCATAATAGAATCACAAACAACTAAGTTTATCGAATACAATGTCTATGATGATGTTAGGCTCTTTGACCCTTCATATGATATTAAGGTAGATACTTCAGTTATTATGTACTTGCTAATTATATAATTAGATTCGGTGGATATAGGTCTCTGTACCGTGCCTGTACAGGAATAGGAACCCATACCTATACACAAGGTGGTTCCTGAGGGAGATCTAATGCAGTTAAGTAAATCCACTAGAGTAAGACGACTTGCTATCTCATCTGATTTCATAGTCTATCAGGTTTACAGGACTATGATATTAGACATGTTATAGATCCATTTACTTTTACAGAATTTGTTTTTGGATCTAACGCGGATGAGTGGTGGGAATGTAATGAATGACGAGAAGTAATCCATGAAGCATAGTAAGGTTTGAGAGCCAATTAATTTACAAAAAAACTGCAAACTTGTCAATTGTAAATGAAGTTTAAAGACCTAAAAGATTTCACGATAAAATTTAGCAGTTTATGGGTTAGCTCAGTTGCCTAATAACTCACTCAGGGAGAAAGGTTGACTTTAATGTTACTCTTTCTCCCATATCCTTATATGATACATTTTGAGTGATTAAGGTAATTATAGCTCATGATAATATAGAGTTACATCAGATGACTGTCAAAACTGCTTTCTTTAATATAGACCTTTATGAAGTGGTCTATATGGTATAACCTAAAGGATTTCAGAATCTAGATAGAACTGACATGGTTTGCACATTAAGTAGATCAATATATAGTTTATATCAAACCTCTTAAAAGTGATACCTTATAATTGATAAGGTTTGGCCTCTTTCGACTTCATGAAAAATAAAATTAGAAAGATGCTTGTACTATGAAGTCAGGGGAGAAAAGTTATCCTCCTATTATTGCATGTATATGATATACTGCTAATGTCAAATTACTTGACCATATTGGATGAGGTTAAGCAACTTTTGGTCATGAACTTTGACATGAACGACCTTAGTGCATCATCCTCTATCCTAAGTATTCAGATTCACCAAGGCAGATCTCAACACTCATCAGACCTCTCCTAAAATTTATACATTGAGTATATATTACAAACGTTTAATACGGTTAATAGTAAATCTTTCGTAGCACCTATGTCTCATAGCGAGAGATAATCTTTGGCATAGTATCTAAAGAATAAAATAAAGAGAGAGGTTATGATGAATGTTTTGTATTCTAGTATGGTTAATAGACTGATGTATGCTCGCCTATGTACTAGGCAGGACATTGCATTCACTATTTGACTATTTGGTCAATATCTGGTTAATCTAGGTGTAGATCATTAGAATGCAATTTAGTAAGTGTTGAGCTATTAATGTGAATTAAGGATTATACGTTGACAGATAGAAAAGTCAATAGAATAAACCTTGTAGGGAATTCAGATTTAGATTTTAGCCATGTGTCTGGATGATTGAAAGTTCACTTAAGGTTACAGTTTTAAGTTTACAGATGGTAAAATGTCGTGGAAGTGTGTCAAGTAGACACGATAACTTCCTCGACTATGCATACAGAGTGCATTTTATGGGGTTGCTTCATGGATGGTCTGACTCAGAAACTTGATTTCTGAGGTGTCTGTGGTTGATTCAGTAGTTAGACCTATTTGGTTGTACTATGGTAATCTTCTTGTCTTTGTTGTTTAATAACAATAAAGAATATCACAGGGTCTTAGTATTTAAAGATTAATTATTTGGCCATAAAAGAGTTGATACAAAAAGGTGATATTAAAATTTGGAGCATTTAAGGACTGAGGAAATGTAAATTGATCCTTTAACTAAAGGACTTCACCTATTTGTGTTTGTGACACAAGTATACAGTATGGGTGTTTTGAAGTCCTTAGACACTGTTAATTAGAGGATCGTTATGTTTTCTCCATGTACATTTGTACATTTTGATGTATGATGACAGTATGATGGTTCATCAATAGAGATGATCATCATTTATCCTCAGTAATACGTGTTATCATACATTGCCATAATACATACAAAAGTCTTAAGATTTGTGTCGATCTTAAACATTTAAAGGGCATTGGGCATATATACAGATTGACCTTGTATCACTTTTAGGAAGGTTTGATGTAAACCATATATTAACCTGTATAACGTGCAAATCACCATACAGACCTCTTTATAAAGGTCTTTATTCAAGACAGCAGTTTTGATAGCCATCTGATGTAACTCTATATCATCATGAGCTACAATTGCCTTAATCACTCAAAATATATCCTATGAGGATACGAGAGAAAAGGTAACATAAAGTCAACCTTTTTCTCTGAGTGAACTATTAGGCAATCGAGCTAGCCTATAAATTGCTAAACTTTATCCTGAAATCCTTTAGGTCTTTAAACTTCATTTATAACTAACGAGCTTGTAGTTCCGATGCAAATCAACTAGCTCCCAAACCTTACTATACTTCATGGCTTGCATCTCATCATTCATCGCATCATACCACACATTCACATTGGGTTCAGAAATAACTTTTGTAAAAGCAACTAAATCCATAACATGTCTAATAGCATACATGCCATTATAGACATCGTATTATAAAAACTTAGTTATTTATGAGTCCACTATTCCGATCCCTCCTCTACAGTAAAAGTTTTAGCCTTAAACTGGTCAAGATATCTTACTAAATAGCAATGAGCAGAACAAGCATGCAATTTATCTTTGTAAGGATTATACTACCTCAGTAGGTTAACCCCATACACGAATGTGTGCAAGGCTGAGTTTTTAAGCTTTTAGATAATTAGGTAAAATAGTCATGTTCTGCATTGACGTCAAGTCCTTTATGGTGCAATTATGCCTTTTGGAAATATACCATTTTGCTCAAAACTACTCGGTATAGTGAATTAAGTCACTATTCTAACTAATTCCATATATTTGACAAACGGACCTTTAAAGTCCTAAAATACCATGTTTGCCATGATATTCTCCTTTACAGTCAAATCTAACTATCTTAATGAACTTTCTCAATAGGTTCTCAACCTTTAGTCTTTAAGCAAGAACGCATAATTGTAATGGGAATAGTCATCAGCAAATGTCATAATAAATTTAGAATTGCACAATGCAACTATATAAGGTCTACCAATATCTTTATGTATTAGACTCAATAGGTCAAAAGCATAAGTTGACCTCAATATCCTTATTATTTAACTTACCCCTGCAATAGTCAGTATATGTTCCCTGATCATCGTAATCTATAATTGAGAAATGCTTTCCTTGATCAATCTCTCAACTCTAGCTCTAGAAATGTGGCTTAAACTTTTACGTCACACCATATATGACTTCTCATTCATCAGGGTCCTTTATTTCATAACTTGTTTAGTAAGATACGAAGAAGCATTTATCTGATTTGGGGCAAGACACATTCTATACAAACCATATGACAAGAAAGTTGTACCTTTATGTTTTACATTAAACAACAATTATACAAAAAAGCACTAAATACAAAACATTAACCCTCTTTATCCAAAACTGATCAAAAGATCACATATAAAATGTGTCATGTAAAACTCAAAATGACTTACAACAAAGTTCAGTACATACATTCCCTATAGATATTACTTCAACTTCTTGATTGATGTGAACTATTCATTTCTCCTTTCTTTTATTTGGCTTTATCAGGATATGAACCTTTGCATTGTGAAAGTACCTTGATTGGATGTTCTACTAAATAGCCACCATGTATTTAATGTGACTATCGCAAATTAGATTCATAAATTGATAAGCCAAGGAGTTACCTGATGGTCTCAGTCTTTCCTTTTAAACCTCATACTTTTGGTTTCTTTATGTCCTTCGGACCTTCACCAATAGTGGTTTGACCAACATTAGCATGTTGAGAAGATTCAAACTTTCTACCTTTGAACTCAGTGAGCTTTATCTTTGTCTTCCCTTAAGTTGCTTCGAGGGCTGTAAGAATAACAAACTTAAGTTTCTCCTCCTCAGCAACACAATGGGCTATCAAAGCATTGAAATCCCAACACTTTCAATCTACTATGAAGATGAATCATTCTCGATATGCACTTCATTACTTCCCTTTCTATTATATATACTTCATGGAGAATAATTCTTTCATCAAGGCATTTGTCTTAACATTAGGTGAAACTATGTACCTCTTGGAGACATTATTAAGAAACTCCTTTGCTATGTATGTGTCCAGAAGTCTACTTAGTAGATGGTTAGGAATGGATCTCTTAATGTTATTAGATATAATCTATTAGACTGATCCCATGCTTCATAAGCTATTTATGAACTGTCAAGCTCATGGATGTAAGTAGAGATGGCCTATCCATCCGTATGGTCATATCAACCTCAACTGTCTCCATAGCATTCAATACATCCTCTGTCCACTTCTTTGTATTGAAACCAATCAGTGGTTTCAATGATGACACTGATTTTGTTAATTGAAAAGGTGACTTCGAAATGATAATCTTTAAATCAACACAAATGTAGGACAATAGCGACACTCAAAGCTATTGAATAATATCTTTACAAAAAATTTGATCACATATATTATGAAACACCTTTGGGCTGAATGCATAATATATGCAATTAAACCTTCACATAAAAGCGATCAGAGTACAAACTATCAACTCTTATAACACTACCACCTTTGAGCGAATAAATCACTTGAACAACATCTTTTCTCCATTTAATGCCTTTATGTACATCTCAAAATGTTATATAAGGCCAACACCTTTAGGCAGAATAATCAAACATAAAATTAGAGATATCCGCCAACATACAAGCAAAACAATTCAAAATACTGACTTGAAAGGCAACTTTGGTGACTACATCCCTATTAACACTCAAAAAGTCTACAAACACAAGGGATACATCTTTATGTTATCCTTACATTCTTTATGGGCATACAGTATGTGACAATGTTACATCAATAAATGCAAAAATCTGAATGTACAGTCTCATTGTCACATACTCGTCTTAAAGACATTATCTGAAAACTTCATTTGAGACTTTTGTAAAAGAAAAATCTCAGTAGAGTGAATTTCGTGCATTACTGAATACTGAACTGACCACCTGAGACACGAGAACCTCATGTATCTCCCTTATATCAACTTCGATGCACGAAAATTCACTTAAAAATGATTCATAATGTCTTAATTCCTTTTCCGATCAACTTCGCGAACACTGAACATGAGACTCGAGACACAAAAACTTGAAGTATCTTCCTTATGTGATGTCCGAAGCATGAAAATTCATTCGAAATCGGATTCAGAATACCTTAATTCTTTTTTTTGGAATAAAACTTTAATTTATTACTAATGTAATAAATACAAAAAAATGGAAAAACTGACTTTATAAATTTACCGGACCTAGAAACTAATCTAAAACAACCCCGAGGCACCCTTACAAGAAATTTGAAATTTTTATGTGTTTTTTTTTGAAAATACTGTAGCAGAATCATGTCGAATGTGCGCTGACTTGAGGAGGATGCGTCTGGCATGTGTCACGTACGCGTGACGACGCTAGCATGTACGTCACACGCATCGACACGTGGCGTGACATAGTCTACCCACGTATCGGCACATGATTGGCGCATGCGTTGCATGCATAAGGGGCGGTATTGTTCGCCGTCAACCGCATGTGGGACACTCGCCCAACGATCTTCGTTGGGCTGTTGGAAATTGACAATTTTTGGCGAGTTCTAGGATGGTTTTTTACGCTCCCAAACTTATCTTTACCCCGTTTCTAAAGGCTATACACATATATACTACTTTCATGCAATAAAAAGCAAGAAAAAACTAAGAAACAGAAGTTAAATATCTGAAAACCTTACAGAGAGAAACCAAAAATCTTCGTTTTTAATCACCCGATCACGTTACTGCTCTAATACCACGTATAATACGTAACGATACCTTATTTAGGTATTCCAGATCGAACATAAAAAGGCAAGAAATGAAGAAATGTGGAAACACCTGATTTCGGTCTCCATAACTTCAAAAGAGCTTTTCGAAGTCGAAACGAACACAAATACATGTTCATCTTTACAGAAACTCCTCTCCAGGACACGAGTAAAGTCTTTCTATCGTTTTCTCAAAATGTAAGCTCTCATAACGAGTTAAAGAATTCTTATGTTTACGATTAATATGAGTAACTGCAGAAGATCTTAAATTTTATATATAACTTTTATATTGGACTTCCTCATTTTTCACTCGGAATTTAACCCATTAATTTAGATAATTTATTTGGCTATTTTATAATCTTTATCTATGTCTATTACGTAACGTAACCGATAATTTATTGAAAAGCCAAAAAATACAATTAATAGTTGTCCAACATTATAATAATGGACAAAATTATCCAACAGTTTTTACAAGACTGCATAGCTGGTTTCGATTATCACTATTCTCTTGTATATGATCGGATCAATATAAATACTAATTAATATTCTACTTTTGTTTAATCTAACTGCCTTGTTTTAAACAATGTGTAGTTATAAATTAATCTAGTGTTCGGCCTTTGATTTCTCCCTTGTTGGTATCTAATTAATGAAAGGGTTACCATTAAAGCCAGAAAAATCATCTTCGTCGTGTGATATAATTGTTATTATCACTACCACCAAAGTCGCAATATTGATGAAAGCATCATACGTTTTTTGTTTTATACTAATTTGGGGTTCTTTTAATCAGAAAACTAGATCCCAATTTATTAACACATCAACAGTGCGTTGCTAATGTAGCCAAGCATTTAATCTGTGGCCTGCAACGTAAATTACGGTTGGGTATTCAGACATAACCAATAGTCATAATAAAAGCATGTACACTGTGAAGGTTTAAATTTCCAGTAGTAGTGACAATAAGGACAACGTTAGATTGTACTGACGCATAGTCCATGATTCAGTACTTCCCACGACACAGAAAAAGACATCACTATAGATGTTTATTAGACACTCACAAGGCATTGTCTTCATTTTCCAGGCACGTGAATTTATACAGTTGAAAATATTAATAAAAATTTGTCGTTGTTGCGTTAATAGATTAAACCAAAAATAATTGAGTTCATTCTTCAATCTCTCATTAATATAACAATAATTCATAATTCAACAAATTCTAATAGTTGCATTAATTCAGACCGCAGGCCGTATCCATATTAATTATAATGAACAATTCAACGGTACTTCCATTGAAGTTGCATTTTTTCTAATAAAAGCAACTTCCAAATTATAACTCTTAATTTATCATCCCCTTAAATTACTTTTGGATGCATGTTTGAAAAGAATGGACGCAAGAAAAAAGTAACCATCTTGATGATTCTTTTGCACATAAATTATTGCAAAACGTTAAGGCCCTTGATGATCTGTTTATCCATATATGGGCATTGCGTGGTGAATTTCAACTCTAAAAAAATGAGTGGAATAGAGGAAAGATAAATTTAGATCCGAGAAACGTACAGTACACTTGTTATTTATTTTTGGGGTTTATTTCTGTGTATAAGCCATTTCAGAAATGCCTGGTTTCTAGAAATGATACATTTCTTGACGAACTAGAATAACATATAGTTAGATAAAACACCTCAATAGCCAGCTTGCCTTGTTTTCAACGCAATCATTAATTGCCACCTAAATCAAAAGAAAACAATTACTAATTATATATAAAAACCAAAAAATGGTGTGTTTTTTATTGCTTAAGTTAAACTCCAAGCGTACATATTATGTTGGACCCACATTTCCAATATTGTCCTGGAAACACCAGCATGTAATGCCTCATTGACAATTCTGTAGGAAAAATTGGGCGATGGAGTAATAATAAAGTAATAAATGGCTGCGTTTTGTGATGAAAAAAAATCCTATGCAATACATTTATACGTGTCTTATATTGTTAGCTGTGAATGTGACTGAAAATGAATAATGTATGTATTGATGCAAAAGAAACATAAATGTGAATGTGAACGTGACTGATCAAACGGTTGAAATTATCCCATCACGGGGTCATGCTGAAGCCCCTAGTTGTTAGCTACAGTGGTGCCCAACAAACACCTATACCTGCAATTGCCACAACAACCCAACGCAAATCTTTGGTGGTTGGTCACTCAACCAATGGGTATCTTCTTCCTATTCAACTAATGTGTCTTAAAATTTCGGGGGGACAGCTCAACCCTCTCCCAGCCGACTTTCTTAAATAACAATAATTTAGATATTGGATGCCTATTACCTATTGGTTTGGTGATTAAAGGGCTTGCTTCTGTTTTTCTTCTTTAGTGGATGGAGCACCATCCTATTCCTTCATATATCCTCTCCCTCTGCATTTTGTTGGTTTCTGATTTTCATATATCCTCTCAATATTTAGAAATACAACAATGAGCTAAGAAACTAACTTTGGATTTAACGTAAGAATAAGATGATGAGAATTGATTGTTTGAGATGTTTCGAAAGGCTTCTGCAATATCTATTCTGATCGAAATGAGATCTTCTGTGTTCCTGTAACTTAGTTCTTACTCTGAATTAGAACATCTTATCCACGTATAATTTTTTGGTGGAAACTCTAATATCACCTATAGCTTTTTTTTAACAAGAAATTGTTGTCCTGCTGTACCTGTTAATATGTGGATACATCATACGTTGGTTATAAAGACTGATGTGAGTCGCTTTAGAAATGAAAGGATAGAGCCATTTTGTCCTTGAGATTGGAAAGATACTGAGCATCCATGGATGGGGACCTATTACCCAAAAAGTGAATTGTCTACACCATTACATTACTCATCCAAATTGAAAATTGTGATATTTTCCGTTAGTTTTGGAAGAAAATTTCATTCTTTTTTGATACACAGAAGACGCTGAATAGTATTAGTGTACAGTATTCTTCTGATTAACATGCCTACCTAAGACCCATTTTTTTTTTGTTAAGAAAATGATAAATTATAATTTATGACCCAAGAACTTTACAAGAAGCAGAATAAAAGGAAACAAAAAGCAATTAAAAATTGTCAGGCCACCAGAAGCAGCTTTATCTGATCTCCCTTCTCCAACCCCTTTCATGCTAATGATTCCTCAACTTCTATCTTAACTCCTTTTCTCTCTAAGCCCTCCCTCTCTCTCTCTCACATACACTATATGTTTCATGTTTTTGGTCCTTTTCTTTTTTAATCATTTAGATGGATGTCTTCTTATAAACTTCTGCAATAACTCAGAAGTGGTGCAGAAAGTTTGTGTCTCAGATCCCAATATGCCACTTCCTCTCTCCATGTCTCTTTCTCCCTTACACCATTAACAAGAAAACACTGTTCTTTAACCCTATCCCTCTCTCTGTCTATAAAGACCCAATATTGAACACTGTACCTGTCTCAGACACAACGGTCTCTCTCTTTGTGGTCCTAAAAAACCCTCAAACAGATAACTCGCTTTGGTTTATTTAGATCCCTCCTTTTACTTCTGTACACCTCTCCACCTTTACTTTGGGCGGCCAACTCAATATACATACAAGGCATAATACATAACAATAATATAGAAATATGCAAGAACCAAGCTTGGGCATGATGGGCAGCGGCAGTAGTGGTACTGTACTTGGTGGTTTAAGCAGTGGAGAAGTCTCCGGTGACCAGAGCCGCCAACTTAAGGCGGAGATAGCCACCCACCCACTTTACGAACAGCTACTAGCAGCTCATGTCTCCTGTCTCCGAGTGGCTACTCCAATTGACCAGTTACCGCTTATAGATGCTCAGCTCTCACAGTCACATCAGCTTCTGAGGTCTTATGCTTCTCAGCATAACCATCATGGACACTCGCTATCTCCGCATGAAAGGCAAGAGCTTGACAACTTTTTGGTGAGTAAATGACCCTTGGTTTAGTTTAGTTTATTTGTTTTAGACTTGGTCTTGGAGAAAGTTTCCTTTCTTTCTTGACTGTTTTCGATCTATGCGTGTGTTACAGGCACAATACTTGCTGGTGTTGTGTACCTTCAAAGATCAGCTTCAACAACATGTGAGAGTACACGCCGTTGAAGCTGTCATGGCCTGCCGTGAAATCGAAAATACCTTGCAAGCTCTCACTGGTTTGCATTCTCTCTCTTCTTCTTCTTATCTCTCTAGCTCTGGTAATCGTTGATGTTACTTTCATGATCTTTCACTATCATCATAGTTTACTTTAATCAAGAATTACATGATCTCAATTCCCAAGAAAACCTTCTCAGATATATTACTTTGTTTGTAGTGAAACATATATGCACATGTATGTTTATTAACAAAAAAACAATTAAGTAGCTAGCTTATTAATTTCTGTAATCTGAACATACTTGGTTTTGGAAATTACCAAGTGCAATAAAGGAAGAATGTTTCGTGTCCAACACTTATCACAAAGTATATATTTATATGCCAACCAGTTACCATTTGGTGACGATTAAGATATTTTATTCTCTCCTTCCTTGATGTTTGATTGATGAGTCTGGTAGGCAGATGAAGGATAAGAATTAGCCAGCAAGCTGTCTGTTGAGAATGATATTCCTACATAGCAGACTTGCGCTGTAGGTCCTACTAATACAAAAATCTTAAGTAGTTTATGGTTGGAGAGGTGTTAGTCCGGTGAAGGAAGGTCATAAGATCATATGGATATTCTGGGCTATATTATATTATATGGAAATTGTTAACTGGTTTGTGAAGGTTGATAGGCATGAACCTTACCTGTTTGTTGATTTGGTTTTCTTTTAACTTACAACCATGTAATTTCAACACATCTTAGTTAATCGTGACAACTGCACTAGTTAATAGAGGCCTCGCATGTCTGGTCCCGGTTCTGCCTAAGTTGGGTAATTTGTTCCTAGAAAGTCGGCACTTTCCTTCTGTTTTTGTTGCTTTGTCTATACGATCCATGTCCAACAAACTTAAGTTCTTCTGTGTCTTACGATGCAATTGTCATCTATACTTCATACCTAATATAATCTATTGGATTAATTTAGGTATTTAAAAGCGTATTTTCTTCATTTATCACCTTATAAATTGGAGGAGATACGTTGCTTCCCATATCCACCTTCCATTTCTCAACTAAAAGTATCATTCTACGAACTATAATGTTATAACCACAACAAGCATATATTGTTGAAGAATCATTCAATTAACAATTGTCTGAACGATTGCTTCAGGCATCTAAGATTACTCTTGGAACTTAGAGCCACAATTCCCTGATCCCTATGCCACCTAAACATTAATTTAATGAGAAGAAAAAGAGCTCCTTATGGAGCCATTGAACCAATTAGCTGCTAAAACGTGATACTATGACACTGAAGACAAGTTCGAGCACAGAACTTGCAGCAGATGTGCGACCATTTCAATAAATCGTTTGAAGTACTGGTAAACGTCGTATTGTTGGAGAGAGTAAAATGAGAGCTTCACGTGGACCAAATTGAATAGAATTTAGTAATTAATGATTATTGTAACTCAATTTTGAAGTTCATCTTTGATGTTTGAAAATTTTATTAGGTGGTTAGACAATGGAAAATATATTTGCTAAACTTATGTTTTAGAGTTAGACATTACGTACCTGTTCAAGGAGTTGGTGCAATTTATTCTATGTGTTTATGAAATCCCAAAGTGCCATACAGGAGTTGTTCAATTTCATCTATGAGCAACTTGATTAGTTTAAATTTTTTTAACTGATTGCTCGAAATTATTTATCGTTTAATGCTCACTTGGAAGTGATACTTCATAATTTGTTTTGAACAAGTCTAAATATAGATACCAAGGAACACTGATGAGTAATCTTCATTTTCTAATAGTACAGAATTCTGGAGTCTCAACGCATAATTTATACAAAAAGGAAATGAAATAAAGCGTAAAGGTTTCTTTCAGGTGTAACACTAGGCGAAGGAACAGGTGCAACTATGTCAGATGACGAGGATGACCTGCAAATGGATTTCTCTTTGGATCAATCGAGTGGTGATGGTCATGACTTGATGGGATTTGGTCCTCTTCTCCCTACAGAATCTGAAAGGTCTCTCATGGAGAGAGTTAGACAGGAACTGAAGATAGAACTAAAGCAGGTGTGTTACTTTATGATCAACTGCATGCTAGTGTTTTTTTTTTCTTTATTTATACTTATTGCAGGTAACATGGTTATATATGGATTACTTGGGCAGGGTTTCAAATCAAGAATTGAAGATGTGAGGGAGGAAATATTGAGAAAAAGAAGGGCTGGAAAACTACCTGGTGACACTACCACAGTACTCAAAAACTGGTGGCAGCAACACTCTAAATGGCCTTACCCCACCGTAAGAGCCTTATTCTCACTTTTGGAATTCAAATGTCTGCGCTTGCAATATTTACTGATCACAATAAACAAATGGGTTAATTTCTTCTCTGCTTTCAATTAAGAGTCCATTGAAGCTTCCACGATAATAATCTTGCATTAACGCTTAACTCGTAAAGTTTATATGTAGAGTGTAAATTTCTTTTACATAATGGCACCCGGTGGCCATGCGTGTATCATCCTTGGACAACATAAATTGCATCTTACCTGTTCAAACTAAAACGCAATTTTTTGTTTTGTTTTAGTTTGATCAATCTATACTTGGCAACTATATAATATAACATGTTTATAAACGAAGAAGTGATATTGTCCTCTGTTATTTGCCTCCCCTTTGTGAACGGTACGTGAAACAGAGTCTACAATTTTCATCACTACAACAAGTTGTCTAAGCATGAGGTCTAACAAAAAGAGTATTTGCAGGAAGATGACAAGGCAAAACTAGTGGAAGAGACAGGATTGCAACTAAAACAGATTAACAACTGGTTCATCAATCAAAGGAAGAGAAACTGGCACAGCAACTCCCAATCTGTAACATCTTTGAAGTCGAAGCGCAAGAGATAAGCAATCCCGCCCATATTTGATTCAAAAGAGTCTCGACTTCACAAAGGTGACACTTATATGTCCATATTAACTCGAGTATGACCTGAGGGGTACATAGTGTGTTTTCTAACAACCTGGTACAGAACGTAATATATGCTTAGTCTTTCTTATCTCTGTCTCTGTTTCTGTTTCTGGTCTTTGAAATATAAGGTTGTTCCTTACAACATTAACCCTTTTGGAAATAGGCTTAAATCATCACCGTAATTTCACTGGAATATGCCATTCAGGTTTTTGCAATTTCAATTGTAAACACTTTCTGCCTTAAATTTTAGATTGCAGCATCTGGAAAATTAATAATTATTCTCATTATGTGGATTGAGTTTGTTCGCAGCTGAATACTGCCTTCAGTTGTAGTTTTAGGTTCCCTATCACTCGGACGTGGTGATTGGTGAATATGATTAATGATAAACTGATTATATAAATATAATTTGTTCATTAATTACTATTTTATTATAGTGATCCATGTTTAATCTCCAACTGTATTTATTGACTAGAGAAAAAGAATTCAAATGTTTTAAGAGAAAAATACAAAAGTGCTACCTCCCTAAGGTCTTTCCTATTTATGGAAACAGACTTTAGGGAATTAAAATTGAATTTCTAATTGTAGTTATAGTCTACAATTACAGTTTAACTTTAATAAATTAAATATCTCATAATTTATTCTTAAATTTTCTAAAACATTAAAATTAAGTTTAACGTAATTTAAATTAAAATTTGTCTCTTTAATTGCTCTTATATGTGACCTATTATGGTTCTAATATGTTGCAATGATTATAAAATACAATTCTAATGGTTATAATATGTTGCAATGATTATAAAATACAATTCTAACTTATAATTAGAATTATATAAATTGATACTCATATTAATTT
>JANIPM010000233.1:57625356-57636085 GCA_027478405.1 Erythroxylum cassinoides | reverse complement strand
AAGAGGCGTGCACTTAAAGTGCAACAACACCTTGAGGTCTTGGGTTCGAGCAGTGGCTCACCCAAAGTGCCAAAGAGGACAATACTGAGTTGGATTGGGGGACCTAAGCCCCAGTCCAACATAAGGTTGTGGTCGCGTGCGGGGATCTAAGCCCGGTCGGGGATCCAAGCCCGGCACACCACACACGGACCCAACAGAATGCAACAAAGGGAGATGGTAAAGATGAGCCTCTCTTCACCATGAATCTTAGGAATACATGTAATTAGAAATTATGTAATTGGTCTCAGGACATCCCTCAACTTTAAGATCTAACCCTATGGTTAGACCTTTAAGTCCTAATAGTGAAATTGTGTAATCATTGGCAACCTTGACCAATGTTTGACTCTCAGGATGAAAGAATAGGGTAAAGACTTATGAGTAGGCAAGGAAAACGAGCATTGTCGATGAGTTGGCAAGCATTAGTGAACATTGGCAGAAATCTTTGATAAGATGTAAGATTTGGATGTGAGCCAAAAGATAGTTTGAGATGGACCTTGGCTTGAGGGTTAACTGGATCACATCTATAAGGGAGACATGTGAGAGCTCTAAGGACTTAATGTGTGCTTAAATAGATAAACCATGACTAATGGCCTTAACATAAGTAAGCATTGGATCAGACCAATATGCTATGAAAGGCTTTGGGCTTGGATGACTCATTATCATTAGATAGAAATTAAGGAGAGATCATAGATAATGTGGCAAATAAGATCATAGTAGATAGATATTAGCTTTAAAAGATAAAGACAATCTATAAGGATCATTTAAAGAAGTAGAGTTCTTCATAGATATGGATGTACCTTTCATCCAGTTAGTTAGTGTGATATAATGTAATAAGGATAGAGGTAATCTAGTTAGTTTAGTTCAATTACGATTTTGAATTATAAAGCCAAAGGTGCCTATAAATAGCTTATTTGAGCCTTGCTCTTAGTGAACAAAAGAGAGAGGAAGGAAACACATTAAGAGAGAGCATTCCTTGGTGTACTTTTGGGGAAGTAATAAAGGTTAGTTTTTATCATAGCTCTTGTATGTTTATTGTTGCCCATGATTATTTATTGCTTTCATAGTATGCTTACTTAAGTGTGAGAGTTAAAAAGCTTGGGGGTTGTGAGGTATTCGAGAACAAGGTTTTATTGGTCAAAAGATTACATGAAAAGATTGAGTCATACTTAAACAGACTTAAGTGAGATTTTTGTGCAAAGGAATAGCACAATTTCAGTATAAGTTTGGTATCTAGAAAAACCTTTGCAACAAATGGTATTAGAGTTAAAATATCAATATGGTGGGAGGTAACAATTTGATAGAGCTTGTCAATAGAGTGTAGGAACTCATAAGGCCAATTCCTTAACCAGAAGAAGAGGTCACTTCCTACTTATCTCAGCTCAAGTTTCTGGAGGCACAAATCCGATAGTTACAACATCAAATAATGGATTTGATGAAGGAATAAGAGGATTCTAGATTGGAGTTCACGATCTTAAGACATGCCATTGTAACGCAAGATGTTAGACATGTCAAGCACTTTGGTGAAGGTGCGAGAGTCCCACGTTTTTTATGGAAAACGGAGTGCTAAGGACCTCGAAATTTTTTAAGATATAGAGCAATACTTTGTAGAGGCAAAAGTGTTCGATTTGGAGAAGGTGTCAATCTGGCTACATATATAGTGAAAGATGAAAAGTTGTGGTGGAGAATGAAAACCTCCAAATGACATTAGTATGCGTACATTTCCCATTGACACTTAGTAGAAAATGAAGAAGGAGTTTTGAAGAGATTAAAGCAAGATGATTAGGTGAAAGAGTATGAGAGAAAATTCACATCTTTAATGTTGGACATACAAAACATGTCTAAGAAAGACAAGTTGTTCAAATTTATAAGTGGCTTGCAAGGTTGGGCATAAATGGAGCTTCAGAGGTAGAATGTGAAAGACCTCCTAAGCACAATAGTGGCTGCGGGTGCCTTAGTGGATCTTCAAATGCCACACCAATTCAAACTAGCAATGAGGAAAAGAAGAATGGTAGGACACGGCATGGTTTAAAGAAAGGCAAGGAGAAGGTAAGTGGATCTTCTCATTGTAAGTCCAAGAAACAAATAAAATGGGATATTGCTTGGTTTATTTGTGAAGGGTCATACTTTGTTCATGAAGGTCAAATATGGAAAGTGGGCGAGGAGTAAATAAATTCCATGTTTGTGAAGGATCAAGGAGAAAAAGTTGATGACTCGACAAAAAAAGTTTACCTTAATAATTATACTTTTTTAGGCACAATGAGCGTTGTGAAAGAGCGTTCGAACAAAAGTTAAGATAAACCTAATGGAAAAGGAATATTGTATATTGGAGATGTGCCAATGACCAAGGAGTCTTCAAGGAAACCAGATGCAAAGGACTGCCCACGGATTATTTCAATGAGGGCATCGAGTTCTTCTAGTGGGGGTGGTTTGTTAGATCCTTAAGTCCATAGAATTGTTCAGGCATTAGCGAGCCTTGATCAGTGTTTGACATTTTGGACGATAGAACAAGGTAAAGGCTTATAAGTAAGCAAGGAAAACAAGCATTATTGATGAGTTGGATGCATTGGTGCATATTGGTAGAAATCTTCGAAGAGATGCAAGATTCAAATACGAGGCAAAAAGATATCTTGAGATAGACCTTGGGTTGAAGGTTAGCTAGATCACATAGATGAGGGAGACATGTAAGAGTTCTAAGGACTTAATGTGTGCTCAAATAAATGAACCATGGCTAATGGAATTGATATGGGTAAGCTTGGATTTGACCAATGTGCTATGAAAGGCTTTCGGCTTGGATGACTCATTTTCAATGGATATAGATCAAAGGAAGATCTTAGATGATGTGGCCGATAAGATCATAGTATATGTACATTAGCTTTAAAAGATAAGGACTATCTAGGAGGTTCATCTGAAGATAGTACAGTTCTTTATGGATAAGGATGTATCATTCTTAATTAAATGTAATCTCTTATTTTGTTAGTTATGATATACCTAAATCCTATCAGATATAGTTCTATTTAGATGAGAGTATCATCGAATTAGTTAGTGTAATGTAATAAGGATATAGGTAATCTAGTTAGTTCAGTTCAATTAGGAGTCTAAATTGTAAAGCCATAAGTGCCTATAAATAACTTATTTGAGCCTTACTCCTAGTGAACAGAGGAGAGAGGAAGGAAAAATATATAGAGAGAGCATTCGTTTGTATACTGTTAGGAAAGTAATATAGCTTTTGTAGTATTCTTACTTAAGCGTGAGAGTTAATAACTAATGTATGAGTTATCTTAAAAGTATGAGTTAATTATGTTAATTTTGAGATTATAGTTGACACAAATTAGAACTTTTTTAATTGATTAATTTTTCAACTTTTTGACTAGTATATGGAAAATTGAATAAAATTTTAGATTTGAAATATAATTTACCCTACTAAATACACAACAAATTGATACCAAACTTTACATTAAAGTAACTGATAAATTATCTTCTAGAGTTCATAAATTCTAGTAAAATTCATGCTTTTAATTTGCAAAAGAAAATGGAAAAGAAGTTGGGAAAATCTCATTTGATTAAAGGTTGTATTAAATTAAATATTTTTTAGAATTTAATAATGGTATCAATTCTGCCAAATTGAATTTATTTTTACATTTGATGTTATTTTAAGATAAACAATTTGATTTGAATTATTTTGTTTCGAACGTTATCGTTTAGGCTGTAGAAATCAATTATATATTTTATTCAATAGCAAATATGGCAATCCTAAATGGATAAATGTGAATGAAATAGGTTACTGGTTTGAATTATTGAATTGAATTAATCAGATATGAAAATATAGAGAAAGAAAGAGTAAAGGAATAGAGATAAATTAGTAATTGTAATTTTTTGAAGTGTAATATTTGAGAAAAAGATATGTTGAAGGAAAATCACAATAGGTCCGACTGGTTCTTGTTCATGACGTACTTACCCTATCCATTTTCTATGGCCACTTGAGATTCTTTTAGGTTTGGTTAAGGCTTTGTTGACAAGGATAGACATTGTCATCTTCTAGAGTAACATATTACATAGACAAAAACTGAACTGTCAAATTTGACGAGAGTGCCAAAGTTAACGACCTGTTACATCACATATGATATAATAATATTGGTTCTTCCGCCGCCGGCTATGACTGCCAAAACCAATGAAGCGCACGTCTCTTCTGTGACCAACCCGCGAAAACCACCAATACCTACTTGTGAACAAATTATAGTAATCTTGTCTGAATATCGCAGTCCGGACCCCATTTGCCAACCTGTACCAATAAAGAATCTTCCCCGTAACCTCACTCTATATAATTAGCAATAATTTTCGGTAATGTAAAGTAAAAAGGTTGACTTCTCGGCTGCTACTTTCTCAGCGGGGGTGGCGATTCCTCTTCTGTACTTCCTGTATTCATAGCTTTTAATATCTCTGATTTCACGTTTTCACACCTACGGCTCGGTCCATTTCCTTGTCACGTAAACGCTGCTTTTACTCCTTCAACTTTGCCCACTTATATTCCTTCATGTTTTTCAAAGTCTGGTTTCCTCTAAAATGTCTTCAAGTTGTTTACGTTCCTTTTTCTGACCAGGTATCTGCATATTTAGCGTTTCCCCAGATTCATTTGAGCAGAAATTTAATCACCAGAAACTTTTTTGGTGTTGGTGAGCTGGAGGAACTGGTATTTCTGAAGTTTTGATCTTGAGGTTCAACCAATCTTTTGGATTTCATTCTTGATTGTTATTTGTTACGCACAAGTGCTTCAATCGCTTTCTTGATTGCTTTCTAGTCTCTTGAGGCACCGAGACAAAGAATCCTTATTAGATGGCGCAAAGTGCAATTGATCATAACTTTTCATTTGGAGGGTCGCAGCATATGCAGGGCCAAGAAACTGTGCCATTCAAAACCAGCAAGCAGTCCCTGAAAGTTCTTCTTTTACATGGGAATTTAGATATATGGATTAAGGAGGCTAAAAATCTTCCTAACATGGATATGCTTCATAAGACCTTAGGGGACGTGTTTTCCAAATTTTCTTTCAAGGTCAGCAGCAAAGTTGAAGGGCATGCAACCACTAAGATAACCAGCGATCCTTATGTTACAGTTTCTGTCTCAGGTGCTGTAATTGCGAGAACTTTTGTGATTATTAACAGCGAGAACCCAATGTGGATGCAACACTTCAATGTTCCTGTCGCACATTCTGCTTCGGAAGTTCACTTTGTTGTCAAAGATGATGATGTTGTTGGCTCGCAGATTATAGGTGCGGTGGGGATCCCAGTGGAGCAGTTACATTCTGGAACTCTAATTGAAGGGACATTCCCAATACTTAGTTCCAATGGCAAACCAAGCAAGGCTGGGGGTGTGTTAAGTTTATCAATTCAGTTTACCCCAGCAGAGAAATTATCTTTGTATAAGCATGGAATTGGTGCAGGTCCTGAATATGATGGAGTTGCTGGTACGTATTTCCCTCTTAGAAGAGGAGGTAAAGTTACCCTTTACCAAGATGCTCATGTCAATGATGGCTCGCTTCCTGATTTAAGGCTTGATGGTCATGTCAATTATGAGCATAGGAGTTGCTGGCTTGACATATTCAATGCTATCAGTCAGGCTCGTCGTCTGATTTACATTACTGGCTGGTCGGTTTTCCACAATGTTAAGATGGTGCGGACGGGTAATGATCAGAAGGACTGCACACTAGGAGAACTTCTGAAAATTAAGTCTCAGGAAGGTGTAAGAGTTCTTCTCCTTGTATGGGATGATCCTACTTCCAGGAGTATTTTGGGATACAAAACGGTATGAAACTCTTCTTATTCCTTGAAAATGTTCCTTCATATCTAGTGTGATTTTTGGGACTTGATTTCCATGTCGAGTTCTTTTTGTTTTCTAGTTCCAATTTAGTAAATTTGACAGAAAACTGCAGTCATCTTTCATCCCTGGACAGTCTATGGTGCAGCATTTATGTTTAATACCATAAGGATGAGTCATGTTGAAGAGTTGGAATTTAATGCCTTTTTAAGTTTGATCTTAGCAGTGCATTTGTCATTGATTAAATGCAAATGCTGTAATTTATGCTCATATTATTTTGATCTCATGATGCAGTAATTAATTTTCCCAAATGTATTAAGATTTCAATCACAGCCCTCATTTCCCCGAATGTCTGCTTATTGTGGAGTCTAGTGTGATAGAGAGTTTTAGGAAATCATAGAAAATCTACAATCTGGGTTCAACTATTATTTGGTAATACTTACTAGAATCTACAAGTTCAGCATGGGTTTTGAGCTATAGTTGCTGCAATATGTATCTTCTCAATGTGGCCAAAAAATCGAGTAAAAGGTTAACCCAGTTTATTTGCTGGATATAAGAAGCTTAGATTTGGTTTGAAACAATAGAACAGCAGATTATATTAATTCAAGCTAGAAAAACATCATGCCTAGAGAGAATTCAAATAATTAGTAACAATCCATTCAAAAAGTTGGTTTTCATGCTTGAAAATTTCTGCTGTGTAAAAAGTATAGCAATTGCTGAACCGTTTCAGTTTCAGTGGATATTGATTGGATCTATGCGATATTTAGGAGGGTGTTATGCATACCAATGATGAAGTGACTCGCCGTTTTTTCAAGCATTCTTCTGTGCAAGTGCTACTCTGTCCTCGATCTGCTGGAAAAGGACACAGTTTCTTCAAAAAGCAGGTTGGTTATAAATGTTTACCATATACATACATACTTTAATTAGAGAGCATCAAGTAGGGTATTTTTTAGCTCCATCTCAAACTAATCATCGCTCAATACTCTCTGCATGAATCTATCATGCAATATCTGATAAGAGAAATAAAAGCAAGGTTGTTGAACTTGCCTATGCCTACTGATTTGTTTTAGAATTCTCTCTCTTACATGCATAAATATATTTCGATTCATAAAGAACTGGAAAAGGAAAAATAGGTTTTATACCTCAGCTTGCTACATTCTGCATCATGTGATAGAAAAAGATATCAAAATAGGAGACCTATCATATCATTAGCATATTCCTTGAAATAGCATTAAATGCCTAGAATTCTAAGAGTTCCTTCTTACACTTCTCGACGGAAATTTCTATGATAAGAGACGCTGACATTTCTGGTGGTTCTAATTTGGCTATAATCTGCCATCAAATACCTTTTAAACTAAGTAGAAGTATGTGAATAAATAACAGGAAACCAAATTAACATGTTATTTAGTAGTTTTTTAGGTGGAAATCCTTGAAAAGCCTTTCCACGATGTGCAAACACCGATATTATGAGTTACCAGAAATTTGAAATATTTTTCTTTTTCCCTTCAGTTCAAAATATGGATAGTTTATCCATTTGTGTTTTCAGCACGTCTATCAATCACCTTAAAATAAGGATTATGTGTTGTTGAATGCTGAATGAACCTTCCTTTTCTTTGGCTGACATTTTTATCCAGGAAATTGGAACCATCTACACCCACCATCAGAAAACTGTAATAGTAGATGCTGATGCTGGTCAGTATAGAAGAAAGATTACAGCATTTGTTGGAGGCCTTGATTTATGCATGGGCAGATATGATACACCACAGCACCCAATTTTCAGATCCTTGCAAACAGCACACAAAGATGATTATCACAACCCCACATTTGTGGTAATGCTCCAGTTGAAGCTTTTAAACAGCTTTCAGCTTTGATTATGAATCAAATATCGAAAGTCCATTATCCATGCCTCTCGTTAGTTTTAAACCCATAATGATTCTCAAGCATTTTGATGTGTTAACCACAGCAGTATTGAAGTATCTGTTTTTGACCAAATTAGAGTTGAAAATTGGCCTCTCTAATCAGTCTGACACTGACATATTTTACAACGTACTTATATTTTTAACCTGAACAAGAACTTGAGTGATAACTCCACTATAATAGATCTCTTTTTTCTTTCAACTCCAGTAGAAATGGAAGACGAAGATGGTAGAATGAATCATCTATCAATTATCCTGCTCTTCCTCTTTGTAATCTCTTCTGCTTCCATTTATCAGGAGTCTGTTGATGGTTGTCCAAGACAACCATGGCATGACTTGCACTCTAAAATTGATGGTCCAGCAGCATACGACATCCTCACCAACTTTGAGGAGCGTTGGCTAAAGGCTTCAAAACGTCATGGGATTAACAAACTGAAGGCCTCACATGATGATGCATTGCTAAAGTTGGATAGAATTCCGGAAATAATTGGAAGGGAAGAAATTCCTGGCCTGACTGATAATGATCCTGAGAATTGGGATGTTCAGGTATATTTAATTTGAATCAAGTACTGATCTTTTTTACCTGACCTCTAGTTTCTTAATCTCCTGACAGAGTTCTTAACCATTGAAGGTATTTCGCTCCATTGATTCCAGTTCTGTGAAAGGCTTTCCGAAAGATCCAAAAGAAGCAACAAGCAGGGTACGAGGCAAAACTTCTTACTGGATGTGGTTTGGCTTTCCTCGTTCGTTATCTTAGTGTCTGTGAACTAGCCAGTGTATGTTATCTTACTGTCGTGGTATAACTTTGTGATAGAACTTGTTATGTGGGAAGAACGTACTCATAGACATGAGTATACATACAGCATATATCAAGGCAATCCGTGCTGCCCAACATTTTATTTACATTGAGAACCAGTATTTTCTTGGATCATCATATAACTGGGATTCTTACAATGACATAGGTGAGCAACTCTTAACCTTGAGATGAAAAATAAATGGACAGATATAGTTTCTTTGCAA
Source organism: Erythroxylum cassinoides (assembly GCA_027478405.1). Taxonomy (NCBI): domain Eukaryota; kingdom Viridiplantae; phylum Streptophyta; class Magnoliopsida; order Malpighiales; family Erythroxylaceae; genus Erythroxylum; species Erythroxylum cassinoides. The sequence continues at coordinate 57,627,302 of JANIPM010000233.1, read as the reverse complement.
CATTGAGTTACGTAAGGATCACCTTTGGTCAGCGATGAGCATGGCTACTATGTGCAGGTGCAAACAACTTGATACCCATGGAAATAGCTCTCAAAATAGCAGATAAGATAAGAGCAAACGAGAGATTCGCTGCATATATCCTCATCCCCATGTGGCCAGAAGGTGTTCCTGCAAGTACACCAACACAGCGGATTCTCTTTTGGCAGGTACATTTTAATTACTCTCCAAGTGACTCGATACTGTACGCTTTTGTATATCGTTTTCACAAATGCCTTTTGCTATTTGTTTACAGCACAAAACAATGCAAATGATGTATCAAATCATTTACAAGGCTCTGGAGGAGGTTGGTCTTGAAAAAACGTACGAGCCACAAGACTATTTGATTTTCTTCTGCCTTGGAAATCGTGAAGCATTAGACAGACAGGACAGCTGCTTAGACACCAAAAATTCCACTTCAGCAAACTCTCCTGCGGTATCCATGTCTCTGTAGTTGTCAACTTCTACGAATAGCATTCAACTGTGCTTGTCCTTTTGTTAACGAAACTTGTGCTAAATCCAGGTTCTGAGCAAGAAAAATAGGCGATTTATGATATATATTCATTCAAAAGGAATGATTGTGGATGATGAGTACGTGATATTGGGATCCGCTAATATCAATCAACGTTCCATGGAGGGTACACGAGATACAGAAATAGCAATGGGCGGGTACCAACCCCGACACACTTGGGCAAGCAAAGGATCTCATCCATATGGCCAGGTATATTTGTGCAATAATACTAACAATTGCTGGACCTGTCCCTTCGAACAACTTCCTTAGTTGACTTGTTACTGTTGAGAACAGATATATGGCTACAGAATGTCACTATGGGCAGAACATATTGGTGGTCTAGAGGGATGTTTTGAGAAGCCAGAGAGTCTGGAATGCGTGAGACGTGTGAGATCACTTGGTGAGCTCAACTGGAGACAATATGCAGATGATAAGGTGACAGAGCTGAATGGTCACCTACTAAAGTATCCAGTTGAAGTTGATAGAACAGGCAAGGTCAAGGCTCTGTCTGGCTGTGAAACATTCCCTGATGTTGGTGGCAACATACTAGGATCTTTTACAGTTATTCAAGAAAACCTCACAATCTGACCTTTCTCTGCTCTTTGCTATCAGCAGTCTTTGCGTCTTTGGCTAGTCATTTGAGTTCGTTTGTTTAGAACATCTTGATTCTATTCACTTAACGCTACTATTTTTAGATATTGGATAACAATTAATTACATTTTAACAGTTTTGATAAATTTACGATTATGCAAATTATATTTGATCCGGATAAAGATAATAACGAAATCTAACAAAAGATCTAAATTAATGGGTTGAAATTTAGCAAGAAAAATGGGCCTTAGTTAGTGTGCATCGGATCTGTATCAAGTATGTGATAAAAAAAGTCCAATATAGATGCTATATATAGAGTCCTAAGGCCTCCTATAGTTGTTGATACAAATCGTGAACGTACAGATACTATGACCCATTCAAAGGTTTACGTACTCAGAAAGCTACAAAAAAGCTTTAACGTGTTGTGGTGGGCAACTCTCGTAAAGGTGTAGGTAGATTCGTGCTCGTTTTGACTTAGAAAGCATGTTTGAAGTTATGGAATTGAAACCAAGTATTTTCCATATTTCTTCGTTTTCTTCCATTCACGTTCAACCTGTTGGACCAATGGTGGTTGACAAATAAAATCCCTTTATGTTTTGATAATAATAAAATGTATAGAATTTGTTAAGAAATTATTTAAGGTGATTTGGATTATAATTAAAGGATTAATGCAAATCAAGTTTATAATAATCTCCAACGTTCAAGAGATAGACAATGACATTGTTCGAAAATGCAAAAGATGATTATTGTGAAGATTGTGGATTGTGATTTCAAAGATTGAAGTTTATCCGGAATATATTCGTTGAAG
>JANIPM010000233.1:57606860-57617816 GCA_027478405.1 Erythroxylum cassinoides | reverse complement strand
ATGCATTTAACTAACAATTCATGATATAAAACACAATTCTTACCTAATTAAGCTTCCAAATCTTCCAATCTTCCAAACTTGTCACAAACTTCCTAACTTCCCCTACCATAAACGATCATCATCTTCATCTTGAGGGGGTGAGGTTTAGGTTTTGTTTTTGTGAACAAAAGAAGAGAAAGCAAGGTGAAAGGAGGAAGAAAAGATGAGCAAAATTCCAAAAGGAACAAAGAGGAAGAAAGCTACGAAGATGGGAGGAGCACTTTTCACTTTACATCACCTTTCACCTTATAAAAGAAGAACCATCGTGAAAGACCAAAAAGAGAGGGGTGGGTTTTTAATAAAAGAGGAGCATGTTGGCATGTTAGGCAAGTGACAAGTGTCACTTGCCACATGTCACAATTTTAAGCTCTTTCCAACTAAATTTCCATTTCTATTCTAATTTATCCCTAAATTTCCAATGACTCAAATTAATAAATCCTAAAATCATTTATCTAAATTTTCAGTGCCATTGGACCATAATTTCTACTACCGGTAAACAATCAGTCTGTCACTTGACATTTTTTCTAGTCCGAAAATTATCTCAAATTTTCAGACAAAAATTTATAAAATTCACTAAAAATTCTCAAACTTCAATGACCCTCTCCAACTTAATTTTCAAGCACACAAATCACATTTTTTAATAACAATCCCATTTATGAACAAATATACCGAAAAATGTCATAAATGCATGTACAGTCATTTTTCATGTGCAAAATTCACTATTCACATATATGCGGATGCTATATTATGCATGAACATGTAAAGGCATTTCTAAACACCCATTGACCACTCAAAATTACTATTCTACCCTTCCCATCGGTGATGAGATGTTACATTACCTTTGGCATAGTGTCCAAAGAATGACGTCGAGAGAGAGGCTATAAAGAATGTGCCTTATCTAATGCGTTGATATCCTGATGTGTATAACCAGGTGTACACTAGACTAGATATTACATTTCCTATTGGATTGCTGGGACAATATTTGGCTTACCTAGGAATAGATCATTGGTATGCAGTTAAGTGAGTGTAGAGATATTTAAAGGGAACTATGGATTATATGTTGACATTTAGACGGGTCAACAATCTAAACCTCGTAAGGTATATAGATTTAGATTTTGCTATGTGTCCAAATGATAGAAAGTTCACTTCATGTTACATCTTTATGTTAACAGATGGTGCAGTATTATAGAAGAGTGTCAAGCAAACACTGGTGACTTCCTTGACTATGCATACAGAGTTTGAAACATGCTTTGAGGATGCTTCATAGGTGGTTTGGCTCAGCATTTTGATTTTTGTTATCTGGGGTTGATTCAGTGGCTAGACCCATTCGGTTATATTGTAATAATCTTTCTGTTGTGTTGTTCAGTAACAACAATAAGAATATCTCAAGGTCTAAGCATTTGGAGGTCAAGTATTGGACCATAAAGGAGTTGATACAGAAAGGTGCCATTGATGTGGAGCGTTGAGGATTGAGGATATGATAGCTGATCTTTTGACTAAAAGACTTTGCCTACATGTTTTTAAGAGACATATGTATAGTATGGGTATATTGAAGTCCTTAGACACTATTAGCTAGGGATCATTGTATTTGCTCCTTTTATATTTGTATATTTCTTATGTGCTATGACAATATGGTTGTTTATTAATAAAGATGATCATCATTTAGTTCTCAGTCATATGTGTTATTATACATTGTCATAATACAGGTAAAAGTCTTAAGGTCTGTGTCAATCTTAAGCATCTTAAAGGTCATTGGGCATATATACAAATTGACTTTGGGACTATATCATTAGGACACATACAATTTAATATGTAAATCTATGGATTTTGACATGACATAGAAAGATATAAGTATTTAATCCTATAAAAGTTTTCTCTAATACAGTTTAACATTTAGAGAGAGAAAATAGATTTCTTTGATGTAGTTTGATATAAAGTTTGGAGAAATCGAGACCTAAAAACGGAAAGATGATACATTTCAAATTATGTAAGTATCATTTTAGTTTGCCACACTCCATTTCTCATTCAAATTAGTGAGGTATAAGATATTCGTGATTGTATTATATTGGTGTCACACATGATACATGTATTTGACATTTTTTGGTATCGAAAGCTTTACGGGACAAAATGATGGATTTCTATTACCTTTGGATTAAATGGTTTTTTAAACTTGGTCAATCTATATAGTGATTTACTTAACCTTTTCTATTGTATTTTATCATCATTACAACTAGCGTAATTAATTATTGTCCAAGGGGGAGAATGTTAGATATTTTCCTATAAGGTGGATAATAATTAATTACATTTTAATGGTTTTGATAAATTTACAGTTAAGAGAATTGTATTTGTTTAGGATAAAGATAATAAAGTAGCACAATAAAAGATTTGAATTAATGAGCTGAAGTTCAAGGAGAAAAATGGACCCCAGTTAGTGTAACAATGGGCCCCAATTAATGTGGACTAGATCTGTATCAGGCATGTAATGAAGAAGCCTGATATGGATGCTATATATAGAGGGTTAAGGTCTTCTGTAGCTGTTGATATAAATCGTGAATGTACGAAAACTCTGATTCATTCAAATATTCAGATATTCTTCAGAAAGCTCCATAAAGGTTTTAATGTGTTGCGGTGAGCAACTCCTATAAAGGTGTTGGTAAATTCACGCTCATTTTAAATTCAGAAAACTCGTTTGAAGTTATGAAACTGAAATCTAATATTTTTCCGCATTTCTTCATTTTTCCCTTTCATGTTTGATTCTAGATACGTAATAAAGGCCTGAGTTATGCGCTACATAGTCGAGTTGGAAATAAAAAGAAATTGATTAATTTGGTACATGCCACTTATCTAATACACCTAGCTCCCATCAATTAATTTTGTTGTAGAGTTGAGTTGACAACAAGTTTACCAGATTAATGCAAGATTAAATAAAGCAATTAGCAGTATTTACGAGAATTCAAGCAATGTCCTCTTTATAATCCCAACTATAGTCACTGCAAGATGGAGATGTACGTTTACTGATATTTTGCACAAAGAATGACTTGGAAGTCTAGAAAAGGTGGAGGGTGTCTTGTTGGCCATTTCATCACAATTGTCTTGCTAATTCTTACTATCGGATTCCACAAACTTCTATGCCAAGTTTGGATTCATTTTTAATCAACAAACTTTTTAAAAATCATAGCAATCTATGTTAATTAAATCAAGTATGATCTATTTATTAAATAATTTATTTAAAATATATGATTATGAATTATTATTTAACAATTAAATTTTATTTTATTATATATATATATTATGATTAGAAAATGGCTTCGGATTCCCTTAGAATAAGTAAGAAAATGTAATGATTTTATTTTACATTGAAGAACCTAGATAAAGATATATATATATATATATATATATTCGTAAGCCTACGAGATATCCTAGGAGGATCTTAACTCATGAGAAGGAGCCTTTAAGCCATCTACTCCCAGACTAATTCCTGCTCGCACCGGGTCAGCCCGTAAGGGATAAAGTACTGATTAAACAAATTTTTTCATTTTCAGAACTCAAACTCGAGACCTCTAATTAAGGGATGAGTGTGCTGAACCATTCACACCAACCTGGATAAAGATATTGACAACGAAATTATTCCAGGAAAGTTATTCATTACCTCTTGACCTACTAATTTTGATGATGCAAGTTAAGTCTGAGGTAAAAATGGCGTTAGACATAAAGAGCCTATTTTATAAGAGATCTACATCATGATCTGAAAACATATTTATAAATTTTAACACTATATTTTAACCTAAATTTTTAAAGCATTAAATTTATGAGATACTTCTACTTATATGTCTTACACTACATTTCACTTCTCAACAAATACATAACCTCAACAAATAGACAACCAGACGCTTTTCCTCATCCAATTGGACTTAAAGTCCAATGGCAGTGGAGCTATAAGAATCTAAATCTAGCAACAAGGAAAAAGAGAAAAGTTCGTAAACTGAAGCGTCAAAAGCTATACTCTATGTTTTTCTAGTATGCAAATAGAGTATAGCTTTTGTTCTATAACAAAAAGGCAAAGGGATTCATCTGATTGGATAATAGACGATGTTGTTGAGATACATGGCTGTGGTTTAACGTACTTTTGTAATCGTATTAGTTTACAAAATATGATGTATGCTCCGTATTGATTAAAAAAACGATCTATTATAACCGTTACTCCAGTATTCAATTTCAGATAAATATTAGAACAAAGGAGAGGAGAATACAATATGTCTCGGACAAAAAGAAAAAAAATCCCATAATTTGTCATAAACTGAAAAAAAAAAGAAAAAGATACGAGAATTAACAAGAAGTCGCGCAACACTTACAAGTTACAAGACCCACTACCTAAGGCACCTAACCATCTCTGCCTTAAAAAACATAAACCAAAAATCACCACTTTCAGACACACCTATATATATATATAATTATACACACACACACCAACATAAGCCTGAGAGATCCGCTTTGCTGCACACTAGATCCAACATCGCCCATTACCACCGTTTCCTGATCTAACAAAAAAATGGGTTTCCCATCAAATGGGTCTGCTTCCGATAACCGTTCGTTTAAGTTCCTAATCTACGGTCGCACAGGCTGGATCGGAGGCCTTCTGGGCAAGCTCTGCGAGTCTCAGGGAATAGACTTCAGCTACGGCTCCGGACGCCTGGAGAACCGCCAGTCTCTGGAGGCAGATATCGCGGCCATCAACCCCACGCACGTCTTCAACGCGGCGGGTGTGACCGGTCGGCCCAACGTGGACTGGTGCGAATCGCATAAGGTGGAGACAATTAGGACCAATGTGGTCGGGACGCTTACGTTGGCTGACGTGTGCAGAGAAAGAGGCCTGGTTTTGATAAACTATGCGACGGGGTGTATATTCGAGTATGACGCAGGTCACCCTCTCGGGTCGGGTATCGGGTTCAAAGAGGAGGATACTCCCAATTTCATCGGATCTTTCTACTCCAAGACTAAGGCCATGGTAATGGATGTGAATCACAACTTTGTTTTTACCATTGTTTTACGTTTAACTCACTAAGAAAGAGATGTGAGTATAATTTATGATGAATTTGTGGCTGCAGGCCCATTGGGCCTTTTCGTACCCTGTGTTTTCTTCAGTTCTTTGTTCATTAGTTTGTTAATCAATATTTATTTTGTCACTTAATTTGATTCTGTTAAGATTAAGAGAGAGTTTTCACAAAGTGTTGTTATTTCTTTCTGGGCGTTATTAAGTGTTGTAGTTAATTATTATCATTTGATTGACTCATTGATTAATTGTTTGAAAAAGGTGGAAGATTTGGTGAAGAATTATGAGAACGTCTGCACCTTGCGTGTGAGAATGCCAATCTCGTCCGATCTGTCCAATCCTCGCAACTTTATCACAAAGATAACTCGATATGAGAAGGTGGTGAATATCCCAAACTCAATGACAATCTTGGATGAACTACTTCCCATCTCCATCGAAATGGCAAAGAGGAACCTCACTGGAATCTGGAACTTCACTAACCCCGGGGTTGTCAGTCACAATGAGATCTTGGAGATGTATAGAGACTACATTGACCCCAACTTCGCATGGAAAAACTTCACCCTTGAAGAACAGGCAAAAGTAATCGTTGCCCCTAGGAGCAACAACGAGCTTGATGCCACCAAGTTGAAGAACCAATTCCCACAACTCCTCTCCATTAAGGATTCGCTTATCAAGTACGTGTTCAAGCCAAACCAGAAGACTGCTTGAATTGGACCCTCCCCCTCTCTTACTAAATGGTAAGTTTTTCCCTATTGCTTTTAAGTGTTTTGTCCTTTTCTCCTCAGTTTCAACTTCACGTGCATCATGCACACTATCTAATAGTTGCTATCTTGTATTTTTAACTTTTCCATCATCAATAAATTGGATTGAGGTGATTATTTTTCATCTTTTCAATTTTACTTTTTGTTGGATTATTAGAATTTTAGTTTGATTTTGGAGAAAGCTTCATCTCCGCCAAAATGATGACCGACACTTGAGCTGTGTGCTGTCACTCTCGTTTTGAACTTTAGGACCAAAAGAAAAATAATTTGGCAGGATGGCGTTGGAATTTCCAACAAAAAGCTCTGTTTCTTCCATTAAAACATTTCACCTGCGGACTGCAAATAATTATTCTCTTGCTATGTTTTTGAATTAAGGAGAACCAAAACTAAAAATTAATTGCAGATTTAGCCCGCCCATGTCTGTCTCCTACATTGTTGTTTGGACGATTAGTCTGTATGCTCGTAAACCTCTATGGTCAGACATCCCTTTCTGAGATCGACAGCGATAGGTTTTTCTCGCCTTCCTTGGAACTTCATTTAACTCAGTTTTTATGCTTTAATAATTTAGTAAGAAATATTGCTTTTTTCCACCTATCTATTGTTAATTAATTATAATATATATATACAAAAATAGAATTACCTTACTAAAATTTGATAAGCAGCAGTTAGACAATCTTAAACTTAATATAAAAAAGTATTGATTATAAATTATTAAATTTAATGAAGAAAATACTTACTTTTAAGTTATATCTTACTTGACGATTTTCATTTCTTTTATACTCTACGTAATCTTATTTTGGTGATTAATAACATTAAATTATTAAGAGGTTAAAAAGGTAATAAAATTGGAATAGACCATACAATTTTTGTGTCATTACATATATCTACCAACAAATAATACAAATCATTATAATGTTTTAAAGAATATAACAGTTATGCTAACATCTCATATATATAATACATGATAAGAAATTTCAATACTTATTTGATTAGTGAGAGGAAGTCAAGATCCGTCTTTTTCCTTCTACACAAGAAAGATAATTAAAATAACTTGCACCAATTCTTTTACATATTAAAGTCTCTTCATAAATTTTTAAAAGGGTATTTTAGTGAAAATTTATTTGTTTTAAACTAAAAGCCCATAGTTAATTTCTTTTATGCATAATAATAAATAAAATTTATTCTTATAATTAAAATATGTGAGAAATAAAGTATTTTTAAGTAAAATTTGTTGTTGATATTAAAAACATATAATATGGTATGTAAATATGTTTTAATGTTACATATGGTTCAATTAATTATATATTTTAATAAATTAAAATATAAAATCATTTAATTTTATTTTTTTGGAAAGTTAAAAATGTTGTAGCTATTGGTAATACGTCCTTGCTATTATAATTATTTATAAAAAGTGAATAATTCATTACCGTTAAGAAATACAAATATGCACTCGTGTAAGCAGTAATATCATCATGCTAGTATGATATAACCAAATTATATAAGCAGTGATCTCATAATCCACCCCGTCCACTTAATGTGTTAGTATGTTGGGATACAAGAAATGATCTCATCATCCACTTATGTTCTCTATAAATAGAAGATCACTTGTCATTTGTAAATAAAGTGAGTTCATGAAATAAACTAATTGCTTGTTTCTCTGTCATAATTTAAACTTCTTTTCGCTATTATATCTTCAATTCTTTCTATTATAATAATTATATTGTGTAAATGATATATGCTAAATAAACTTTACTTTCGGCATGATTGTCTAATATTATACTTATGTTTTGGATATCTTTAGAAGATTTGATATTCAAAATGAACTATATTTCATGTTGAGTTTTGCTTCTACCTCTTCAAGGAAAGGGAGCAAATTGAGTTAATTTAGAGCAACTTTAAAAGACGTAAAGAAAGACTTAAGAACTTGTCATTGTGGTTACTAGTTCTGTTCTCCTATGCCGCATTATGTTTCTCATTAAATCCACAATCTAAGGAACATAGCACCTACATGACAACTTATTTGAGTCGTATTCTAATAGGTTTCATTTTTGTCTCTCCTTCCTCACCCTACACACTATCGTATTCAACCCATGTTTGCCAAAATGCGATATACACGATCCTATGCTATATATGTCCAATGTTGGCAATGATGATCTATGCAAAAGTCATAGAATATGATGATAAGCAACAAAGTATGTACATAGATCCGTGCTGGAGTCAGTTTGACATTAAAATTTATGGTTTTAATTATTAAAACAGGAGACAGTTGGAAAGAAAGGAGTTTTTAGGCGATGTAAGAGTTTGAAAGGTAGAAGAGTCATTTAGAACCCAAAAACAATAAGGAAAGATAAAGGAAAAGTCAACAATAGAGGAAGAGCAAGGCAGTCATCGAGATTCTCATGAATTCAAGACTCAAGACTTTGATGATGACTTCTTTATCTTTTATTCTTTCTTATTTCTATTTTGTCATTTTATTTATTCATGATCTAATTAGGATATACATTTAGGTGGGATGGACCTTAGGATGTAACGTTTTATATTAATCCTTGGATTTAATGAAATACCTAATTTGCTTGACATTTATCCATGTTCTTATATTGATTTAATTAAAGGAACAAAAGTTGAAGTTTCAATTATTTGATTCATATATTGAGACTGAGAGACGATGTGTATGGTTAGATCATAACATGATAATGAGGGTTAGCTGAGTTACACGAGAGAGGATTGCATAATCTTTTTAGGTTAGGATAAAACCTATCATGACAATTCACAAATTCGATTAAAGCATTCTTAGATTGTGATTGACTTATGTTAAGTTAGTGTCAACATTATTATACTATAAGTGCATGGTATAGTTGTAGCTAATACTGACAAATATGAGTCAATCCCACAAGGACAGTAAGTACTAGTAATTAATATTATTCTATTATCTAACCTAAGAATTGATTGTGGATATTAATTAAAGAAGCTAAAATTAGGCAAATAAAATAAACAAGCAATATGATTCAAGCAGAGAATTGCGAAATCACTAAGTTAATTATTTATATCAAATGGTTAGTATCTAGGTTTCGAATCTCCCTAAAGTTTTAACTGACCTTTTGTCATGCAATTTTGTTAATGATTAGTTAGATGGTGGAGACTCTTAAGTTATGTTAGTAGCTGACCTTGAGTCTACTAACAACTAATCCTAAGGTTTCTAACCAAATTACTCAGGTTAAATTTTATAGGATTACGTTACCGTTTTATGAATCCCTATATTAGTTTTGACCTTAATCTAGAAGAATTATGCCATCCTATCTCTAGAGTTGCAATCAACTCTTTTCAATTATCGTGGATCTATTCAAACCTAGGATTTCTTAATTGTTACGTTTGAAATTAAATTATGGCCTAATATTTCTAATTACTAGAACATAAATAAATAGGTAATTGGATTGTAACAAATCAATCAATCAATTGCATTAACAAAATAATCAACATATGTTAAGGTATCCAAATAGGGTTCATCTAACCTAAATACTAATGAAAAATTTAAATAAACGTTGGTCAATACGAAATTAGATATAAATATACAAAAAACTAAATCGAAAACAACGAAATCATAATTCTAAATCTCCCAAATTGTCTCTATCGAGTATTTCGGTGATGTAGATATCTAATCTTGTATTATGATGGATTCATCAATAAAATCGTTGTGTCTCCTGTTCTTCTAGCTCCAAATCGCCTCTAGAAAACACATAATGTTTCCTACTTCCTCCTCTCAATTGCATCCGAAAAGCGTCTTTTATATGGAATTCTAGGTTTGGAATAATGCAGAAATGTATGATCTTGAAGAAGTATATGGTTATATGCATGGCCGTGCATCCCTTCAGATTGTCAAATCTTCATTTTACGCCATGTTTTTGTCTAAATTCTTCTCCTTTAAGTTCATGAAAACCTTTAGAAAACACATATTGTTTCCTACTTCCTCCTCTCAATTGCATCCGAAAAGCGTCTTTTATATGGAATTCTAGGTTTGGAATAATGCGAAAATGTATGATCTTGAAGAAGTATATGGTTATATGCATGGCCCTGCATCCCTTTAGATTGCCAAATCTTCATTTTACGCCAAGTTTTTGTCTAAATTCTTCTCCTTTAAGTTCATGAAAACAATTAAAATCTGTATATATACTTGAAACAAATTAAGTAACAAATATATACCAAAAGTAATAAATATAAAGCGAAAACATATCCAATATGGGATTAAAAAATGCTCAATTATCCATCTATCAAATATCTCAACACTTAAGCTTTTGCTTGTCCTCAAACAGACTATAATCAAAATTTTAAATTTTACAACATCATTCTGCTGTCAATTTCAACATGTCCATTTATGCTATACAATATCATATCCTATTGAATCAAATTAACATACAATCATAGTCCCGTTGCCCTAAAATTAACTTCCTAAGTGATATTAATAATAATCACATCAATAATTACATTAAAATCAAAAGAATATCTTTTTACACCCTCACCAAGATTTTCCTTAATGCACTCAAGTGTTTAGGGTGAAAAGTATGAAAACTCTCAATCTATGCATAGTAGAATTCTTACCATATGCTTGGAATAAAATCGCATCTCTACCACTTATGTACAAACTAGAAACAAAAATAAAAAAGTTTGTGTGTATGTTGTCATGGGGCTTAGGTGCAGTACGAATGAGACAATAAAAAGGGTTTAAGTGAAGGAACTTTACTCAAAGAAATATTACAAGAATTGTTTACAAAACACATAAGTCCTTTCATCACAAATCTAATGGTACCACATTTTTTTTATCTATGCTTTTTTTTGGAACTTCATAATAAACCATTTCGAGCATTCAGTATCACAATTCAACAGATATTGGACCTTTTACAAATTTCAAGTCTCAAAAAATAAATAAAACAAATACTTCAAGGTTCAAAATAATTAACATTTCTTCAAAGAAAAGTAGGATAAAGGTTAATATGTGGGTTTAATCAAGAAAAAAGGCTAAGGTTTAACTTGATTGTTCCTAAAGGTAAACTTTTAGATATGGTGATTTTCAAAGAAAAAAGCTAAAGTAAGTTGTTCAATCTAAGTGCCTTC
>JANIPM010000233.1:57558262-57571970 GCA_027478405.1 Erythroxylum cassinoides | reverse complement strand
CTATGTGAAAAATTCTTACAATCACACAATTTTTTCTCTCACCCAATCCCCCAATACACCAACACACTCATAAAGAAATACAAAAGACAAACTCTCCAACTCTCACCTCAAAAGAGGAATTTAACTAAAGTCAAATTTATCATACAAATCTTTGACTTTGGTTTGATGTACTAACTAAGGAGGTAGCAACCTCCTTATATAGGTAAGAGTCTTACCTCAATTATTGTCTCCAACCAATATGAGACAACAAAGGAGCCAAACCCAACAATTACAAATATTAAGGGGTAAAAAATCAAATAAAAACATTAACTTGGAACGCACTTTCTGTCATCCATTTGCATCGCCTGATGCAGGCGTTATGTAAAGTTTCTATGTTATACACGCACTCGTATCATTTCACATTCCTTAAAATGGTTACTCACTTAAGTACAATTTAATAGAGACTAATGGCAGATATTAATTAGTTAGAAACCAAAGTAAGGCAATAATGGACACAGATCCAGAATGATATATAGAAAGACGTATTATTTAAATCTTAAATGAGCACTGAATAACTGAAAATGACAATTTAGATAAAATCATTAACTGAATATGAAAGTTCTCGAAAGTGTTGGTTAATTATAATTCTGCCTGAGGAAGTTGTTCTTGAGAAACTTGGAGGAGCCATCGAATTTGGATTGTTTCAATAAGTAGGATGAAGAATTGGTAGCACCAGGCAGAACATTGTACACGACCAGTGGGCTTCTTACCACATAAACATCGTCTTTCCAAACGATCGCACCCGATACTATTGGTTGCTGAGAAATAACTGGACCATTGACGCTAACCCAGAATGTTTTTGTCTCTCCAATGTTGGAAAATGTCAGGACTGGTGGATCCACAGTGACATTAAACAAGCTTGGAATGTTCCAGCTGGCAGTGTAAGTAGAATTTGGTGAACCAACATTGGTAACAGTCCTAGCAAAGACTGCCTTAATTGGCTGGCCATCTTCAACAGCCAAAGCAAATGATGGGTAATTCAGATCCCAACCTCTTCCTGGTAATGTGCTATTGCAATAGCTGCTATTATCACCTGTAATCAATCTAATGTCCGTGGTGTTGTAACCTTGTTTACATAGGAAATTTATGTAATCCGCTTCTGAAGTGTTATAAACAAGACCAGGTTGTGTTGCTGCTGTTAGATTGATATGACCCGATCCGTATGCAAATTCAAGCTCGGGATGCTTGTTTGGATCAACTACAAAAGCTGTTCAAAACGACCCCAAATGGGCACATCAGTGGATCAGACATATATATTGAAACATAATTAATGCACCAAAAGAAAGTGGAAACTTTGTTCACCTGTGGTCATGAGTGCTGATTTAATGGCTGCCGGAGACCAGTTGGGATGAGCAGCCTTCACATGGGCAGCGGCGCCACTGACATGAGGACAAGACATGGATGTGCCGGAGATTATATTGAAGTCTACACTCCTTTTGTCATGAAAGTAGATTGAAGGAGGTGCAATAGGAGACCAAGCAGCGAGGATGTCCACGCCAGGAGCAGTGAGATCAGGCTGTTAACATTCACTCATAAAAAACATTCAATATAATGCTTCACTATGGAGAGATGGTGAAACTTAATAAACTAAAGCTCTCTCGTTGACAAATGATGATTACCTTGAGAATATCTGGTGTGATAGGATTAGGTCCTCGTGAAGAAAATGATACAACACGAGGTGCAACAACATCCTTCCAAGTCTCACCAATTAGAATAGTCGCAGTTGGATTCCTGAAAGAGTATCTTATGGTCTTAGTTTAAAAAAGAAATGCATTAGTTTACTAACTATATATTGTCATTAGATAAAGAAGATTGAGGTTAATTTACTCCGTGGATCTGATGTAGTCCAAAATCTTTTGGGCGTCTTCGGTACCGATTACTGTTGCTGGAAGAGGGTAGCTGAAAGCAACATCGGAGAAGAATGAATCTGCCATTATGACTCCTACACCATTAGATGATAAAATGGCAGATCCATCATTGAGGGTGGGAGAACCATCACTGAGGGATTCGCAGAAAACAATTTTTCCAGACACTTTATAGGAGTTGAGGGTTCCAGGATAACAGTATCTGGCGATGTCTGTGTCAGCTCCTGCAGAGTAGTTTGCTGCATCTCCTCCCCATACCAGTGAATAAGAGGTTCCATTCAGATTGAAGCTGTTAATGGAATTTCCCTGCCATTTTGCCATATCATAAATTTACGTCTGTGAAACAACATGTAGCATATCATATACGTAAAAAATGTATAACAAATAGCATGTAACCCACAAGATAGATTTGTCCATTTCCAAGAACCACTTGTGAAACAAATTTCCTGTCAATAGTGCTGGCAGCCACTGTCAACGACCAAGGTGAGTAATTAGAAACCGAATATGGATAAGGGCCTGAATTGCCCGCAGAATTGGAAGTGAGAATGCCACGTCTCATGGCATGGAAAGCACCAATAGCGATCACATCTTTCATATAAGGGACAGGCCAACCAGAACCAAGGGACACAGATATAATGTCAACACCATCGGCAATGGCGTCATCAAATGCCTTAAGGATGTCGACACTAGAGCAACCGAATGACCAACAAACTTTGTAGACAGCTATCCTTGCATTGGGCACTCCACCTCTTGCTGTTCCTTCGGCTAATCCATAGTAGCTTGCACCTGATACCTCCCTTCCAGCAGCTGTTGAAGCAGTATGACTTCCATGTCCCTCGGTGTCTCTAGGAGATATGATGTCGTCGGAATTTTCACTTGAATTGTGGCTTTTGTAGTACCTGGCTCCGATGATCTTACTGCATGTTGAAATAGTGTCTCATTGGTTAGGGGATGAAGTTCATTGTGTTTAAGTTGTCATTCAAACCCCACAGATGGTTTCGGAAGATCTTGGATAGATATAACTGACTGCTTAAACTTAAAGCTCACTTGTTGCAGGTAAAGTTGACATTCTGACAAGTCCCTTTCCATTTAGCAGGTGGAGCAGTCATATTGTAATCACTGAAGCTCGCAGATTCTGGCCAAATTCCTGTAGCATAGAACATTGGGAAGTTTCTTATCAGCAGCCAATCATCTTACAAAACCTTGACAAACTGAAGCAACTGAGTATAGAACTCGAACCTGTGTCTAAAAGACCGACGATGACATCTCCTTCCTGAGGAGCTAGTAGGTTGCTTTGGGATTCGGAGAAACTCATGAAGTTCCACGACCTTGTCGTGTGAAGCTTAAGTATCTGATCGGGTATCAAAGATATTACTCCTTCCATTTCTGCACCCAACTTTCATGTTACCACTCCGTATAAGTAGCAAGTTAAATTTATTATTTCTAAGTGAAGTAAATACCTTTCATTTTTTCGACCTCTTCATCTAATAACTTAGCCGCAAATCCATTGAAGCTCCTTTCGTAGCTATGAACTAGCGACTCTCTTGCTGAAAAAGTACTGCGCATTTAAAAACACGCCGATAATTAATGTTGGGTTATAAAATTCGACCACGAAAGGTTGATAAGTGATGATTAACTAGTGGCTGTGCCTCCAAGAAGGAGCACTGAAGCATTGCTGAATGCTAAATATATAGGAGCTGTAGGCTTAATGAATTCAATTTTTACAAAAGCAAAATGCTATAATTCTAGGCAACTTGAATTGTTAAAAATTTTAAACGTTGGAATTAAGCTGATGGAGTGATAGATATAGGATTATATTTTGAACCTTCCAAGTACAGTTTGTAGCATGGAGTGATGAGCCTCGGCAGCAGAATAACTTCCCCGCGGCTTGTCGCCCATGTATATAATGTGAACCTACAAAGTGTCCACAACAACTTTTAGCACATCTTAATCATGCATATACACTACTTCGAAACGAATTATAGCATGTAATGGCTCCACCTTCCTCTCATCGCCAATTCCATGCACCAGAAATGATGCAAGCAATAGTGAGTAGAGAACCCAAACCATAAACCTTCCTGTCTTGGCCATCGAAACCCACTCTTGATTCGTCTGTGGAACTTGGGCTGGGTTTGATACTTCTTGCTTAATGTCAAGCCCCAGTATATATGCCATCCAAGTTTGACTTGTAAGAATCGCACAATCTCGTCTATTGCGAGCTTGCCGCCATGAGGCGGCTTTTGTCGGTATATATCTTATTAAGTAAAGATCCCTGAGCGGCAGTGCCTTCTATCTGCTATCAAAAGACATTGTTGTGCACGTCAATTTTCGTCTCGTTTTGCTGTCTAAACTGGTCATAAAATACACTAGTCGTTCAACTCGAAAGCATTGTCAGAGTTGCCAAAAGGTGTTCCTTCTTCAATTGGAATAAGGATTTGAAAAGAGAAAAAAAAAAACCAAAAAAACAAAATGAATGTTGGTTTCTCGTGTCTTACGACAAGCTATTTGCAGGTCATGTAGTTAGTAACAATCAAAGAGAGAGGAGGAATAAGCTATTAGAAATGATATCTCAGAAAAATATTGACAGTACATAATAAGAAATTTAACTTAATAAAAATTAATTAAAATTATTTTTTAATTTTTATATTCCATATAATCAATTTCAGAAAAAAAAAAAGTTACTCAAATAATTTATCTGAAACAACTAAACATAGATAAGAGAAATGAAATGAGATTGTTTTCATCGTTAATAAGAACTCTTTATATATCATAATTGTATAACTTCAGAAAAATATTGAAAAGATAAATAAAGAAATAAATTATATTTTTTGGAAAATTTAAAATTAAATAAAAAAAATTCTTTTAATTAGAAAAATTAAATTAACTAAAAATAAATAATAATTTTAAGATTCTTTTCTATTATTAATAAAATATTTGTAATTATTAAAACTTTATAATCATAACATTAAAAGACAATTCGTGAAGATAAAAAGAATAACAAAAAGTATGATCTAAAATTTGAAGTTAAACTAAAAATGGATAATGCTTTTTCAAAAGAAATTATCTAAAACAAATGATTCGTGAAAACAATGTGGTTAGACAAAAGAGAATGCAAAAATTCAATAATTATAAGGACTAAAATTTAATTTTAAAAAATTAAGAAAACATAAGAAAAATAATATATTTCAAAATAATTACGTTTCCTTATTATGCCATAATTCTTATTTTAATAGGTTAATATTTATAAAATATTTAAGTGTGTATTGTATGTTACTAGCAAAATGAAGGGAAAGGGTTATTTTGTGTAGGGGATAATAAATTAAACTGTGCTTAATTTTTTAAAGATTTTTATTTCATTGTTAAATTTTAAAAAAATTTAATTTAATAACTAAGCTCGTAGAAATAAGATTAAGATATTATTTTTATATAATCGCATAAGAGAAAGTTTTGATCAAATTAATGCGAATTTTGAAATGTGAAAATTATAAAAAAAATTAATACTGAATTGATAAATTTTAAGAAACATTATATTTTTTTGATTTGATATCTTTTTAGTTAATAATTTTATTGCGCATTTATGATCATTATTTGGTTGTCTTTCCCACTTCATATAATCCTCACGAACGTGTGCCTTGGTCCCATCGTTTTAAATAATTCCAATAACCTCTTCTGCTACTGGTGCTGTTTTAACTTTTTTATGACCGGTTTTAGCATTAAGCACACAAGTTGAATAAACATAATATACATATTTTGACGTACAGTTTGTCACTGCATGATTTCATAATAAATACTTTGTTAATTTTTATTATATAATCAAAAATACATCTACAATTTATATATTAACGTTTAGGGCTTATTTATTAAATGCTATTCGTATATATAAACATCAGCATTTGATGTGCACAAAGCAAAGCTTTAGACAGCCCATGGCGCACACAAAGTCCATGAGCTAAAACAAAAGTGAGCTAGCAACCATCTGGCAAGGGTACGAAAACCTCGACTCCCAATCAACGTCCTCTCTTTTGTTTATTGCTGAAATTTTAAATTTTCTGAAAATTTATTTAGAGAGTTACGATGATAATGATGTAATTGATATTTACGAGTGCTAACTTATTTTCAAATCTGATTAACTATTTTTTGAAAATTTTAAAATTAGTTATAAGATTGGGATTCAAATATAAAATTTTTTAATTAATAGGAGATCTATCATTTTTAACCAATTTCTTGAATCTTTTAAATTTTAAAATTATTAAATATTAATTAAGTCCTAATTTTTTAAAATTTAATTAAATATTATCATTATTAAAAAAATAATTATAAAAAAATGTTAAGCTTTACTCAATCTTACAATACTAGCTTGAATTAAGGAAAAAAAAAAGAAGATGAACTTAATTAAGTTTTTTGTGCTAAATCTTTACAACGATTACATGTTTTTTTCACATAATTATTTTATTATTTAATAAATGTGAATTATGATTTGATTGTTCGGTCATATTGATTATTTTTCCTACAATGACAGTCTACTTTTACAACTCCACCTACAATTCAAGTGGATGCAAGCACATACCTTAGGAGGTGGAGGATTTGGAAGACTATAAGAAGTGAAAATTAGGGTTTGTTTTGGAGGAGAAGCGAGAGCAAAGTTAGAACTTAATTGAAGAAAATGGAGTTATAGAGAGTGTGCATAAAAGGGTTGTTCGTAATAATGTTTTTTTTAGAAATTAAAAATTTTTCATTAAATATAGCTAAAATTACATAATGAGAAGATTTTTTCTCGTATGGGAGAGCCACTAAACAACTGAACCCAAAATAAGCATAAACGACATCGTTTACAACTTTCAAACAAAGACCACGAGCATTAGACTCTTAGGGTAAAACTAACTACTCCTTTCGCGAAGCTTCGAGCTTTTTCCAAATTAGGTCAGGCGATTATGTTGCGATAGACAAAGGTCTGGGTTGTTCGTAATAATGTTGATGAGGAGACTTTCTAGTCTAGGTATTACTACTTTAGAAGCTCAAGCATGATAAGGGCTTGAGAGTTAATCTCGTGAAACAAGCAATATCTACTGAGGAGGGGTACTTGAGTTGGGATGTTGATGATAAAGAAGAAATGATTAAGTAAGAGGATTAAAAAAATCATTAAAAAGTTAAGGATTTAAGGAAAAAGGGAGCTCAAGTAGTGAAAAAGTTGTCAAATACAAGAAAGTGGAGCATATAAATGAAGTTAACACAAGGGATAATCAGGGTTATGAAATAAAGATAGGTAGTAGAGAGTATGTACGTATATCTGATGACGGTGACAAAGTAGTTAGTGAGAACTAGATTTAGAGAAGAGTAAAGAAGAATTTCCATTAAAGTTTGATGAGAAAGTTGGTGTAGAAGTGAAAGGTTATAGTCTTTTAAAGATAGTGAATTATCGGTGGTATCAAACCTTCAATCAATGGTAGAAGAAGAAGATCTAGATGGGATAAGATTAAAGACTGAGCAGCACAGATGAGAAGAAGAGACCAATGGGTTAGAGTGAAAGTCCAAATAAGATTGATATATAGAAACGACTGAATATTTTTTAAAAAATATATGAATATATATCTATTAGCATGGTTTTATAATTGATAGAGAGTAATAAAAAAACTATCTAAGAAGAATGACATATCAGATGTCAATGGTCAGTGACAAAAAAATAAAAAGACTATAAACTCTATCTATATTGTATTTCCATGGAAAGGTGATGTTGACATTTTAAGCATATATGTAGGTTCTGATCTAATTGACTATTTTGTCCATAATTTGATATGGTTCTTATTTCAAGGCAATGAATCTCCTACTATTTCTTTCTCGTCATATGTTGTAAATCCTAATGGTAAAGGTAGCTTAGAAGAGTGTGGCATTAGGGACTCCTTTCTATGATTTGCAATTAACCCAATTCAACTCTTATTCCTAATTGTAGCAACCATTATTATCCAATAGTAGATGTAGAGTCAGCTCCAAATAGCCTTATAGAAATTGCATAGGAAGAAGAGATAATCTCCATTTCGACAACCATATTACAAAGGAAGCATAAATCATTTACCTTGTCTTTCCATTGACTGAAGGTTTTTAACCTATTCTTGACTGCCAGATAACTGATAAAGAAAGCCTTGGGGAAAAAAGTGTTCTTCCATAAGAGACTAAACCAAGGTACCACAATATGAGGGATAGCAAACAATTTTGAATGGTTAGAGTACATACCATTCGGGTTAAACCCCTAAGTGTTGACATCCTCATTATCTACCTCATTTAGTGGAGTTAAGTAATCCAGAAGAGAGTGAAAGCCTCTAAAATTGCCTTGCGATGCACCATTCTCAATCAGGTATGAAAACTTGAGATTCAATGGTAGTCTATTCCTTAACTATTGAAGTTCAAAAACATGTACAAATAGACTATTTGGAAGCCAATTATTAAACCAAAACCATCTCTTTTCACTATTTCCAATTTTGTGTTTAATGCAAGGATATATATAGCATCCCTCAACTCCATCATTTGCTTTAGAATCCAAGAATCTTTTTTAAAATCAGTTTGTCAAAAGTTAATATGCTTCAAGTAATATTCATGTATCCGTTTAATCCATAAGGCATTCGAATCAGTATATATTCTCTATAGTCTCTTACACATTAAGGCATTTTGCATCGTTGAAATAAAGATGATACTAAGGCCTCTGTGCTTCTTTGGAATAGTAACTTTACTCCATTTAATCTGAGCATTTTTAGAATTATCAAGTTTAGCTTACCATAAGAATGTCTTCATTGGTCTGTCCATCTCCTTTATGGCTTTCCTAGGCAAAGCAACATGCATAGTCCAATGAAGCTGCAAACTGTTGAGAACAAAGATAATAAGAGTGATCCGGGTGACATAGGAAAGAAATCAATTTTGCTATGCCATCACCTGATTTTTCAGCCTTTAAATGATAGGTGTACAATATGAAAATTTTAGCTTATATGCTATAATATGAACTCCTAGATATTAGAAGGGATTTGGGAGAGCATTCAGCCAAGTAATCCACTAGATTCACTATTGCTCACATCATGAGAAGTATATATGTTGCTCTTAGCTGGATTGTGTTTTAGGTCGAGCCATGTAGCAAAGGAAGCCAGAACTTGTATCAAAATGTTAACATAATGTTCGTCAGCTCCATACATCAAAATCAAGTCACCAACATACATGAGATTTGTAAAATTGATATCCCTATAGTTATGATGAAACTTGAACCCTTGGTGGCAAGATATAAGTTTGTCAATAAGCTTAAAGAAACCCTCCATGACAAGTGTAAACAAATATGGCGATAAAGGATCACCTTGTTGAATTCCCTTAGTTATTTTAAAATGCTTTATCGGGACACCATTAACTAGTACATTGAAAGTTGGAGTTTGTATTCATACGATGATCCATTTGATAAAAATTAGAGGAAGGTGCAAAGCTTAAAGATATTGATGGATGAATTACCAACTAATAGTGTCAAAAGCTTTAAAGAAGTCTACCTTTATCAGGCAATTGTTGAGTTTTTTACTAGAATTGTAGTCCTTTAGTAGTTCTTGAATCAATAGAATATGATCTCCATCATAACTATCTGAGAGAAAAGCTCCTTGTGCTATGTTCACGATATCATAAATGGCCAATTTGAGCCTTTCTGCAGTAGCTTAGATATCACCTTATATATCATGTTGCAACAGGAGATAGGATGAAAATAATTTATAAGACAAGGCTATTTCTTTGGAATCAAGCAAATAAAGGTACGATCGATTTCCTGAAACAATTTTGAAGAATCAAAATGTTCTAGAACAGCCTCAGCAAAGAGTTTACCAGTGATCTCCCAAGCATGTTGGAAGAACATAGTAGAAAAACCATCAAGGCTAGGAGATTTTGAAGGATGTAAGCTAAAGAGGATTCTTTTAACATCAACTTTTGTGATGGGTGAGATCAGAGAATCCTTTATGCTTGGATCAACACTGCAATCAAAAAGTCATCATGAAGCATGGAGATCTTATTGATATTTCATTTAGCCAGCGAGAATGAGTGAAAAATAATTGGTATTAGAGTTACCGTCCTTTAACCAGTTAAGTCGAGCTTTTTGCCTCAAGACTAAGTTATAAAATGTAAGAGCTTCCTAATATTCCTGTAAGCATGTCAATTCTACTTATCTAAATGTAGAATTGTGAGGATAATGGTAGTAATTATCTTAGGCAAGATTGAGCTTCTCTTTAAGAGTTTGTATATTAGAATTTCTGCTAAGCGTAAATGTCTTAAGAGCAGCCTTCACTAGGTGTAATTTGAACATAAGTTGATAGGATTTAAAACCTATTACCTCAGAGTTCAAACAACTGATAGCAACTTAATGAAAACCATCCATACTAGTAATAGCATTGAAAAATATGAAGGGGGCTGACATTGTTCTGGAATCAGTGAGCCTCTAGATCCATATATAAGAATCATCTGATGTTAGGTTTTTGCCAAAATGTACAAAAGAAGGTGGAAATTGGGTCGGACATATAGAGTTCGCTAATGATCTATCTGTTTTCTTCCTGAAAAAGAAGGTTGCCTTGCTAATTATTAAACTAGGTAAGTAGCCTTCCTATAGAGTGAAGGTTAACCAAATCCATCCTCATTAAAAAGGTTGATAGTTTTGTGGTCATACTGAGATAGTATCTTCTATCCCCTTCCATTTCATTCAAGTTGAATGAGCAATAGTTAAAGTCCCTTACTACAATCCCTGGTGATTGAATGTTGAGTTGTAGGTTATACAAACCCATTCATAATAGGTCCCTCTAAAAATGAAAATTGGAAGCATACACTAAGGAGATATCAAATTCGACACTCAGATTTGTTAGCTGACAATGTAGATGTGACAATTAATATGTTTCTTCTAAGACTCGAACCTCAATCAAGTCAGTATTATAACAACAAATGATCCTGCCATTATAATGTGAGCTGTGATTAGTGTAAAGCTTCCAAATAGTGCCCAAAAATCTTAAACTAAGATGTGTAAGAGGATCCTTTATTTTGGTTTCAAGAAGACCTATTCTAACATTTTTCTTGTCGCTCATTACCTTTTTCACCACTAACTTTTTCAAGGGGTCATTCAACCCTCTAGTGTTTCATACAAGGATTAACATGGGAGGGGAAATCCCCTTTAGTTTTCTGCTTACCTTTCTTCTTAGCTACTCTCCTTCTGGTAGCTTTAAGAAGGATATTGTGTTCATAAGGACCAGATTTAAATGTTTCAATAGCATAGGGACTACTACCTGTCTCCTGGTCAACTCCATTGTCACTTATGATAGTGTCACTGTTGTTTACTAGTTCATCCAATTCAACTCCCCATTCCCTGGTATTAATGTCATTGCCCTATAGCTTCTTTTCATAATGAACTGCTGCTATTTCCTGTCTACTAATTAAACAAATACATGCAAGAGGGTGGTGAATTATGTGAAACAAAATTTGCAAGGTACTTCAAAATTGATAATATTCTCTTCAACAAAATAAGTCTATAAATAGAAGGGTCCCATTAATTTTCAAAAGTTCCTGTTAACATTAAAAACAAAAGGAGCCTATCAATCGAAAAGAGCTTGTAAATGCTCAAGAGGAAGGAGCTTGTTAATTGATAGGAGCCTGCTAGTGCTCAAAAAGAAAGGAACTTGTTAATCGATAGGAGTCTATTACCACTCAAAATGAAAGGAGACTGTTAATCGATAAGAGCATGTTAATGCTCAAAAAATGAAAAGAACCTATGGCGATATAACAATAGAAGGAGCTTATTGTAAAACTGAAGGAGCCTTTTAAAAATACAAACTTATAATACAAAAATTTAAAAGCTAGGAAGAGAGAAAGAATGACAAAGTTCATTTATACTAGTTTGGCTTCTAATGAAGCCTACATCCAGTCCCCAAGTATTCATCTTGAGTATTTCACTATAGAATCCAAGTAGTAAATTTTCAAGAGTCTCTCCAAGCTCACAAGTACATAATTTTCAAGGTTCTCCAACCTTCCACACTTGTAGTGTTTAATGAACCTCTACAAGCTATCAATAAGAAATATGTAAAGAATTTAATAGTCTCTCTCAATAGAGTGATTTCACTTTCTAAGGCACAAAAAGTTTGATATAACTTTTAAGAATATTAATACTACTAAGGTATTTTGCAAGTCTCTTATGTGTTGCAAAAGTAGTGACTCTTTCTTAAGTAGACATGTTCCTCAACTAGCCATTGCTTATTCTACGCTATCATTTCTGCTGAAATCTTCGATATTCAAACGTTAAGATAAACATTTTATCAAGGCTTCCAAAACTAATTATTTCAATTAATAAGATCCTCCTAGATGTCATGGAATCATTTCTAATTAGGTAAGGTCATAAAGAAGGTTCATGCAAAAAAGAAGAAATTATCCTATGATTTTATTTTCTTTTTAAAATGATATCGTTGCCTATAATCCAATTTGAATTTTGAAATATTATAAAGTTATCATCAAAACCGTTAAACATAGACCTTGAGCTAACATCTACTATCACTCTTTATTTGTGTGTTGTCCAATAGTTGTGTATAAGAGCATTTGGAATTTTAGTCACTATAGTTGCAATAGACAGTTAAGTCAACTTCTCCCTTTACAGTGGCCTCAGTGAACTAGACTGAACATCATGCTCCATATTCATAACTTGCTTAACCCCACCATGTTCTATTTTATCATGCTCCATAAGTGAAACATCAACTTCAGCAGCCATTAATTCATCTTGCCACCCTATTTGGAATACTTTATAAGTTGGGATCCATTTTTTGTGTGGTGTTGCTTGGTTTCCATGGATAAGTAACTTAAATCTTGACAGTTTCCAATTCACTAGACTCTCCAAACCTTAAAATATCTAAGCTCTCAGGCAGTGGCGAGTTTTTCTGAATTTCTATACACATTTTGGCATAACAGATCTATTGCATTGTGGCAGTTTAAATGTCCACATAGATGGGCTTCCCTAGTGAGATGGATAGAAAACTCAACCCCTTAATTGTCTAAAGCTCCATTGGAAGAATGTGAAAATGGACCCATAGTGGCAATGCCTTTATCTTGCTCTGATCAAGTTCTATGTTAGGTTTCCACTTTTGCCCAAATAAGGGTTTTTCCCAAATATGTCAAGGCTCAAATTCTACAATTTCTATTAAATGCATATCATTATAGAATTTAAATAGAACATAACCATCTGCCCTCAACATCACCTTCTCTAACCTTTTACTCCATCTAATCTTAGCCCATGCTTCCACAACGAGAAAATTAGGTCTCTTGGACCAAAAATACCAATCGAAGATGCAAACTAAGCTTAAGCATTCCCCCTTAAGAGCTCGAGAGGTGGAGAACTAACCCCATCCTTAACCATATTTTGATAGTATTTATATTGGATCGAAAAAAAGAAAGTATGTCATATTTGGAGAAACAGTAGATTTCAAAACTTTTTAGAAATCTAAATTGCAGTGAAAGTAATATATCCAAATCATCATGTCAATCTATACATGATATGGTATAAGGATGATAATAAACATAAACAAGATAGAGATTATATTGCCGACTCTTTCTCTACAGCTTTAATTCGTTGTTACGCTATCCTATCCTTGGCAATATATCCTCTCCTAAGTGATTTATCCTCTTCTTCTTGTTATTGTTTCCACTTCTCAATATTGTATCCTCAACCAATCTGATCTACCACTAGTTCTTCTTGGACAACTTGGTTAACAAGATCCTTTGGTGGGAAAGGAGAAGAAAACTTTGGAGGAGAATTTTCTTAGAAGAAAGAAGAC
>JANIPM010000233.1:57528913-57540410 GCA_027478405.1 Erythroxylum cassinoides | reverse complement strand
AATTCAAAACAAGCACTCATAAGCTAAATTAAGCACAATATCTGATAATAAGAGCCAAAAAGTATAACAAAAACCATGAAATTGTCACCAAATAATATAGAAAAATTAGGTTCCATCAGTGCTCTAAAATTTGCCGCCCTATTTCTTTACCCTCTGCTCGAGACCTAATTTTGTCCTGATGATTGGTTGTGCTTTATTGACTGCTTAATGTGCAGCATACTGGATTGCAAATAGGTGGAAGTTGGAATAATGTGGAAATTTGGAAGTCGGTTAAAGAGAAGTGAGAGTGTTTTGAGGTTTTAAACTTAGAGAGATAAAGTTAAAATGAAAGTGATTGAAAATGAAGTATGAAGTGAATATATAGGTGAAGGAAGGGTAAAATGTTAAAATTTTAGCTAAAAATCACGTGGATAATTTTACCCTGCCAAATTTTTTATTTCTTTTTTCTTTTTTCCTTCTACACATTCCCTATATCACTTCCTAACTCTTTTTAGCTCTTTCACCTCTTTTTTGCTTACTTCCTTGATCACCTAACTCATGTCAAAATCCTATGCCTTCCCGACCTTATTTAGAAACGAAATAACCTAACTACATAATTCAAACTATCTAAGCATCAAAGAAAATAAAATGGAATTAACAATCCATAGGTTGCCTCCTATGCACTGCTTCTTTTCACGTCGGTAGCTCGACACTCTTCTTGTGCTTAAAGTGGTTCAAACGAATAGTGTAACGGTAGCGTAGTCATCGATCTTACTATTTGTACATGAGCTACCATGCCCGATGTTCCACCTTCCTTTTGTTTCACCTTCCTTTGCTTTCTCCTCTCCAATCGTTTATTTCTAAATGCATTCCCAAGATCCTCAATATCTTCCCATTGTCCTTCGAATTCAGTTTCTTTGATGTTAGCTAGAAATAAGGGAGAACTATTGTCATTCTTCGCCACAATGAAGGTTATTTGATTCTCTACAACCCTCAAAGTTAGTTCACCCCCATCAATGTCAATTATTGAGTGAGTAATAGCCAAGAATGGTTGTCCAAGGACCATAAGAGTTTCCATATCTTCTCCAATATCCAATACAAAGAAGCCTGTGGGGAAGGTCAATATATCAATCTGTAATTGCACATCCTTAATAATACCCTTCGGCTAATGAACTGTTCTGTCCATCATCTTCACTAGCATCGTAGTAGGTTCTAACTCTGCTAACCCCAACTTTTGACTAAAAGTATAGGGCATCATATTAATACTTGCTACCAAATCTACAAAGGACCTATCTATTTTAACTCCATTGATATTGCAAGGAATGTAAAAATCCCCTGGGTCCTCTTTCTTCTATGTTATCTTAGGGTTTTTCTTCCGTTATGAGCTCCTTAACCTTCTTATTGATTGATTCCTATAGTGTGAGCCGCATTTGCAGTTGTTCTATTATGTCCTCAACTTTGTTTAATTTAGCCTCCTAATAATTCCTCGTCACCTTACTTGAATGTGACTTTCGTTAAGTTAGAATAGGATACAAAAATTCAGGTTGAGATTTTTTGATTGGCTTAATTGCGAGCTCACTTGGAAGGAATTCCATATTTACTTGTCTTTCTCCCCCCATCTTCTTTCGTATGTTCAAGCTTCTTTTCTTGGGTCTGAATAATGACCATGATCCATTCCTTTGGGTTAGATTCGGTATTACTTGGAAGGATTCTTGCATTCTAAGTTAAAATTGCATCTACTAGTTGACCTACTTGGACCTCCAAATTGTGTATTGAAAAGGCGTGGTTCTTAGTGACTTGCTCGAATTTGATTTCAAGCCTCTTATGTGCTTCCTCCAAGTCTCCAATTTTATCTAAAATCCTATCCAACTTGGATTCCATTAAGCTCAGTTTATCTTGTTGGAAACCTGGTTGTCTTTGGGTTCTGAATTATCCTTGAGCATTGTTCGTCTAAGAGAAGTTAGGGTGATTCTTCCACCTAGGGTTGTATATGTTAGAGTAAGGATTGTTTCCCCCTCCTCATCCATATTGAGCTCTTATATAATTAACTTACTCCATATTGTTGTCCTTCATCAAGAAGCAGTCCATTATATCATGGTCTATCTGTCTATAGAGTTCACACTTTAGTTGCACGACTTTTACCAAAGCTAAGGAAGAAGCTTTCATATTATTAAGTTGTCGAGTTAAATTGTTGATTTTCACCTGCATCTTCGTCATTTGATCAACATCTATAACTCCTTTTTGTTCTCAGAAGGTAGTGGGTTATCTACTCCTCTTGTTCATCCATAAGCAACTATTACTTGTCATCTCCTCTATCAGCTCTTCTACTTCATCTACCATCTTTCTCATTAGTGATCCTCTTAAAGTTGCATCAATTATGCCTCTCGTATGTAGGGTTACTCCATTATATAATGTTTGCAATAAGAATTCCTTATGTAAGTTAAGGTGTGGGCATTTTCATTACAAGTCCTTGTATCGTTCCCACACTTCATAGATTAATTCCTCGTCACTTTGCTGGAAGTTAGTAATTTCCTTGATAATCTTTGTGGTCTTGGTAAGGAAAAAAATACTTGTCTAAAAAGGCACGAACTAGTTGATCCTAAGTGGTGACATTGACTAGGTTGAGAGAGTGATACCAGGCCTTTATTCTATCTCTTATAGTAAAAGGAAAGAGCCTAATTCTTACCGCTTCCTTCTACATCTAATGATACCAAAAGGTATCGTAGATTTCAAAGAAATTTACTATATGTGCATTGAGATCTTCATTCGTTAGTTCATAGAATTGTACATTCTGTTGAAGCATGTTTAGGAGGGCTAGTTTAATTTCAAAAGATGCTACTTAGATGGGTAGTCTAGCTACTCCTTAGTTAGCTGCATTGAATCCTAATCTTATGAAATCCATAAGGGTTCTTTAATGATGTCCTTTGTTTGCTTCGTGATCCAAATCTTGCGAAAATTCCTCGGCCATAGTTGCTTTTGAAATTTCTTCCTCTTTTTCACACCAAGCTTTCCTAATTGATTGTTATAATTGACTGATATTTGGCCCTAAGTATTCAACTGGATAACTTGAACTTCTCGTGACTCTTGTGTTCATGCAAGAGAATGGATTCTGAAATGGAAAGAAAGAACAGAAAATTAAAAAAAAACTATTTGAAACACCTTATACTAAATAACTAAACTAATTGACTCCCCAAAACGATGCCAAAAATTTAATCGGTGATTTGGTTGTGTGTAAGTTTTAATTAATAACTCTCGATAATCTACAAGCGCACGGTTCTCTAGCGTAGTACCAAAAGTGTCGATCCCATGAGTAGAGAAATAATCTAATCCTAAAATCTAAGGCCAAAACAAATAACAAAAATTCAAAATGCAACGAAACTAAAACGAGAATTTAATTCAGTCAATCAAATTAAGAATCAAACATAAAAATACTAATTACTAAGCAATTGCAACACATCTTAGAATCAACCGAAAGAAATTACCAATTGAGATAAAGGATATTTTACCTATCCTTAACGCTATCCTAACTGATTATGAATTATCGGATTGTTGGCTCTAGATTATCCTATAGTTGATTACTCAATCTCGAATTATAACCATTAACCCTAAATCATAAACCCTAATCAGATTATGGAAGTTGCAATCTCTCAATTCACAACCTATCTAAAACACTAATTAATTCTAAACTTCTCTGATAAACTATCAAAAACCTATGCAAGATCTCTCTTCTCACAAATTACCGATCTTATTCAATTCTGGTTCTATTAAATCACCTAATTCTCGTTAGTCAAATTTAATCATTTTTCATTCGATTCACCCTCTCAATTTGTTACCGAATTATGCAATAACATAATCAACCACAGCAAAATCCAATGAACACATAAACAATCAGATTTTCATTAATTCAAAAATAAAATTCCAATGTGAGTTTAGAACATTCTCGACATTCTCGACATTCTAAATAATAAAACAGAAAGAATAGGAAATACAATCTAAAATGGATGCCGGGAGGCAACAATGTTAAGAAACTCCTGATCCAGGAAGTACTTCGAGTTAGCTTCTTCTCCTCTTCTCTCTTCCTTCTTCTCTTCCTCTATCTCTCGATAATTTCTCTCTAGGGTTTCTCAAGGTGGCTTATGCAAAAGCTCACTTTCTGCCTCTTTTCTTGTTCTTTAAATATGCTTTTGTGTTTTAGGTATCCCTAGGGTTTTTTGGTGGGTCCAAAAGGTTTAAAAATCTCTCAAAACTTGATGTTCTTGAGTGTCTGTGCATCTACCCGATGCAGGCTATGATTGTGGGCCATTCCTTGGGTTTCTGTCACGATTGTGGCATGTAAGCCACGATCGTAGGCCAACTCTGGTGCTTATGTCATGATCGTGGCCTGACATACCACGATCGTGGGCTGTTGTTTCGACTCCAAATATCTCCGATAATTCTCCGTTCTTCAATATTGACTTTAAAACATTAACAAACACATCAAAATATCTGGAAAAACATAATATTTAAATTCAAAAACTTGTACTAACTTATAAAACACTTAAAACATAAATAATTAACAAACTAACATAATTCTAGCCTAAACACATACTAAATGATTGAAGTAACAGCTAATCATATATCAAACTATATCCTAAAATACGATGCAATTTACACTTATCATGTGTCTATAATAGCAAGCTTTTTTATCATTACTTTTATTTTTATATGTTTATTCACTGGTATTGGTAGGTCCTATTTATTTCTAACTTGTCAAGCTAAGAAAATCTAAGTTAGATTGTAAAAGTAAAGTTACTGCTTCTCTTAATATCACCTATTGCCAAAAGATGTTTTTTGTTTCAAAATTTGATGTTTACTACTTCTTCTCAACATTGCCGCAATATAAATTGAAAACTTAAAAGACTCTAGATATATTATATCTTCTAGGTTACATTTATTGGCAGAAAAAGAAGCGTAATTTAGCCCAACTCCTAAAATATGGGTATCTTTCCTTCTGATACTTTTGTTTTATATGATAACTATAAATTTTCAACGTAAGGCATTCATAGAGTTTGCCTTTCCTTAATCAATTACAATAACTCACAAAAACATTCAACAAAACATGAAGTTATTTGTTTATGAAAAGATTAAAATGACATAATCAGAGCTAATTCACAGTCCTCAATACTTTGGCTGTACTACAGCTAGGAACCTATATGATTGACATCATAGAAATGTGAAATTTGACTAACACCACTAGAACCTTATCTTTTTCTCAAGGAAAGGAAGAACAAAGGTAGAAAAAACAAATTTTTCTAACACTAGTTAAGCCTTATTTGTAGAATAGGATAATCTTTTTTAAATAACATAATGTTGTTGATTTATTAACATTTCACTTAATTTATGCCAATTTTAAAAAGTTCTTCACTAAATTAATTTTTTTTTAAATTACATACTATTTAATTTGTTATATTCAAAAATATTTGATAATGTAAATAACTTAAGTATCTCTTCAGTCGTTGATAGATGAAGCTTAGGCCCGAAAATCCGTACCTCGATCACAACGCAGGTTTACTTAAGATTGTAATCAAGTGCAAATGAGTTGGGCCCTGTCATTAGCATTTGAAGGATTGAGTAGACATAGCCCCAACGCTGAAACACCTACAGTCCACACATCATGTTCTCTTTGGTTGTTGCGGCTGAACTCACCAATCGCAGTCATCTACAGGGGGGGAGAAAGAGTGGGGTTGTTTGAAGTGGGCTAACTAATCTTTGGCAGACAAGCATCGGCAACTCATTCATGACGCACTCAACAGAAGGAAACTTTTATGACTTAAAACCAGAAACAAATAAAATACTAAGAGTCTTACAGGAAGAGAGAATTACAAAGGGAAGCCTTACTGCTTCCTAAAGCCTAGGAAACAACTAAAATAAGAAACATTTTACTGCCATTGAATTTGACCATCAGTGACCATTGGCGATTGAACCGTTCTCTAGGATGATACTATCACCAGGCTTCTGAGCATAGAATCTTCTATACTTGGAGTCCACTTCTGTTAGATAGTACGTTCCTGGAGCCAACAAACTACAGTCTTTGCTTGTCACGAAGTCCTTGGCTCCATACCTGTGCTCCATCAATTTCAAAGTTTCTACAAATTTCTCTGGGGGAATCTGCAGGATAAAGATGCTATCAATAATCCACTGCTCTAATTCTAATAATATCAATAATTATTTGACAAATTATCTTAGAAAAATTACCTCTTGTCTAGATTTCAGCTTTCCTCCAACATTCATCACCTTGGCAATATTTGACAACGTAAATGGGTGCTGGCCTTCTTGTAGTTTCAGTGAAAACATTGTCGATGTCAGGCCACTTCCATACGAGAACATTATCACCCGCTTGCCTGTCTGCGAGTAATCAAAACAATGGCATCAAACTCAACTGCTGCTAAGGTGCAAAAACATTATTACTACACTCTTACTGAATTCCTAAAGCTAGGATTTCAAATTATGGAAGATTGAAAAGACTTACCAACTCACTGTGCTTATTGTGAATAACAGAGGCAAGTGCTGCATAGAGAGATGCGGTGTACATATTGCCAACTTGCTTTGGTATCAAAGTTGTAGGTTGTACCTTCACATCATACAGAGCCTTGGCAACTACTTGTGATATCTGATAGATGCATCACAAATAGTGATTATAATCAGATTAATTATAAAACAGATTTCAGCAATTTAGAATTCAACTTCCTTCTTCCTGCACGAATAGGAAAATTTGAGGCAAATATCACTGTAGGACCTCTCCGCTACTCCACTCCCAACTTCATCTAGGAAAAACAGAAATCCAAGTTTTTTCTTTCTAGCAATTTGGACTTAATAACCTTTTCAAGATCCCGATTTGTGTAGCTTTCATCACCAGTTAGATTTGAAAATGGTAACAGCTTTTCTTTAGCTACCTCATCGACAGAACTGCAAGTAAAAATCAATGACCATGTATTTGTAAATAGGAATACATAATCCTCCCAAGTCAATGAAAATATTTCTCAAGTGTCACCAGTATACTACAGAAACCTTGCATTCCTCAAGAAGTCATTGAACAGCAAACGAGCAAAGCTTTTTTGCACAAGCTGCGGTAAAAAAATTGTATTTCAGAAGTAATGCAAAAAAAAAAATTGCAAATATTAAAGAATTATATTAAACATGATAAAACAAGCAGATAGTACATACAAAATTTTACCTTGTTGTAAGGAGAATGAAATACAACGTAATCAGCATCGGAAAGTGAGAACTGTTTGCCCTCCAATTTCTCATATCTAAAGATTACAAGGTAGGCAAGTATTTGCTTCACACATCACCTTTAATCATCAAAACTCTAAAATTCAAGAAAACAAGTTCAGAACTTTCTATGAGCTTACTTGGCGCAGAAATGTTTGTAACATGCATCAAGAGCCATGAGGTAGCATGTTTGAGATAACTTTCCATCCACAACCTACAGGATCAACTACCAGCTTAAGGAAATGTAATATATAAAAATGTTCCAAGCAAATCATCATGCTATGTCAATCATAATGAACAATCATTTCAGCTTGAGCATTTTATATAGCTGCAGAAAGGATTATTCTGTTCAAGGCAGTCAAAAGGACAATTACAACTTGCTGAAAAATATAATTCCGGTGGTTTTTTAATGCCTGAGATTGATCTAGATTTTCAACATCAAGCTATCACTTGCGTTTCAATGACCAATTTTAATGAGCTTACACTTAGTAGCCAGAAAATAATACCTTAAGATGATAGCAGAATACATTCTACTGTTTCTGTTGATTGTCCAGATTGATTAATCGAATATTTAGATGCAGATCCATCACATTAAGTAGGTAAGCTCCAAGAACAGTGGGAGAATTTAGGGGAAACCATTCATTAACATTGTTTTCCTTTTCATTGAAATCCCTTTCATCTTGTTTCTAATATACCTGATTTAGGCACTGAATAGTCGCTTAATATAATAGTCGAAGTCAAGCAAATCAAAGAACCACAAGTAAATGCAAATTACACGAGCTAATGAGGAACCACCGTAAATTATAAAATTATGATAAGACGTATAGAATTAGCTTTCTCAAAGACAATATGGGGTAGGGTATGTCTCATAGAACTAGAAAAGCATAACAAGGAACTTCTGTCTCATTTACTGGATATTCACTAGCAAGATCAGGCTTGTAGAAATCATAGACATGAGACATATGACTGCCCCTAAATTTGCTTTCGAAAGCAATTGGTGCATCTGGACCTATTAGCAGGGCAATGGCGGCTGCTCCTCCAGTAGGACGAGCTGGTCCTTCTGCATACACCTGATGAAGAAAATATCTTTATGAACATGTGCAGAAATACAAGGTTTGCATACCTATATAACCATCTCAGCAGATACAAGATTTTCAGCACCATAATTTCCATTTAAATGCATGTTAATGTTTCAAAAATCTTCCAACAAGTTCACTTGTGGATGCAGCAGCAAGTTAATTTGGTCTTACCGCACTGTCAGTACAGACAACAAGCCCATAACGTCCATCCCATGAACTACTCTCAACCCAGTTCACACAGTTGAGTAAAGCTGCCGTTCCTCCATAGCATGCATTAGTTGAGTCAACACCTTCAATATCCGTGTTTCCATATTTCTGCTCATTTTCCAAGTAGAAATAGCAGTTAGTAAGTAACAAGTATGCTACAATAAGAGACCATGCATATGCAGCAAACATCGGATAAGTAAAATCAGCATTGCCATTATAAATTAACTCACAAACAATCTAACGAATTATGAAGCTTTTCATTGTTTATTACAAGAGCAAAAAAGCAAGCAAAGTAGTCAATTAAAAACCAATCCAAATATCAGAAATTGGAAACTAAAAATAATGGTAACCCAGCCAGAATGTCTCTTAGCCAATTATCATCCCTTTATTTCTCTTAGACACAAGCAGTAAACTATAATAAAAGAGGTGGCTATCCCGACCCCCCATCCTTCCTGCAGAGAGACCAATCTCACAAATGACCTACAAAGAAATGCAATCAAATTTCCTGGTACTTATTGTCATTGTTTATGGATCCCAATATAGTAAAACTAGATCAGGTCACAACTCAGGGATCCATTACATCTATTCGCTCGGATTTGAATCTCTACAGTGCAAAGGACTCGAACATCCAGAATTTTACATCAAACAAGAAAGCACATCAGTGTCTTTTTCTTATTCTTTTTCTTTACCTCGAAGATTTGCATCAAGAAAGTTTTAATGGATTTGCTCTTGTCAATCACAGTTTCACTACCCACTTCCAGACGTCCAATTTGCTTTGGGTCAATCTTGTATTTCTCAAGGAGCGAAGTAACAACTGTCAAACTAAATTGTCCTCAGGAGGACAGAATCATAGTTAGGCCTGAACTAATTCGTAAGTCATGAAAGAAGATAGGCATTGGACTTTCATGTAAAATTACCGACCTCATTGAAATGACATCTTCGACCTCCGTGCAGAATGCCATGCAATCTTGCCCAAGTCCAATGGTATACTTTCCTCTACTAGCACCGTCATGAGCCTCTAGTGCTTCCTATTTCCAGAAGATCAAAAAAAAAAAAACAGAACAATTATTTTACAGAAAAGGCATGCATATATTGTGATTAAATTGGTTGCCAGGAAGAACTAGAAAATCCAAACTGCACCTACAAAGTAATTTCCACTGACTAATTTTGGGTTTGAAAATTTTAGGCTTTAGCAAAATGTCAGAAACAGATAATCAACAGCAAACCAAATTTCTCTCTTTTTTCTTTTTAACAAGAAACACAAAATAATAACAAAAAAAGGCAAAAGTTCGGAACCCTTTCATCTTCCAACAAGAAAGAAGGCGTGAACAAGATCACAAATTCAACAAAAAAAGGTCCATGAAAACGAATAGGATCGTCTAATTCAGATTGCAAATGCAACAATCTCATTTTAGCTACAAAAAAGGAATCAAAACCAATTGTCCAAGGACAACAAAAAGCTTGAGTGAGCTAAAAAAGTTTCCTTTTTTTCGATGTACAACATCGTAATTCTCCACAACCAAACCAAGGACTCCATCTTTAGACCCAGTTCATTCCTCAGTCCCCACATTCCCTCCGTAAACAAGGAATCAGAAACAAACCCAAAACAGTACACACAGAGAGAGGGAAAGGATCAAAGAAGACACCTGCTGAACACAGGTAGGAGGAAAGTATATATCCACAGCGAGAACCCCAACATTCTTTGTCATTTCCTCCTTGTTTCTTCACTTCGTCAAAATTCCCAGAAGAAAAAGGATATAAGAACCTCAAACAAACAAGTATAGCAACAAATTTTCGTTTTCGCTCACTCCTACTGAGTTGAAAAAAAAGAGAGAAGAAGACGAGAAAGGTCCTGCAAAGAGAGAGAGGCGAGGTGGCTCACATGACTGGTTTGTTTAAGTATATGCAGCCTATTTAACGCAATCGTTTAAAAGAACAAGACATGTGCACACATGTAGAACAGCCTATGTTGTCACTTGTCAGACATGAATTACCACTTATTTACGAAATTGGCATCATTGTTCATTGCTGGAAGTTAATGTTTCTGGACCTGTCATTTACTCCTACGGTCTGCCGTTTTGGTATTTTTCCAGCACTTGCACCTCTACCTCTTATGGCACCATTTACCGTCTTGACTAAATATTTGGCAAGTTCCACGTCAAACAAGCAATTTTTAGTCTTCGTATTGGAAATTAATAAGTATTTCCAATACGACTAAATATTTGGAAACAGTATGAAATTGTTTGGAGTTGTAAGCAGGGGATAGATCCTCAGTTTCCAAATTTGTGTACCAATCATATCTTATTAGATTCAAGTCATTCATTTATATACTTTACAATTGAGTTTGCATTAAGCAGTAATACTTATATCGCCTATGTTCTTTAATTTAATACTGGAAAACGTTGACTCAAATATGAATGGAATAAGTAACAAAGTCTAACTATACTAGCCGTGCGATAACATCTCCAACGTCACCAAAGTGATATTTCCCCTGTGGACGTTTCAAAACATTCAATACCCAAAATTATATCATTTTATTTAAACCAAAAAAAACTCAAAAATAATTTTAAAAATAAAATAATTTTGAGTTAGTTTATACATGTATAAAAGATTTTTAAAATAAATTATTATTTAATTTTTAAATATTTTATCTATTCTAATTTTCATATATACATTTTATTTTGAGTTATTTTTAAGCTAACCCTATCTCACATGGCTCTTTCTATATACATTGTTTCTCTTTTCCTTTGACACGTTAAATACATAATTTGTTATGACTTATGATTTTAAAAAGCTTTTTTTAGGATATATATGATGTTGAACTCTCCAAATTTAATTGACTATTTCACAAATTTTCTTGTCCCAAAAGGTGGAATCAGCCACCCCAGCTGCCCCCATACTCAGGCCCGATCAGGTCATGAGGGGGGTAAATCACGGTTTATGACTATTTCACAAATCTTCTTGATATGATATGGGGTATA
>JANIPM010000233.1:57492857-57516169 GCA_027478405.1 Erythroxylum cassinoides | reverse complement strand
GGGTTGAAGAAAGAGGAAGTGAAAGTGGAGATTGAAGACGACAGAGTGCTGCAAATCAGTGGACAGAGGAAGGTGGAGAAGGAAGACAAGAACGACAAGTGGCATCGCATGGAGCGAAGCAGTGGGAGCTTCATGAGGAGGTTCAGGCTTCCAGAGAATGCAAAGATGGATAAGATCAAAGCTGCTATGGAAAATGGCGTTCTCACTGTTACTGTTCTAAAGGAGGAAGTGAAGAAACCTGAAGTCAAGTCCATTGAAATCTTCTGTCTGGTAATGGGTCGTGATTGGAGTGTACTGATGAATGTTAAAGTAATCTTCATTTTGACTTATCTCTAAGAGTGTATGATTTCCTGATGTATGTTTGTTTTCTTTCATCTGTTTACCTCTGGGGAGGCGTTGTAAGTATTGCTTAATATATCAAAAACTCTCAAGTAATTCTTCGTTTGATGACAATTGATTGGGTTGATTCAATAGATTGAAAATCAGGAAGCCTGGCCGGATTTCTGAAGATTTTAGATTAACTCATAAGAGTTTACTGAATTGAACGATATGATCAAGAATTAGTAAGACTGTGATTTAAAATATACAATGCACGCTCAAAAGTGACTGGACTGAGTTTGTGGATCCAGTATCCAAATTGCTTTGCTGTGAGCCTTTACTTTCTTTATTACCAAATACCAATACTCTTATGATGGCTTTAACACCTGACATTTCAGCTAAGTAGTTATTTCCACTTTCCCATAATTGATCTTGCACAAGTGTTGCAAGTGCATTAAGAGCAGCTTCATCAACTTCCCCCTCTTCACCTACTTGTAGTCTTTGGATCAGTGGGGAGACTGCAACGGCTTCGATCAAGCAGAATGTGGTTTTAATGTTGCAGTAACTAACCATTGTGAACTTTGCGAAATGATTCACAAGGTGGTATACAGAGCCAGCTCGATTTCCTAGACTTTCAAAGGGCATTGGTGTTCTGAGAGAGCTGAGCTATTGAGGCTGCAACCTTGCACTTAACTAGTATTGATCCAACTGAAAGCAATTTCACAAGGGAATCAGTCCCAATTCTGCAGAAAGAAGCTGTAGTTTTTGTCAGAAGGAACAGTAAATCGAACTGATAGCTCTGTGACAACATTGATGACGAGATTAAGGTTGGATCCACCAAGCTATTCCATCAACTCTTCTGTTGAATCTCTGCAAAGTGTGAATTGTTGGAATTATGCCCATGACCCAATCGTTATGTAATAAATTGAACAATTTAGTTTTGTAATTATTAACTTTGTTTAATAACATTTATTCTAATATGATAAGTCTTTGATTAAATTTATACACTTGCCATCATAATGGAGATTATGATAATGAGAGTCAAGTCTTTAGGGTTTAATCTAAAAATGTTCTTGATTATATGATCATCAAATAAGGACTTTAATGATCCAGTTAGATTAATATGTATGTAGTAGTATCTATTGGATGGATATTAGTAGATCTCATTTACTAAGTTACATAAATAGATTATGCATATGGAGATATGATCATTGAACTAACCACACTGAGAATTCTCAATGGTTAATATTACCTATGAACTGTCAAGTAGGATATTCTCATAAGGATTTAAATGTATATTTTTCCTTTGATCTTAGATCATCATAGTAATCAATAGGTCACTTATTATGTTTTGATTTCGGACACCTAGTGTGTAAAAATACTATTTGAATGATCATTTGATATAATTAAGTACCTATCTAATTAGTGGTGAGTCAAGAAGAGACCCATCGACTCTAGGTAATGAGTTGGAACTTTATGCTGTAATTGATTTTAATGGTTGTTTCAAGACCTTGGCTAGGGTGATTGAATGAGTGAGGAAAGGAGTTTCTTGAGTAATTCACCAGTCATTAATGATTGACATGTAACATAATTGGTTATCTAATAGGATTTGACAGTTAAACCATACCTTAGGATAATTCAGAGTTGTACTGATAGAAGGTAATAATACATTATCTTTAATCAGGTTCTGTCTTTGTAAAGTTGCTACTTCACACTATCCGGTTGTTAAAGAGTGTTTTTATATGCCAACCTTGATTAGTAATTATTTGGATTAATTACTACCGATTTAGTAATGAACTTATGCAGTCACACACTTATTATGAGATAATTTATTAAATAATCTATATAGAATATTATTATTTTTTTGCTAGCACAGAAAATATAATTAATATTGGAAATTCTCTTGTACAAAATAAATGAATAAATAAAATAAAATATTTTATTTCATTTTATAAATAATAATTATTGTTTAAAAAATCAAAATGGAAAAGGGACGCATCAGACGACATCACATTTGGTGGTTTATGCTTTGGTTATATATTTATCCAAAATGAAATGATGTGATGGTAAGATGTTTTTCAAGTTAAAAAAACAATAAATGTTAATAACTTACAAAATAAGACAGTGTGAAGATATATACATTTTGTATCTTCATTTTCGTTTATTCCACTATGTTGATAAAAACATCAGTGAAAAGTGATACTACCGTTTTTGTACGTTAATGTCTGACGAAGACAAGAGTTAAAAACAGAAAACATATACTCTTTCACTTTGGTGTTTTGAGCATGGAAATAAACAAGAGACACTACAAGAAAACTGCGTAGCAACGACGAAAATTTAGCATCGAAATAGAAACCGTTTAAAATTAGCGACAGAAAGTATATTTCTGTCATTGATGGTGAGTAATTTAGCGACGGAAAAAATATTCGTCGGAAAATATGAAGGGAAAGAGTGACGGCAAAATTTGTGTGGGAATTAGTGATGGAAAAATACGTCTATCGGTACTTGAGATTAGTTAGTGACGAAAATATACGGGCTTATTATGTCGGTCGATAATATTGTCATGGGAAAGACAAGATTTTGGTGATGGAAATAATGGGCGTCGGTAATTGTGTCGGTAAAAGCATCGTATGGTTGAGACGTAAATGACGTCATCTCGAATAATAAGGATGCTTTAAGGCTAGCCAAAACGACGTCGATTTGGATAACTTAAATTGAAGTTGCTGACGTTAACCAAAATTGGCTAGCTTGCAGAACGTCCTTCATATAACCAAAACGACGTCATTTTTGTTTACCCAAATGATGTTGTTTTGGTTAGGTTGAAGAACGTCTCTCATATAACCAAAATGGCGTCGTTTTGGTTTAAATCAAGATGACGTCGTTTTGGTGGAGTTAAATAAAATATAACCAAAAAAACTTCGTTTTAGCTAGCTTGAAGAATGTCCTTCTTATAGCCAAAACGACGTCGTTTTGGCTAGCTTGAAGAACGTCCTTCTTATAACCAAAACGACGTCATTTTGGTAAGCTTAAAATGTAGCTCCTCCCTCCCTTCCCTGACCTGGCGCACGCCTTATTGTCCTTCTTCCTCCTTCGATTGTCGCTCCCGCAACCCACGTCGAGTTGCCTTCGCCCTCCGACCAGCTGCTGTCTCCAACTGGCGTTAGGAGTTGTCTTCTTGGGTGGTGTTGGCGAAGGTAAGGGTGTCTTCCCCGGCGGTTTTGGTGAAGGTAAGCCGTCGTCCATGGATTTGATTTTTTCTTCTTTTTGGACTTAGTTGTTGATTTGTTGTTGACTTAATTGGGTTTTGTTATTGTTTTAGGGTTTGTCGTGTAAATAATGAGAAAATGTTATCAATTTGTGTTTAGTTAGGGATAATAATTTTGTGCATACCATGTGTTCGATGAAATGTTTTCTCATTTTTCATCCACCTTTTCTCCAATTTTTATAATCTCATCAAAATTGTTACCACAAACAATTTATGATGACTGAAAATCACTGCTAAAAGGGATAGAATTTTTGTTGAAACATCTTACCTATGTGAAGTTTTATGCATTTTCAAGAGATTTTTTTGTTAATCTATACAATTTTCTCTTTAATCTACTACAAAATAAACAATGAGGAAATGCATGAGACAAACTTCATATACCAAAGATGGTGTATAAGGATTCAGTTTTGCTAAAATTGAGCTCTTTTTTCTTTTTTTTTATGGTCTTTACATATGTAGTCATAACAAAATCCTAAAATAGCACAATTGTCTTTTGAAAGAGTACAAAGCACAAATATGTAAGTGTCACTATAAATCTTTGACTAAGGAAATAGATAGACCATTGATGGAAGAATTTACTTTTTACGAATCAAGGAGTGCATCCACCTAATGGAAATGTTAGTCCATGGTGAAAAAGAAGAATATTGAAAAAATTGGAAAACGAATTGAATAAGGTTGTTTGTATTACATAATTGAATAAGGTTTCATATTTAAAATAAAATTTACTTGATTTTATATACGACATGTTGTGTGTACCTAGTTAATTGAGTTCCTTAATAGGGACTAATGTTATTAGTTTATATTTAAAATAAAAATAAAAGTCGTGTATTAATGTGTTTAATGTTTACAAAATAAAGTATGGACTAGTGTTGATAATATCATTCAAGTTGTAAATTACAAATATATTTTCCTTAAAAGAAATAATTCCTATCTTTTTAGAATAATTCACCGTATTGCTTGTCTATAGATCTATGAGCAAAATGACATTATGAAACAAAAAATTTTGCAATATGGTTGATTCTAACTTGTCTTCACTTGCATTCGATCCAAATGTTGGCATTGTGCCTTTGAAGTTGATGTCATGTCTGCTAATAATTTCCAAATTTAGTTAAAAAATAATAAATGACCTTATTTTGTTCTCTTCCAAATTACTTATTCATAAAGCCTTTTGGTTGTGCTATGTGTCTTTTTATACGTTATTACAAGTGCTTATCTTGGCGCGTCTCCATTTCATCATGCATACCTTGTTTGGAGCTAAAAAGTACTAATCTAGCAACACATGTTAAGTTGACAACAATTTATTTTGGTTTAAATTGGAAGGGTATAATGACTTTGACTTAGTTTATGGCCTAGGTATTGATCCCATTACTCTCTTTTTGCTCATGTTCTCTTTTATCTAGTGCAAATCAAATATAACCACCTATAGGTTTCAATCAATTCTATTAATATTGACTTTATAGGATGAAGATGAGGAGGCTTTACCTTGGGCTTTAGAAAAGAGCGAAACAATTTGTTCTTCTTTTAAGAAATCACTCCAAGAGTTTACCGATTAGGCAAGTAGTGATGCTTTAGGCAAGTTGTATTATACTAAAATGTCATAAAAAACACTAATGTTGACTTTCATAATTGAGCATGATATGAAATTCATCAATCTCTGAAAAGTTGTTGGTGAATTTTTCAATCAAAACATAATAGCTAGGAACTCATAATCAACTTCACTAAGTTTGAACTGTTGTTTTGTGAATATCATCCTCCTTATCCTATTGAATGAACCAACTTCACCTATTTCATCGTGTAACTCCTTAATCAATGGTACTAGGAATTTGTCTTCCACTTTCTATTGATTTGATGCTCTACAATCTCTATATAACCTCTAGATGTTTTCTTTCTTCCTTACTAAAACCGGGGAAGAAAATAGGCCTACACCATATTGTATTATCCATTGTGCTAGCATGTTACTACAATTTATTTTGTCATTCATGTTGGTATGGTTATTAAGTATACGTAATTGTACTGAAACTATATTACACATTGGCATATTTGTTTGATATTTTTAAGTACGAAAAGTCTTAGTGCATGAAATGATGGACAATGAACTACTTTTGGATCAAATTATTTTCTTAAAGATACATGAATTAGTTATGGATTTCATAATTCAAAGTTTATTAAGGATTATGAAATATTTTGATCTATTTCCTAAGTATAAAGAGTTTGATAATTAGTCTAATTAAAGTGGATGGAACTCA
This sequence comes from Erythroxylum cassinoides, assembly GCA_027478405.1. Classification (NCBI taxonomy): domain Eukaryota; kingdom Viridiplantae; phylum Streptophyta; class Magnoliopsida; order Malpighiales; family Erythroxylaceae; genus Erythroxylum; species Erythroxylum cassinoides. The sequence goes on along the minus strand of JANIPM010000233.1, from coordinate 57,510,340 downwards.
TGGAGTCAAATTTTGGATTATGTAACATATCAATTGGGGTTGTGAAGATTTATTTAGATTGTAATGAGGAAATTAAGAACACACAATATGTATTGGGGGAGATAAACATAGCAGACTAACTTTGTTTTAAACTTTGTAGTAAATTGATAAACTATTATTAATTTAAGTGTTAATTAAAGTTGCGAGTAAATTCTTGAACTTTTATTTGTAACAAAAGTAGCCTGACTTTAATGTTCCTATTAATGGATTGAATTAACAATAGACATGTAGTTTGGAGACCCAATTTGAGTTCTGGTTACTGGTCGATATAGAAGTGTATTTTTATTACAGAGGGACCCTTATTTCAAAAGGGGGATGTCCATTTTATAGGAAAAATTCTACCAAATTTTCAATAGGATCCTCGTAAAATGTGACAATCGTTTTTTAATTAAGACAAGAACTCCTTAGTATTAACTTATGATCTTATTGTGGAGGAGACTTATAATTATGCAAATTATTGAGGATAACACATGATGGTTGAATTATTTGAGTATAGTTAATGACGTTTATTGATTATAATATTTCATGGCAATTGTTTTAATATATCTCGCTTTCTAAACTGTGAACGATTTTGTTCTTAGTTTTTCATTCTAACTCCGTCATCATTATCTTCCTTCACGTACTTCAGGAAGATCCTTCTGCGTTTCTAGTTGAGGTTAGTGATTATGTTTTTTACTACGTTTTTGTGCTCTTGTTTTATTTGTTAGCGGTATGAACTTCCCATCTAAACTTCCTGCATTTTTAATTGATATGGCTTGCATGATGTGAAACTTGTTTGTAGTATAAACTTCGGTTATGCATTAATTTATATAGGATGAGTTTGACTTAAGTTATTGTTCCAATTATCTTAATTATGTGAATATGTTATTTCATTGATGCTCTCTTAAATGATGAGGTTTTCTTTACTTTTAATGTGCACATTTTTTCAAGGTATGTTTTTATTAAATTGTATATGTTAAACGAATTTATTAAAATAAGTATTGAATTTATTAAAATAAGTATTCATAAAAATATTCATATTTTTGAATATTTATTTGATTAGGCAATGATTTGATATCTAATATCCTTTAAATATCAAAGTGTTAACAATAATTGTCTTATGACATATATGATTACAAACATATATGTTGGATATTCAGTTTAAATATACTAGGAGTCGAGGAATCAGAATGAGAACATCTTACATTGAATCACAAGTCTTATCTGACATATTTTGTTATATGTGGTTAACATAGCAGACTAACTATGGATTCACTGGTTTAAATTAATAGTTTTCCAGATATGAGTTTCCGGGATAAATCTTGGATTTATAGATGATTAACCTCTTATGGTTTCATTAATCCTGAATTTGTTGAGGGAGATGATGCATTTATTCATTATGCATATTCTCAACCTGCATATATGGATGGTCAAAGATCAGATGTTCATGTAAAAAGTACAAACACAAATGTTTCCTTACTATTGATGAAGTTAATTTGCATTTGCTGAGAAAAGAATTTGTCCCTAATTATTTTGAGTGGACACAACATAGGGAATCATTGATTTCTAGCACCTTAAAGGGTAATGAAGTACAATCGTCTATCAACTTAAATAAGTATGAAGAGATTGGATTTAGAAGAAATTATGTTGATGGAATTGAAAATTCATACATGTAAATAGTTTATGATGGGGCCGGTTATACCTTTGAGGCAAATAGGGATAATGTTGAAGAAGAACCTAACCTACAAGCAAAACATTTGATTGAGTTACTACAGTCAACTAATCGAGAATTGTGACCAAATTGTGAGACAATGACCTAATTGTCTTCAATTGCTTGAATATTGAACATAAAGTCTAAAGGGCATATTTTGGATCGTAGTTTTGATAAAATTATGGAATGGTATAATGAATCATTGCTTGCCGATCATACAATGGTTGATAGTTTTACAATATGAAGAAACTTATTAGGGGTCTTGATTTGCCTGTGAAAAAGATTGATTGTTGTCGGTTGGGATGTATGTTGTATTGGGGAGATGATGTGAACTTAGAAAAGTGCAAATTTTGTGGTCAATCTAGGTTTAAGCCTAGAAAACATTCAATGAAATAGAAATTAGTACCATGGAAGCAGATGTATTATTTCCCGGTAACTCCGAGACTTCAGAGACTTTATGCTTATGATGTTACTACATCTCACATGAGATGGCATGCTGAATACGAACAAGAAGATAGAATAATGAGTCATCTATCAAATGCACTAGCATGAAAGCATTTCAGTGACACCCATCTTAATTTTGCAGTTGAATGTCGAAATGTTCAGTTGGGATTGTCGACGGATGGATTCCAATCTTTTGGTCAATTTGGGCAACAATATTCTTCATGGCCAATTATAATTACTCCTTATAATTTGCCTCCTTAGATGTGTATGAAAGAGGCATATATGTTGTTCTTGACAATGATTGTGCTAAGGCGAACAAATCTGAAGCAACAAATAGATGTTTTCTTACAACCATTGATATCTAAATTGCAGCAGCTTTGGGAATATGGTGTTCAAACATATGATGTCTCTCTGAAATAGAATTTTGTGTTGAGAGCAGCTTTGATGTGGACCATTAATGATTTTACGACTTTTGCCATGTTATTTGGATGGAGTACAGTTAGAAAATTTGCTTGTCCCTATTGTGGCAATAATTCTGATGCATTTTATCTTCCAAACGAAGGTAAAATAAAGTTGGTTTGACAATTACAGAAAATTTCTTCTTTTAGATCATCTGTTTAGGCTCAATAAACATAATTTCATTAAAAATAGGATGGCCAAAACACTTGAAGGGGATGGAACAGTTGAAGGGGAGGCTTAGCAATTCAGAGCGCCAACGATCACCACGACATTAGCTTTATCTAGTCATTTGTTTTCAATTACAAACATAAGTTATATACACTGTAATGTTTTTATTATCAATTAAAATAATATTAACTTTATATCATTAATTAATTTTTTGAATTCAACAAATTATATAAATATACAAATTAATTTATTATGCATAGATAATTGATAACTCTTAAAATTATGCATTTATCACAAGATCATGAAATCGGAAATTTTTTAAAAAAATTCTTACTACTTATTACTGACAGAATATAAAATACTATCGAAAAAATCGACATATTTTATCTACGAAAATCGTAGTTCCGTTGGTAAATTTGAATATTAGTTAACAACGGAATTTAATATCAACGGTATTTTATATTCTGTCTGTAAATATGATAACACTTCAATTACATTAACTACGGGTTACCGACTGAAAGTCTCCCGTTAGTAAATTTTATCGATGGTTGTGTCCTTTATCTTCCGTTGGTATATTTACCGACAGAATATAGTTCGTCGATAACTTTAACTACAAGCGTTTTATCGATGAATTCGTCCGTTGTTCATTTCCGTTGGTAATTTATTTTACCGACGGAAATACACCGTTTACTGACGCTTTGTGCCGTTAGTAAACGACTAATTTCTTGTAGTGGGATAAACAAAATTTTCCTACTTAACCTTCAACTCTTCAATTAAATCTAACATTAGGCTTTATATTCCTTTATCCAAGTAATAATCTTTTTACCTCATCCAACATTCGTGATTATCATCAATAATGTCCCAATTTGCTGCTAAAACAAAACAAACATTAATTTTCTTATTTAAGCACCAAAATAAATCCAAAATAAAGGATATAATATCAAGATAATATCTTATCAGGATATCATAATCGTTTTTACAAAGAGAGCTTTAATTACTCTATTTCAATTCAAGGATGATGAATTTTAGATCTCTAAATTTAAATGGAATCATATATAAGCATAGTAAATTGATACATAAGTTGATATCAAAGGTAATAAGGCAAAGACTCTAAATAGGTAAACAAATGGGTAACATTGATGAAATCTTAAGCATAGGTAAAAGTTATTACAAGTTAATATGTAATAATATAAAATTTTGACGATAAGTGAGACTTGGATGTAAAACTAAAAATCATTAATGTAATTAAATGTGCTAAAAATTTAAGAATGGAACTTAATTTCAACAAGAAAGTTTGAAAATATAAAGAATTGCAAGGCCTATTATACATAGATTGTTACTTAGTCATGAAACAATGTGACTTCGTTATGAGTTTGTCCAGATGGACAATGTAAAAATAATTCGGGATGACTACACAAGGACTTATTAAGGCACTTATTAGTTCAAGCAATAATGATATGATGACACATGATAAGAACATGAAATAGTAGAATTAAAAAGTGAAGCACCACTTATAAAAGTAAGAGTAGTTCTTCAAGTAGTAAAAAGTAGTCGGATGACATAGCTATGAAGTGAATATGTTCAAAAACCATGTTCTCTAAGATCTTAGTATAGTTAATGGCCTAAAGAGTGTAACTCCCACTAACTTAGTAAAGCTAATGGAATTATTAGAAGAAGTATTATTTCCATACTTACTTTGTGGAGTTAGTGGTGAAAGTAAGTAGTTACCTTACTTATTGTTGGTTTATACTTATATTCAATCAGTTGATTATAATCTTTATGACTTAATTAATTAAGAGTATTCTTTATTTTTATGTATTTTGTTTAATTAACAATATAAAATAAAATCTATGAGATAAATATACTTTGCAAACAAAATTATGATAGGATAATAAGTAAAAGATTCATATTACGTTACACATTATTTCTAATTTATTCTTAGTCATTGTTATATTAAAATTGGATATTAATGTGTGAAAGACTAATATATGTTTTATATTTCTTTCTTATGAAAGTAATAGTCGATTTTATAATATGTAAAGATGCTTAAATATATATGCAGGTTCTTATTAGAGAACAAATTTATTAAACTGACCTGATATAAGAATTCTATATATAGCATTACTTATATGTCTATAGAAATTCTCATTGCTATAATTGCATAAGTGATAGTTTAACTTGAGATTTTTAAAATATCTCTTACATGAATTGTTATATTTTAATACTACTTGTGACATATTATAGTCAATGTTAGTTCACTTAGTGGTCACCAGATATGATATGAATTATATGAAAGTAATTGAATGACCAATATAAGTTTTGTCAAACTAAGGTTACCATTTTACTGTTTTCTATTAGTATTGATGTAAATTTTTTTGGCTAAGGTAGAATAACAATTAAAAACAATTTTCAAATATCATTAATTACATCACTTACCCATACCAGATAACTATATGATTAGACATTAATTTCATGTTCTACATCTAATTAGAACATTATATGATGAAATGATTAATTTTTTTTAATCAAATTCACTTTGAGATTAATAATATTTAGGCGGTCCATAATGTTTTGTTAGATATCAATCTTGATATAGGGATATATATTATTTAATTAGATAATTATATATAAAATTAAAGGAATTTAATTTCTCTAATCTTAAATACAATTTAGGATTATAATTTATATCAATTGTCAACCTATTTGACAACCTAATGAGTCTCACATAAAAAATAATTAAATAGAAAAAAATGCAATTTAATCGAGTTGGATTTGAATGTAAAGTTTGAAAAATTTTAAGATTAAATATAATATATTTGATAAGAAGAACCAATATTTAATCTATTTAAATCCAACAAATTTTTAATTAGAATTAATTATAAGTATAATTAAAGTTTAATTGAAATTAGAGTTACATTTCGATTAGATTGCAAAAAGTCCAAATCTATTATAAATAGGCATAGGCCCAAATAAGGCACCACTCCTTGCTTGCTTATCTCTATACCACCTACATACTTCTCTTAGTGTATCCATGTAGATACCATTAGATGCTGAATACTTTAAAGATTATAGTAGTTGAGGTAAACTTATTTTACACATTAGTTTGATAGGAGTTGTGGAAAAGGAATCAAGTTTCATAAAAGGCACAATTTTTATTTCATATTTTATGCATTAATCAAAGTATATATTAAAGTGATCTTAACAGTTAAAAAACTTATTTTAAAAAATTTATTTTTTTTGCTACGAGTTACATTAGATCCCACCTTGATTTTCTAATACTTACTTTCTAAGTTCTTGTAACATTGTATATTGTTTATTTTAACAATGCATCATATTCAATCGTCTATTTAATGAGACTTTGAAAGGTTTATGAGAAAGTCCTTTGTAAGAGTTTTAAGTGGGGAGTTTTTGAGTAGTTTTTATAGATTGCTTCCAGAAGAAATTATATCAACTGTCCTTTGTATTGTTTATTTGTGAATACTTCAATAGAATACTGATTTTTGCTATATCTCTTTATTATTCATTTTTTGATTTAATTATGTTAGACATTTGTGTATTAAGAGTGTGCAAAACACTCAAAAAATAAATGAAATTATCAGATAATCACAAAGAATGACTAAATTAAACTTTAATAGACTTAAAATTAATTGTCATACGAAAATTTCAACATTTTTATTTAATTATACTACACTAACAACTAATAGTATGAACATTTTAAAATAGACTAAACTTATAACAATATTTCTTAATTAAAAAAAAAGTTTAAGCTAATGATTCTTCTACAACTATTTAAATTTTTACATACATCTTCACATTGGAATTTAATTATCCCGTGAAAATAGATTATTCTTGTGTTGTAACAATTGTTAGAGAATTTGGAAAGTTTATACATTTCTTTTTTGTAGCGCTTGGAATTGTAAAGGTTATGGAGTTTTGTTAAGCGACCGTTTTATCACAATAGTTTAAGCTGTTGTGTGAGGCCAACTCAATTGATTTTATATATTCTCTAACACACCCTCTCAAGTGAAAGCCCTTTGGGCTTGAAACTTGTACAGGTCTACTTTACCTTGTGCTTAATTTAATTAGAATAGGTGGGTGGTAGGATTCGAACTCATGACCGTTTGGTCATGGAGACTCTGATACTATATGAAGCGACCGTTTTATCACAATAGCTTAAGCTGTTGTGTGAGGCCAACTCAATTAATTTTATATATTCTCTGAGAAGTTTGAGTTGGTATCTTTATTGGTACTATGAGAAACATATTCTGTCATATTTTATCGAAGTTCCTTAAGAAATTACAGAATCTACAGATAATTGTAGCAACACTTTAAACATAAGCCAAAGAGCGTCCTACTGACTACCATTTGATACACAGCGTTCAAAGAGAAACAGGAAAACGTAATGGAATAAGTTCAATGCCCTCAATTGACCGGAAGGCAGCTCGAAATTCGGAGTAAACTAGCTAAAGTTCCGCTGCATATTTTACTCCTACGTGCAAACTGCAAAAGTGCAAAGGTGAGAAATGACCTGGACAGATCTCTTGGTCGGTTGATCTTCGTGAGTCTGCTGTTTATAAAAAGTGCAAAAGTGCAAAGTGCTGGACAGATCTCTTGGTCGGTTGATCTTTTGTATTGTTATGGAATATGAATCTTGCTTAGTTGTTAATCACGCCTTCAATCTCTCGTTTGTCGGACTATGGTTAGTAAGATTTGCTGGTTTATACAAAGAGAACTATATTGATACTTGAAACTTACTTTACTATTTTTTTTTCTTTAAATGGAAAAAGACTTAATTATGAAAAAAATTCGTCGTAAATCATTGTATGGTAATTTTAATTTAAAATAATCGAGTAAATTATATAAAATTATTTTATTATTTCCAAATTGATGTTATATTTTGAAATTGTTCTCTTTTATTTTTAAGTTTAAACTAAAATGAAGAAAATTAACAAGAATTTATAGTTTAATAAACTTTATAATTTTATATATTCAAAATAAAAAGTAAAGATTTTGAAAAATTAACTTTGGTGCCATTACATTAGTAGCTTTCTTTCTATTTAAAATTTCATTTGCATAAAATTTATTCACACTTACACCTATGAATTTTGTAACATAAACGTAACAAAATTATGACAAAAGCTTATTATTTTAAAAATACTTGAAATCTATCACAATTCAATTATAAATTAACTACAATTATTATGCTCTGTCAAAGTCGGCAAATGAACATGATTACATGAGACCCACATCTACTTCTCCAGCCCTAAATCAATAAAAATGTTTGGAAGAAATCACAAAATTAGATCAGGACAACCTCAACTGTCAGACAGATTGAAGAAAAGGAAGAGAGGTTAGATCAGGACAAGAAGTCATTTAACATAAGCAACCAGTGGAGTAGTAAAACTCTCCTAAATTAGTATTTAATGCAAAGTGGAAACCATGCGAGACTTGCCCACGAGACCCGGGTATAGGGAAACCATTTCCCATTCCAAATCCACCCAATTTCTGTAAGTTTGTTTAAAATGGAAACTTGCCTAACAATGGAACAGTATCTTCCCAGCTACCACGTTCAACTCTGGATTCACCAAACTCCATTTCAGCAATGTTAATTATTCAAGTTTTAATATCTTTGCCGGTACACTTAAATTGAAGTTTTAACATTTCAGCAATGTTACTTAAAGTGCTTTTTACCTACGCAAGTTGAGGCCTAAAATAAGATGCTTTCATCTAAATGTGCCTTTTACCTACTTTTGAGAGTGTACAGTGATTTGTGAGCTAGTAGGAGACCAACTAACAAAGCACCAAAATGAGGATTGTAGGTTATCTGGTTTTATCATTTTTAATGAGATCTTTTGATGGTATCATATTGGTTATCAAATTGCATATAAAGCATATTGTGTTATAACGTTGCATGGGCAATGTTTTGTCAATTGTAAACAAGAGAGGGGAGGAATAGGAGAATTAAAATTAAGGGAAGTTTCTAAATTGTGATAAACTGTTTAAGGTGCAACATGAAATGAAGAAAATGTCTAGTGTTTTGTTTAGGCAATGTGTTTTGTTTATCTTATGTGCAATGTTTTTTGTTTATCTTTTTTAATTTCTATTTATAACCAAATTTGTTTGCATTCCTTGGATAGAGAATTTCTTTTAAGGTAATGTAAGCATGCTATATCATCATCATCATCCAATCCGAAATTTCGCAATGAAGCGGAGTCTGAAAAGATCTGATAGTACACAGTCTTATTCCTACATAGTAGAGAGGCTGTTTCTGATAAACCCACATGGAAATGAGACAATATAAGAGTGATGTAGATTACAGAGAAAATAGGTAAAACTAGCACGGTAAATTATTAAGAAAAAATTACAATAAAAAATCAATAAATAGAAATAATAATAAAATAATAAAATATATAGATATATATAAAATAACGAAAATAAGAATAATAATAATACGAAAAATGCTAATAATAAATAATTAAATAGTAATAAAATACAACCAAGTTAGAATATTACAAATGGAACCTAGATCTCCCAAATACAGGTAGCCAAAGAAGAAGATTATTTTACTAGAGAAACACAACCTTGAAAGTTTAGTTTCTACCATGATCGCCACTAAATGCCAAAAACGACTAACAAAAGAGATGCAATAAGAATCCCAAATATAAGAATAATAATAATAATAATAATAATAATAATAAAAGAATAAAAGCATTAACAGTGAAACAAAAGGAATGCGGAGCTTATCAACTTGGGAATCATATATAAATCAAGCGCAGAATTTGGTTGCTGTTGATTGTTGATGATAAGCCTGTTTGTACATTTGATTGTGTTTCAATATATACAGATTACATAAGGTATCCTAACTAACAGATAAAGTATACCAATCCTAGTTTGAATTCAAAAGTGATTACAATTGAGATAGATAAGGAAGACTAAGTCAAATTGGTTTCATTTGCTGCAGGTGTTCTATTACAATCATAAAAAAGATGCATTCAAAAATTAAAAGCGATATTCAGAACATATGTAGCAATAAAGATGAAACAATTAGTGATAGAGATACCGCTACTAGAGCCTTAATAAACCTAGAACCTGATACGGGTAGCTGGGACTAAAATCAAAGATGAGCTCATTTGTATATCTTATAAAAATCCACTTCACCACCTGCAGAAAAATATGTGTAGGAAAACACCGGTCTAAAAAACTAGATGTTGTCAACTGCCTATGACACAAAAACAAATCCCCAACTATGACTTCACGTAGCTTGAAATACCAAAGAACTGTCTGTTAAGAGAAAGAAGAAGCCAAGGCGGTATGTTAGTATAGAAGGAACACTGACACGTCGGTGATTTCTATCGGTAAAAACATAGAGAGGAGGTCATTCACCCCATGGCTTGATAAAGCCTATAATTTTCCTTTTCCATAACAAAAGAATGTAATAGCTAGAAAAAGAAAACAAAACTCGATAATATCCAACAACCCAAATCCATAACCTACAATAATCTCCCTATGCAAAGTAACAAATGGAAGAGGAAGGCCATAAAATAAATACTCAAATACCTAATAACCAACCAAACCCGCCCAAATAACACACTAGGTGATTGAAATAAAGGAAACCTAATAAGCAAATCCCATAAAAGGAATTATATTTGAATAAAAAATGCAATACGAATCTGAAGCAAGCAACCTCAAATTCAAAGACATATACAAAAACACACAAGGAGTTGCATATACTCAAACCAGCCGCATCTTTAACACGTAGAAACCCAAACTAGGCCGTTAAAGAATGAAACTTTCGAAAACCTGAGTGAAAGTAAGGAATCAAGCATAGGTAAACGCTAGGCAACCTGGAGAGAGCTCACAAGAATGAGCTACTAATTGCCCCCATAAGGGGGAAATCAGCACTTCCTCAAAGGATGTTAATGCTTGTGATTGACTTTTAATGTCTAACATCAAGAAGTAGAAAAAGAAAAAAAATACTGGAAGAAGAGAGCAGAGGATAAAAATGTCGATTTTTTGAGAAAGTAAAAAAAGTAGGTATCGGGCCTAAGTAGAGTTATAGTAGCGAGTTTAGGAATCAAAAATACAAATTTCAATTGACAAATAGATGATTTGGTTCATGAAAAGAAATTGAACTAGTAGAGAAACACAACAGAGAAGGAGTGGAGTATTCAGATCTGACGCATGAAGATGTAATACGTCATAGAAATTCTAAAAACAATAGAACCTTTTCAGTCACAAGAAAACCCCAATCGTAAGCCCCAAAATCTAAGATGACAATAGAGGTTCAAGATCTAAACCAAATAAAAAAACTTGAGCCAAAAACCCTAGATCTGGATTGAAGACGAAGCAACCCAGATAACCTATCAAAGCGAGAGATAACAGAAATAAAAAGGAAAATAGATGATTGAGAAGCAGAGAGTGAAAGAAAAGAAGGGAAGACTTAGCTGAAGTAGAGAGACGAGATCGAAGTCTTTGGCTGTAGGCTGGCTGTTTATCAAAAACATCCTCATCTTCCAACTCCTCCACCTCTGACATACTATTGTCACCTGCCCCTTTACTGTCTCCACCGTCACTATGATCGAGAACCCTCACTTTCATTCATACTACTTATTGTATGAAGTCATATAATAATGAATAATGTAATATAAACAAGTTCTAATGTACATAGTTTATTTTACTTATGAAATTTCATAAATGGAATTTGAAGACTTTAGTAATTCCAACTATAATAATGGGCCAACAATGATTTGCTATTATGGGTTAGAAGCTTCTTTAAGGACTTCATAGAGCTATAGTAATCTTAGAAAAATATTTTTTGGATGTCTTAATTACCCATTTGGTATCGTAAGTTTTTCCAACGGTGCAACAAGCAATTTCCTAATATAACTGTCTATATTGTTCAGAAGTCAAGGAAATAAATATCTACATTTAAAGAGGCCAAATCAAGGTGAAGTTTAGAAGAAATGAAGGTACTTGATGCAAAAATGAAAATTCTGAGCCAAAACATTGAAACGTTGATGAAGGAGAAGAAAGAGTTGAGATTAATGTTATTAAATATAATTGTAACCTTCATTTTAATTTTAGTTTCATTGTTGATCTTTTATATGGTTGCAAAATAGGTTTAGCTCAATCTTTATATGTATGGATGTAAGAATTTCTAATGTGTGAAAATTTATATTTTGTTTTCATTGTGATTTGTTTTCCTTACGGTAAATTTTATTGTTTTGTAAACATCTTAATTGCTCAATAAAATGATATCATATCATATATACAACATGCATATCATATATATAACTAGTACAAAGTATAATCTAAAATGTATCAAATTCAAAATCAATTAGGAGATGAAAACACAAAGTATAATCCAAAATATAGCTACAAAGTATAGTATATGGTAATTGGTTCAATGCAAAATATAATCCAAAATATAAACTATGGCTAAAATTTTTTAATTGTTTGGAAGGTCAGTATCTTTGCTAGTACTCCTAATTTCTACTTTCCTTTTGCTTGTTGTAGCTTATAAATATCTTGATATAATGCTAGATTTACCTTTACATCTAAGACCTCTAAGTTCAAAAGACAATTTAAAAGATGTAGGATCTTCATGCCCAAAATTTTGCATAGGATTGTCAACCTGTGGATTAACCTATAAAACACATGCTTATATGCATAATGTAGGATCCTCATGTCTAAAATGGATATGCAAAATTTTAAACTTATATTTATGCTTTGTTGATTAGATGTACATTTCTAGTTAATTGACGTAGTACTATTAATACAAGTTTGCTGAAAATAAAGTTTGCATAATGATTAGTATAGATAATAAAATCATATTTATTTAAATAATTGTTGCTAAGTCATCTAAGTTTACCTGAGAATGTGTCTTTGTTGATGTTGGTGTTGCTAATCCTTCTCCAAAAGTTCGTCTTTCTCTAGAAGTTGTTAAGACCTACAACATAATATGCATAATATTATTGTGAGAAGCCAAATAAAATAAATAATGTTGAACTAATTGTTACCTATATTGGCAAGCTATTCATTTAGTGTTATTATATTACACCTTTTACTGCTATGCCCAGAAGTTTCATATTTTCTACATTCCACATTTGAACCTTTTGTGGCATTTTGCTTGCACTAGGTACTTTTGTTGGTTCATTCTTATCTCTTCTTCTTGACCTTTTTGGTCTTCTTGGCATTACCTTATAACTGGTGGATGAATATGCCCATAATCATTTTTTGGCCAAAAGCTTATCCACTTAATAGGTTGCATCACCTTATCATATAACTTTAGAAAGATGGTCTTCTTGTAACAATCATTGACAAATTCCTTAAGTCTTCTTTTGGAGTGATTTATTGCATTGATAACATGTTTATATGGATAACCATATAGGTACCATTCACTACAACTATAAAAATTATCTCTTCCTTGCTTGACAACATTTTTCCTATCTCCTTTGCTTACCTTATATGCTCCATCCCTATTCCATATAATCCTCTATCTCCTTTGCTTACCTTATATGCTCCATCTCTATTCCATATAATCCTCTATTGCAATGCCACCTTATTTTTTTCAATCTTTTTAACAATTATAGGTACAATATCAAATTCCATTTGTATTCATATGCCCTCCTTTCTCAATGTATCTTTATAATCATTACTCTTATGGTCTCTAACATACTAATAACAAGATTATCCCTTGTTATTAGTATCCATTCGTTAAACGTCTCGCCTATGTTATTATTGGTAATAAGGCACTTTGATTAGAATGATTGGTGTGACTTAGCTTATGTCTCCTCTGGATATTCAAGCAATGCACTAACAAATCCATGTTTAATTTTGTCTAGCATCTTAAGTTGCTCATTGAAATCCTTAACATATGTTGACCACACATATGCCCAAAATTGTCTTATTAATTATTTTCCACTCCATTCTGCATGCTAATTATGATAAATATGTCTATGGTCTCTACAATTCTTACCAAGTCCTGTATGCATAAATCAATCATAAGATGCATGAGACATATGTTACAAGGTAATACTTTAATCACATAATAAACTAAAAATGTATGTATCTTTTGCATATAAGATATTATAGTGACTCCATCTTCGTCATCTAAATCCAAATCAGTTCTTACAAGCAATATAAACTAAATCTAGGAATTTGTATTTTCCATTTCAACAATAGTCTATGTTATACGATACATACCTCCATCCCCATCCTTTCTAATTGCACTAACTAGTTGTCCTTGGAATTCAACTTCAAGAAGCAATCATTCATCCTAAATATGGGCCTCAAATGTTTCCAACCAGTTTTCATTATTGCAAAACAAATATATAACCTTTTAAATTACAACAATAAAGTCTTTTGATTCTTTGATATTTACATTTTTACAGATGATATAGGATTACTAAGTTTCAACTTATTGACATAACCTTAAAATATAAAATATAAAATATTCAAGAGCATAGTCTAGTACTCTTTCCTTCCTTAGCTTCCTCTTAACAACCCTGCAATTAACAAAAATATTTAACTTCTTACTACATTGATCAATTATCTTAGCTATGGTTATGCTAGGCTTCTCCAAGATTCTATCTTTGAAACATTTAACCAAAAAATTCGTTGATACCTTTCTAGGCTTGTTGGTCGTGAAACAAGTATGCTCTGATCTATATGTTCTAGTTTTGAAACACTTATCTTCATCATCATATGTTGCATACAACTCCTACTTGTATCCTTCCATGCATCCTACCCTAATCTACTTAGACTCTTTTTTTCCATCTTACATTAAATGTTGTAGCTATTGAGTAATCAATAACATCTTTAAATTGTCTACCAATGCCAAATTGCATATCCAAAGGTTCAACTAGGCCTTTTGATTGCCTCCCTTAGCTCCTCTCAACTAGGGTACTCATTACTATTAAGGAAGCTCCCACAGTCATTTGAATCAATCTCCACTAGTTGGTGGCCATCTAGAATTGAACATCAAATGAAGAAACTCCACCAACTACATCATATTGATGATCCTCATCAAGGCCCTCCTCATTAGGCACAACATCCTCATCAGCCAAAACATCCCTATTAGGTCCCACGCCATCTTCATCAACCATAACATCATCATCAAGTTAAAGATTCCCATCAGGGCCCTCCTCATCAGTTATAACATCTTCATCATGCTAAACATCCCTATTAGGCCTCGCAACACCTTCATCAACCAAAGCATTATCATTAGGTTAAGTACTCGCATCAAGGCCTTCCTCTCCAGCCATAACATCTTCATCAGGATGAATATCCTCAAGCACCACATCTTTTATTATAAACAAACATTTTAGTGCTAAAATTGCAATATCAAGGTTATACATAACATATAACTTGATCTTTTATGTATTTTTGAGAGGTTTATTAACTTGATATAACTCTCATTAGATTTAATGGGTTTTAAATACTCATCGAATCTAAACTCCGGTTCTCCGAAATACGCCTTATCAATGTGTTAGTAAGGAAAGTTCATTTCCCATTCACAAACTTATCTGTGCTTAACATAATTAAAGTCAACTTTGTCATAATAATATGATGATGCACCCTTATATGTCAACTTAGGATATAACTTGAATGGTCCACCATAAACTTCTATATTGAGTCATTCCTATAAATTACATTAGTAAAAGGTTAACATTAAAAAGTGCATGCAAATGGAACAAATATAACAAACATTTTCAAAATTAAATGCATCTATGACCACTTAGAAAATTATACAGAGAAACAACATTCATAAGATAAAATTGTAAAATTAGATAGTATTAGGCTTGAATTAATGCATTAGTGTTTGAACTGATGTGCATGTCATACATTGTATTAAGAAAAGAACCATAAAACTAGTCTGGTCACACTCAATAGTTAGAGAGATGTAAACAAACTTGTCCTTTATTTGGATATTTATTGCATTTTTTAGGCTGCATTTTCCAACCTTAAAAGCTTAAAAGTTAAAAACTTTGACTTCTCACAAATGAAGTCCATCACCAGCATATCCAAGAATGCTTTTCAAGTTTCAATAAATGGTATGTTTAAATAGCAATTAAAAGTGGTGTATCTAAGCAAGAACCAATTTCAGGGTCCCATATCTCAAGTACAGTTCAATTATAGCCATAATTTGGTCCAGTTTGGTACATCTAGATATCTCAAAGAACCAATTCAGTGGGGGAAATGTTTTTTTGTTTTTAATCTATAGAATCTCAAATACCTTAACCTTGTATATAATGGATTTACTTGGCTTGAATTTTCTCCTACATATATTCTTAATAGTTTAGAGTATCTTAATTTGTCTAAAACCAGCCTCACTGGTCATATTCCCAGTGAATTAAAGTAATTAATTAATTTGCACACACTTTACTAAGTTTTGCACATTTAGAAATCTTAAAAAACTAACTAACTGGGGTAATTTTGTTGTCTTTAATCTACAGAATCTTAAATACCTTAAAGTTTCTTATAACAAATTTACTAGGCATCAATTTCCTTCTACATATATGCTTAGTAGCTTAGAGTATTTTAATTTATCTAAAACCAGCCTCATTGGTCATATTCCTGGAGAATTAGAGCAATTAACTAATTTGCACATGCTTGATCTAGTTTGGTACATTTAGACATTTAGAGAACTAACTTAGTGAGAAATGTTTGTTGTTTTTAATATATAGAATCTCAAATAGCTTAACCTTGCATATAATAGTTTTGCTAGGTATGAATTTCCTCCTACATGTATACATATTAGGAGGAAGCATAGGAAGAAACTGATAATCATAGAATGGAGAACGTTAGTTATGACAGTTTATTATTAGACAAAAAGGCAATATATTGTCTTATATTAGGACATATTTAAGGGACTGTGCAAGGAAGCAACATATTGTCTTCAATTGAAAGAGAACAAACATTTTCAAGCAATATTAAAGATGATTTATATCACATACGCATTAAACATTGGAGACACCATATAATTTATATCACATATTTGCAGACAATACTTTTTATTTGAAGTTTATATTTTATAGTTCAGTGCTGCAATACTTTTTATTTTTAATTTGAAGTATAAATTGTGAGATCAAAGTGTGAGCCATTTTACAATGTCTAAAATTTAAAATAAAAATATAATCAAAGATAGGTTCACGTGACCATTTTTTTTCAAGGTTTTCTTTCAATAGCTTTTATCATACATAATATCTAACAACAAAGAGTAAATAAAATAATTCCTTTGTAATTAAAATAATAATGAAACTAATAAATTAATAAAATAAAATATAGTAGACTTCCTAATATTATTTTTGTGATATCTTCATAAGTATTTGTAGTTTTAAGGTAACAAATCTCAATTTATTTTGGGGACCATTAATTCCATTTTTATGTTTCTACTTTAATTTTAATTTTTTTAATTTTAAACTTCTATTTGTAACAAAAATAAAAATCTATTTAATTATCAATTTCAAATATAGTAAAATTTTTATTACTGATAAGAATAAATTATCAAATAAAATGTGAATGTTAATTAAAAATCATGATATTTTATTCATAGTATAAATAATAAATTAATACTATTTTATTAAAATAAATATTTAAGTAAGTAAGGAACTTGTAGAATTTTTATCTTTCAAATTACCATTTAAAAATTAAAATTAAAATTCTTTTTCTTTAATAAAAA
>JANIPM010000233.1:57218789-57231620 GCA_027478405.1 Erythroxylum cassinoides | reverse complement strand
TGGAAACTTCTCTTGGTTTTCTTTGACATTATACTTATATATAGTATTTGTGCAACATTTGGGGCACTTACACTAAGTTTTGTGATTGCTTCAGATGTATTGCCTCATTATTAAAGGGAGTAAGTGCATATTTGGAGCAATCACAAATTGAATACTCGAACTATTCCACTTTAGCTAAAGGGGTACCTACTAATTCTAACAAGATCAAAACCATCCAATAGTGGCTAAGACCTCACTCACTGAAGGAAGTAAAAGGGTTCCTAAGACTGACATAATACTATAAAAGATTTATTAGGCACTATGGAGAAAATCCTTGAACGAGTTACTTAAGAAACAATTAGGAGGAACTAGTAAGTGGGGGGAGGAGTAACATAGAGGAATTAATAAGTGGAGGGAGAGCAAAAAGGAGCATTAGATCAGCTCAAAGAAGCACTTATTTCTTTATTGGTACTTGCTCTCTTAAATTTCTTACAACCCTTTATCATAAAGGAAAACATACGTGGGAGTGGCATTGGAGCCGTACTTCAACAAAATCAACTCTCCATTATGTTCCTAAGTAAATTGAGGTATCAACGCATGAAAAAGAGTTTTTGGCCATCATTAAAGTAATCAAACACTGACACCATTACTTTTGTGGTCAACCATTTAAGGTCTACACTAAACACAAAACTCTAAAATATCTTTTGGAGCAAAGGATATTAATCCTTTTCCTACAAAACTGATTATTTAAGATGATAAGGTAAGATTTTGAGGTTATTTATAATAGTAAGAAAAATAACCAAGTAGTAGGTGCTTTGTCTCATATTTCAAACATGAAGTTGTTAACAATGATTATCTCTCAAGTATAGACACAACTTCTAAACGAAATTAAACAAAGGTATGAAAGAGATGCAACTCTTTAAGTTCTTATACTGAAATTGGAAAATAAGATGGTGAACTTAATTAGGGGCGTATGAATGAAGGGAAGGGATGCTTCAATGGAAGGGTATTATAGTACCAAGCCATGAATCGAAGTTGTGGAAAACATTAATAGCTCTGGCTCATGATCATCCTCAAGGCTGTCACTCCAATATGCTAGCTACAATTAAATGAGTTTAGAACTTGTTCCATTGGGGCTACCACTATCCAAAAACAATTTGGTAATCTTTATGGTTGTGGACATATAGTAAATACTCTGATTTTATATCAACTAAGCATCCCTATACTGCTTAAGAAATAACTCAACTCTTCACTGATCACATATTCAAGCTTCATAGGATGCCCATCTAGATAGTAAGCGAGAAAGATACCATGTGATATAACAACATGTGGTAGGAGGTATTTAAACTTCAAAGAATGGATTTGAAGTTTTCAACTTCCTATTATCCACAGATGGATGGATGGAGACGATCAACAAAATATTAGAGTCCTGTTTGAGATATTTCCACGATGATGCTTTAAACAAGCAGGCATGATGGATTTCACTCACAGAATGGTGTTACTCTATAACATACCATTCGAGCATTCACTCCAACCTTTTCTAGGTTCTCTATGGGTACCCCTCACCTGTTTATGTTACTTATTTTATAAGAGATTCTCAAGACCGTCTGGTACCTCAAACCATTTAAGAAAAAGAAGCAGCAGTAAGTGACCAAATTTCATTTGAATTAAGCACTATAAAGAATAAAACAACAAGTTAATCATAAAAGATCATACTGAAAATTTATTAATGGTTAGTATATGTTTATAAAGTTACAACCTTATCAATAATACTCATTGTAAAAGAAGGATGTATCAAAAGATATATCCATTGTATTACAAGCCCTATCAGACCATTGATAAAATTGACCCAGTGGTGTATAAGCTTTAATCTTTAGAAGGGTAATCTATTCACTTTGTATTCCATGTGTTCCAACTTAAGGAATATGTTTCAGACAAAATGCCATCATCGTATCAACTACACTGCATCAATCGATC
The DNA here is from genome assembly GCA_027478405.1 of Erythroxylum cassinoides. NCBI lineage: Eukaryota > Viridiplantae > Streptophyta > Magnoliopsida > Malpighiales > Erythroxylaceae > Erythroxylum > Erythroxylum cassinoides. The sequence goes on along the minus strand of JANIPM010000233.1, from coordinate 57,229,664 downwards.
AAGAAGATAAAATTCCATTGACCATCTTGAGTAGGAGGATGCTGAAATATCATAATCGTGTGATAACAAAAGTGGTGGTGCAATGACTAGGAGACCTAAAAAAGAAGGCAATAGGGAAAGCACTATTCAAGTTATTGAAGAGGCTCTCAAAGATCAACCTTATGACCAAGGTTTTTAAAAGAAGAGGCAATGTTATGGAAAAAAAGAAATATAATGGAAACGGGAGTCATGATGAAGATGATGCAAACAACATTGAATCACGAGACTATTAAGTATGAAGTATAAAATGTGTATTGATTAACAATAACCAATTTAAAAAATATAACCAACTATTACACATATAAGGAGGGGAGATGGGATTGCACTATATAATAGCTATTGCAATGACCTAAGAAAGGATATGGAATGAAATAAGCTTGATACTTTCTCTTTTTGAAATCTCTTTCTCTTTCTCTCTCATTCTTTTTCTTTATTATGAATTTTCACTATGTCTTGTTATTGCGCATCAAGAGCATAACAACATGAGAGCAAGGTGTAATCACTAACATATTTTAAGGGTAAAAAAATCATCTGCAATAGTTTGTATTAGGTGTTTTTATTCTATTAATGTGTTTTTTTAATTTTATGTTTAGTTTATTTGTAATACTAATATACAAGTTTATTAATTTGTAGCATTATATTATATTGATGGAAGTTATCTCTAGTTCTAGTAATAAATAGATGTTTAGGATTATGTCTTTTTAGAAAATTGTCATTTAAGTTTATAAATAAATGATTAGATTTCCCTTTGTGTCCTTTTTCTAATTGGTTTTAGGTTAGTAGTTCACAGGGTGGTTACCTCTTCATAATTTTTTTTTGTTTTTATTTGTGTTAGGATTTATAGTTATAGTAATTTTCAAAGAAAATAAAAGCCTCGTGTTACCCTTTTTATTAAAGAAAGATTGCATGGAGTTTTAATCCAGTTGAATAATGGTTAAAGATGAATAATGTATTAGTTTAATTTTTCTAAATATGAAGTAAATTTATTAGATATTTTTTGTGTTGCTTAGGTCATTTTGTTTTTGTAATAATTATTGAGTCTCCTATATTTACATGTTTTGACTTATATTTTTTCTTCATTAGTAAAGACTAGGGTTAAATTCATTTAGACGCTTAATCCCAATTTAATTTCGGATTGATCTTTTATGTTTGCATTAGGAGTAGGCTAGACTTTTTTTTCCATCCACAGTTTGCAAATTAAGTTTTAGAAGGAAAAAGCCTAATAAAATAAAAACTAGAAGATTTACTTCAATCTTTACCCAACTTGTGAGATTAAATATATAAATTAAATTGCATTGATTGTATTTCGGCTTAAAGTATTAAGTCACATTTACTCAAAATGCATGAATTACTCAAGTATTGAGTGTATTTAGAATAAAAATTAGCTTAAACTTAAATTATGGTTTTTAAAATAATTTAATTCTATTTTTTTTTTGTAAATACACTCATTACTTGAGTCTAAAGCTTTAAAATCCACACAAAGAAGCTTATATTTAGTTATCTATTTTTGTTTTAATGAATGATTGCTTGGCATGATAAAGAGATATCCAGAGAGAAAGAGTACAAAATTATTACCATTTAGGATGATAAATTTTATCCTGCTCAACCCTACTCGAAGTCAACAAATTTAATTCAAGTTGACGAAGTTTTAGGCTAGGGTTAGACCTTTAAAAAAAAGGCTTTGAGTTGGTCTAGGACTTAGTTACTTGGCCTGGTCTGATTTGAAGCCTAAAATTGTCAAGTAAAACAACGTTGTTTTAAGTAAAATAAAGTTATTTTCAAAATTTTAATTAAAAAAGAAGATAATTGAGCATGAACTGAGCTAGATCAAGTTCTATATCATGTAGGTTTGATTGTGATGGAGCTTGGGTTGTGAGTTTTGTGTCTAATTGGACTTTGGACTAGACTTGAAGTTAAATACAAACTTTTGAGTTTCGCTCGGGTTTGGGGAGTTTGAGTTCGGCTTGGCCTAATGCCAAATCTAAAACCATTCATTTCAAAGGAAAAATTAAATAAACAAAATAGAGTAACTTAAGGCCTAAAGGAGTTAAGATCCCTTAAATAACTTTAGGATTAATTTTCAGTTTTCTTTTCTTAATATGTTAGTTTGGCCCATAATCTGAATTATGTTTTATTTTATTTATGTCTTTCTTTATCTTTTCAGTTTTGAGCCTTTAAGCCTACTAAGAGCTTTCTTTAAGATGTGTCTAACAAGTTTACATTTTGGATCTAATAGCCCTCTTTTAAGTTAGTAGACTTTTTAATTTCATCTAACTACTCAAACCCATTTTATTTAAATTAGTTGATCTTTAATTAGTTCACGCTCACTAGTTCTGCATCTATTTCTTTCTAGCAAGCATGTTAAATCATTTAGGACTAATTTTTCATTTCAACCTTATTTAGTTTAAATACTTTCTTTTCATGTCATTTAAATTTCTAAAGTCAACTAAGTCCATTTAGTTTGAGCTTAGTAGATCATTTGCGTTTATTCTAACTTTTCTTTTTTTTAAATCAATAAAAAATTAACATTATTTTTTTAACCTTACGTTATCATTTTTTGCTTTATCTTTAAACCTTACAACATAACTTTACCTCCCTCGCCTAAAGCTTTACCTCCCTCGCCTAAAGAGAATAGAAAAGCACATAGCTTAATTTTCTCCTCAAATACACCTTGTAGTTTCAAACTTGAGTATACCACATAAAATTCTTTCAATTGCTTGTGAGGATTTTCATTCTTAAGTCCACAAAAGATAGGCGATAAATGAATCAGACCAGACTTAAGCTCAAGACCTTTTAGACATCTAATGCAAAAAGTTTATTAAGTCAAATTTGGTGCTTCTAATTCAGGTTCTCTTTTGATTAGCCTTAGTTACTTAAACTTTATAATCACTAAAGATTTATATCAAATCAAGTTTTAGTTCTAATATGGGAGATAAAGAGGAAGATTCTTTCTTATCTTGTAACTTGAGTTTTCCTTAATTTCCTAACTATTATCTTCATCTCAAGATTATATGAAAGGTTATTTGTAGTAGAATTTTGAGGCATAAAATAAATGAATTTGCTTTGACAACAACTCCTAATAATAGCGTTAAAATTTAGTAGGTGTCAAATCCAACAAATATAATCCTACTTTAATCACAAAGGAATTGTATATAGTTATCAGAAGCGTTAAATGCATACGGATTCGTAAAGTTTATCTTCTTACTTCCTTTTTATCCAAAACAATCCTAAACAAGTTCTTAGGATTTAATCTATTAATAAATACTAGAGAGACCACCAATTCTATTTAATAAACACACAAATTTAGTTTATTTAAACTATATTATATATTCATATAATACTAGTACAATATCCTATATTGAACCCTATTATTTCACCACTAAGCATTATAATAATTAAAAAATTACAAATTTAATAATTTCTATCGGCAATATATTATTTTGATAATTGAACAATAGTCCCTTTTTCACTAATGAAACAAAAACAATAATATTAATAATCTCAGATGATATAAAAACACTAAGAATAAAAGATTAAAGAAGACCAATGAAATCTCATAGCTCTTGAAGAATTAAACTTTAATTATAGTTTAGTTACACATGATTCTCAAAGACATCATTAAAGAAAGATAAAGAACTATCTAAGAATTGAAAAAATAAAAATGAACCAAGATGGGACAACTAGCTCCTACACCTCTTTCCTATTGATAATTCCAAAATCCTATCCTATCTAATATTCCTAAAAATAAGGGATAAAAGCTAAGATCAAGACTAAATCTAAAGGATACCACTTCCACTAAGATTTTCCTACCAAAACAAAATTGACCTAATTAGAACTTTTAAATAGAGAAAAACATAGGCAAAAATAATTAGGCCTTGTTGACTCTTAAAGGTCCTCATCTACTTAATCAAATTTATTTTTAGAGTAGTCATATTGACTAAGGGGTGAGCATGTCTTATGCTTAGTCTTTTTCTAGAGCTTTTCTTCTACAATTTTTCATTCTTTTTTATAATTTGCACCTTTGTTCCTTCTTTGTTAAATCTCCACTTTTAAGAACATTTTGATCTATATCTCTAGTCCACTATATACAAAACATAATATATAATTATAATCCATAATTATAAGCATTTTATCAATCAAAATAGAAGAAATTAATATGAATATTTGTACTTTATGTATGCTATGAGCACCAACTATTAATTCTACACATATACCTACACCTAGTTTTGACAATTCTTTTTGTCACTCCATTAGGTCAGACATACTCCTTACTATCTTATCCACTATTATTCTGCTATTGCAACTCTTCTTAAATCTCATTCTTATCACGAGGCCGGTGTCGATCTTCTTTGGTAGCAAGTTATGAATGAAAAACATCGAGCCTTAAAAAAGCTTAGTAGACACGAGAAACTTAGTTGATCTTCCTCCTATAAGACATATATTGGTTACAAATGAGTTTATATAATCAAAACCTGTGTTAATGGTCTTATTGAATGTTACAAAGTTTAGTATCCAAATGGTACCTTCAAGAGTGTGGCATAGATTATGAAGAAACTTTCACTACAGTGGCTTGATTAACCTCTGTTATTAGTTTATTAACTATTGTTATGGTTCAAAAATGACAAATTTTGATTTGGATAAAAAATGTTTTCTCCATGGCGATTTTTTGAAAGAGGTTTACATGTCAGATTATCATTCTTCTGACAAGTGTAGGCTTTGACTAGCCTTGTATAAATTGAAACAAGCACTCATCCTTAGTGTAAATTTCAACTTCACCCTTACCCAACTCAACATTATTTCTAGCTTGTAATTCAACACTATTCATTTATTGAACTATTCAGGGAATTGTTCTTCTATTAATTTATATTGAATATTTGATAATAATAAGTGAAGATGTATATGATATTTAAAATTACAACATTACCTTATTCAACATTTTGAAATGAAGAATCTGGGTACTCTCAACAAATTTTTTAGTCTTAAGTTTCTTGTACTTTTAAAGGCAATTATGTTTCTCAAGTTGAGTATGCATCATACCTACTTTCTTGCACTAGCATGATCAACAATAAAACTGTATCAAATCCTTTAGAAAACAACTACAAGTGTACTACAGTAGATGTCATTCTTTTTGATGATCTTAATTTATGTCGACAACTTGTTAGTAGTTTTATCTATTCACTATAACTTGATCTGATATCTTATGAGATATTCATCAATTTAGCTACTTTATGTCTACTCCTCACTTATCTTATTTTTCTACTGTGATTAAAATCCTTTGTTATATTAAAGGAACTCTTTTTTATAGATTAGACTTCTCCAGTAACTCCTCCTTAGCATTATCCAACAAATTTTCATTCTACTAGTTATTGTTTCTTGTTAGGTGTCTTATCTCTTGGTGTATCGACAAGCAAACAATTATTATTCATCTAGTACTAAATGTGAATATTTTACTTTTCTTGAGAAAAAATATTGTACTTTTTTTGATGCTATATTTGAATTAGTTCTATTGTTGTGGTTATCAATTGATATAAATATTACATATTCCTCTACTAATATGATTCATTGTGATAATAGACGTACTATACAATTTTTTTACAATGACATTCTTCATGAACGTTTAAAAATATTGAAATTGATTGTCACTTTTTACGTTATCATGTTGATTTAGGCCTCCTCTCAACTAAATGGTTGATATATTTACTAAAACACATCTTCTAGCTCATTTTTATGATTTACTAGGCAAATCCAAGCTAACATCTACGATCCTATCTCGAGTTTAAGAATGGATGTCAAAAGTAAGATTAGCTGAAATCATAAATCTTATGTATATCTCATATATAGTTACTAATCTCGTTCACAAATAAGTTACCTTTATATAATAAAAATAAATAAGAGAAAACACTTCTTTAATATTCTGTTGTAACTTACATTGGTCCAGTTTTAGGTTTTATCTAATCCTCTGTTTTAGTGGCTTGTTTCGATTGTATTACCATTTAGCAATGGCTTGGCATTTTCTTGATTAATTTAATTTTCAAAGAAAACAAAAGATTGCCATTTACCGTAATGACGACAGGTTCCATCTTAAGTCCCTGTACTTGGTACAAGTTAACTCTATAATTGCAACATGACAAACGAGATGATTGAAAAGAAATTATGGGCTTACAGCTTTACAGGCTATAGCTCCTCTCTGTTAGTTCTTTTCTTTCTATTTTTTCAGCTTTTTGGCCCTTTATTAAGTGTAATATATCTTTAAACAATATGAAATAGTGTAATATATATCATATATCATTTTATTTAGTATTATCAAATAATAAGTTATAGTTTAATTAAAAATTTATTATTTATTATTTATTAACATTAAAAAATAACAATAATTATATTGTGAATAAAAATGCACACGAAACATAAAGTTAAGTTAGCTTTATAAAATAATTTTAATAATAAAAAATGAAAGGTAAAAAAAGTTAGCTCAAGATTTGTTTAACGATTTTGATAATAACTTTATAATATTTCAAAATTTAAATTGGATTTTTTTCCTTGTATAAGTAACGATATAATTTTTAAAATGAAATAAAATTATAGAATAATTACTTCCTTATAGTAAAAACCTTCTTTATAAACTTACCTTTTTAGAAATGGTTTCATGACCTCTGGAAGGATCTTACTAATTCGAATAATTAGCTCCAGAAGCCTTGACAAAATGTCTGAATATCGAAGATTGCAACATAGATAATATGGAAGATTTCAACATAGATAATATCGAAGATTAAGTAACGACTAGTTGAAGAAATTGTCTACGTAAAGAAGAGCCGCTGCATTTGCAAAATATACAAGATACAGATAAGAGACTTGCGAAATATCGTAGAGCATCATTATTTCTTGAAAGTTATATCAAACTCCTTGTGCCATAGAAAATGATATTACCCTATTAAGATAGACTGTTAAATCCTTTATACATTTCTTGTTGAGAGCTTGTAGAGGCTAGCAAAATACTATTACTGTGGAAGGTTGAAAAACCTTGAAAAATATCTAACAAAACACTACTATTGTAGAAGGTTGAAGAACCTTGAAAAATATACACTTGTGAGCTTGAAGATGCTCGTCAAATTACTACTTGACTTTTATAATGAAAAACTCAAGTTGAATATTTGGGGATTGGATGTAGGCTTTGTTATAAGTTGAACTAATATAAATCTACTGTGTCATTTTCTCTCTCTTCCTTATTTTTAAATTTTCGCATTATAGGTTTGTATTTTCAAGAGGCTCCTTCAGTTTTACAATAAGTTCCTTTTGTTTTTATATGGCAAGAGGTTTCTTTCAAAAGCCAGTAGGCTCTTATCGGTTAACAGGCTCCTTTTTTTTTGAGAGCTAACAGACTCCTTTTGAGTAAACAATCTCTTAACGTTTTGAGTATTAACAGGCTCCTTTTGATTAATTGGTCCTTTTTCTATTTGAGCATTAACAAGCTCGTTTCTTTTTCAACGTTAGCAGGATCCTTTCGAAAGATTATAGGACCCTTCTATTTATAAATTTATTTGTTTAGTAGGATCTTATCAATTTGAATGCACCTTGAATTTTTTTACACACAATTCACCTCTCTCTTACATATGTTTTCTTTATCATTTGGTATCAGAGTAAGGTTTCACATTTATTGTATTTTACAACACATGATCGATCATGACAAACAATTTGAGAAGCCTTGAAAGACAACTCATCTCAAAGCCTCCTTATTTTAACGAAAACAACTACTCATATTGGAAAGAGAGAATGACTATCTATCTCCAATCTATAGATATTGAAGTCTGGCAAGCCATCAGAGTTTGAGCTACACTTCCCAATTCTGATAACGTAGAAGTGTGCTCTGATGCTGACAGAAGAAATGCACAGCTAAACTCTAAAGCAAAACATATTATGATCTGTGCACTATCTCCAGAAGAATATGAAAAGATATCCTACTACTTTACAGCAAAGGAAATGTAGGATAAACTTCAAGTCACCTTTGAAGGAATGAACGAGGTAAAGAAACTTAGAATAAGTCTTTTAGTACATTAATACGAAACTATTGACATGAAATAGGGAGAGACCATAAACGAATTCTTTGGACGTTTCAACAACATTATCACAACCTTAAAGAACTTGGGAAAGATATATCCCAATGATGAACTCGTAAAAAATATTCTAAGATCACTACCAAAGAAATGGAGACCAAAGGTGATTACTCTGGAAACTGTAAAGGATCTCGATACCATCTCAATCGACTGGCTAAGAGGAAACTTGATGATCTATAAAGTCAAGCTTAGGCGAGATGAAGGATCCTCATACGAAAGAGGAATGACACTAAAAGCAATTGATGAATCAATCGATGATTCAATCGGTGATGAAAGCGACACTGAGTTACAAATAAATGGAGATGACGAATTCAATTTCATGGTTAGGAAATATGCCTGCTTCTACAAGAATAAGTTGATGAAGAAAAGAGAAAGGAACAATAAATGGTCCTTACTAAAAGGTAGCAGCAACAATAACAATATACAAAACAATCAAATCATATGCTATCACTACAAGAAGCTTGGACACACAAGACCACTGTGTCCCCTTCTTCAAAACAAAATAGAAAATAGAAAACCCAGGAAGTAAGCGATGATTACAGCCTGGTCAAATGAAGATTTTGAAAATTTTTAAGAAGAAGAGCCAGAAAAAGTCAACAACGTTTGCTTTATGATTGAATCAGGAGACAATAAGGTATATGATTCTGACTCTGATATTGAAGCTGATGAATTGAGAAATGCATATCATGAATTTTTAATCAGTATAAAAAATTAACAGTGAAGTATTTCAAAGAAGTTGAGATATCCAAGAATAATGAAGCATCCTTGAAGAGTAAGATTAAATCATTAGAATATGTAAATGAAAATCTGACAACCAAGAATATGTCTCTTGAGGATGATTATAAGAAAAAGGTTTATGAAAAGGAAGTTTTGGAAGAAAGATTAACTAAGTTGGAAAATGCTTTACTTGAGAATGACTCTAATAAAGTCAAACAGCTAGAAGAAAAGGTTGTCATCCTAAAACTTGAAAAAGAGAAATGTGTTAGAAAGATCTTATCTTTAGAAAAATATCTTACAAAGTTCGCTGATGGAAGGAACAACCTTCATGCACTACTTGGTAGCAATAAATGTGTTTTTGATAAAGCAAGAATAGGTTACAATGAAAATAATAATATTAGGCTATACAAGAATTTCTTTGTTAAATCCAACAGTAGCTATAGTCAAAACAGCAAGAACCTGATAGATAGTAGAAATTATAGCAATTCTCATTTATCCGTTTTATACTTCTACTGTGGTAGACATGGTTACATTATTCATTCTTGTAAACTTTGTAAAATGAAGAAATTATCTCAAATGTATGTTTGGAGACCGAAAGTTCAAGCTACTAACCTAAAAAGACCCAGAAAAATTTGAATACCTAAAATGAGATAATACTTTCTATAGATATGCTTCAAAACAGAGACAAGAGAAAATCGATGGATAGTTGATAATGGCTGTTTAAGACACAAAACAGGTGAAATATTACCTTTCAACTACATTGAAAGAAAAGATTGAGGTAATGTTGTCTTTGCCAATAAAAAAAAGGCAAAAGTCACAGGAATTGGTAAATTGGTGACTTTAACTCTGTTTCTATTGATAATATTCTTTATGTTGATGGATTAAAGTATAACTTGTGGCGTGTAAGTTAATTATGTAATAAGGGTTATAGAGTTACTTTCTATACATCATTGTGAAGTTATTGATAATCTAAACGACTATATTGTATTTGTTGGTCCTAGAAATCAGAAAATATATTGTGCTCAATCAGAAGATATATCTTCATAAAATGTAAAATGTTTTGTTTCTATAAAAAGAATTCTTTTATTTGGCATAGAAGATTTAGACATGCTAGCATGATCATTCCATCAAAATTGTCCAAAAATGAGTTAATAATAGGACTACTGTCTTTGAAGTTTGAAAGCAATCAAGTTTGTGAGGCTTGTTTAAAACGTAAACAAGTTAGAAGCAGCTTTCCTCCCAAAAATGTTATGTCTACTAACCAACCACTTGAACGTGTACACATGGACTTATTTGGTCCTACTAGAACTCAAAGCTTTGATGGTAAACATCACTACTTTGTTATAGTAGATGATTATTATAGATTGACATGGGTTTATTTTCTATTAAATAAAGATGATACTTTTAAAGTATTTGAGAAGTTTTGCAGAAAATTTTAAATTGAAAAAAAGATATTTCCTTACATTTATTCGAAGTGATAATGGAGGAGAATTTGATAATAGAAAATTTGAAGATTTTTGTAATGAAAATGGGATATCTCACAATTTTTCATGCCCAAGAACTCCTCAGTAGAACAAAGTTGTTGAGAGAAAGAGCAAGACTCTTGTTGATATTGCCAGAATAGTGCTATGCAAAAGTGGTATTCCTTATGGTTACTGGGTAGAAGTCCCGTCAACTGCTTGTTACATACTTAACAGGTGCCTTATAAGGCCTATTCTGAAAAAGACCCCTATGAGCTGTAGAAAGGAAGAAAACCAAATGTCACTTATTTTTTGAGCATTTCGTTGCAAATGCTACGTTCTAAATAATAGGAAAGATAACACTAAAAAGTTCGATGTTAGATTAGATGAAGCTGTCTTTATGGGCTATAGTACCGCTAGAAAAGGATTTAGAGTTTACAACAAAAGAATAAAAAAGATATAAGAATCAGTACATTTAGTGTTTAATGAAACACTACTTTTGACAATAGAAGATGATTTAGATGATGAAGAGCATCTTTTGATTCCTATAA
>JANIPM010000233.1:57164333-57178488 GCA_027478405.1 Erythroxylum cassinoides | reverse complement strand
TACTTTCATTTCCTACACTCATCTTAAACACCATTTCATTGCTATTTCTAACTCCAAAAACAATTTCCACAACATCAAATCACTAGAAATCCATCAAAAATTAAATAACACTATAATCAAAAATTTCATCTCATCCACAGTGTTCATGAATATGTACACGTATATGCCATTTTCCATGTAGATGACAGAAATTTATCAATTTCATTTCATAAATCCACAACTCTAAAGGTTTTATTCATTACTTACTTGTTGAAAACTCTAAAAGTTTCAACTATCTTCAAGCCCTAACTCTATGCAAGAATAACGTATTCACTGTGTAAGCTGACCAACTTCTGGTTTTTCTCAGGTTAGAAGAAACAAATAGCAAAGTGGAAGATGGTGTGGGATAAGGAAGAACAAGGTTAACTCTCGGAAGGAGTTTGATGAAAAACTATGTATAAGGAAGAAATGTGAAGAAAACGGGATGTTACATGAAGTGTGCTAGGTTGTAAATAATGATGGATCAGATGAAGAACCGACTCCTTTATTAAGGAGACCACATACCGAAGAAAGTATCGCAATTATAAGAAGAAACTGCTGAGACAGAAAAGAGAGAAGAAGAAGAAGAATCAAAGAAAAGAAAAAGGGAAGAAATAATAAAAGACAAGGCACCTATAGTTTAAGAAAAGACTAAGCATAAAATTGATGGGGATGAACCAGTGTCTGAAGAAGCCTTGTTCGAAGAAATCCCTAAGGCCGAAAGAACAAAATCGAAGAAACTCACCGTATTCTCAGCTTCAGTAAAGTAGTTCTAATTGATGGAAGCTGAAGCAAGGTACAAGATGTGCCACAAAAAGAGAATTATGGTAGCATGACACATCTTGCCTCCCAACCTATTCAGCGATGTCAATATTCTCATCACACCCTTCTTTCTTACTGTTGGTTAAGAAAACTTTTTAAAATTGGAAGAAACAGTGTGTGATGAATTAGTAAGATGTTTCTACACACATATGAGAAGAGAAGAAATTGATAGGAAGATAACAATCATCTTATGGGTACGAGAGTGTGAGATCTTGATTACGAAAGAAATCTTGGGGAACATTCTGGATGTAATTCCAGTTGGTAGGACTAATGGTCCCTATCATAAGTGGGACATTGCTGATCTTGATCTAGGAGATTGTGGACGTTATATGTCTGCACACTGAGAATATCTATGAAGGATGACCCTGGTAGACACTTGGACCTTCTACTAAGATGCCTTGCATCCCTTTCGACTACTTCAATTTTTCCAAAAAATAGCTCAGTAGAAAAATGCAACCTTTTGGATACCTATGTGGTCTATAATCTTTTGAAGGGTAGTAAGATGAACCTCCTAGCAATGATTCTGAAGTTTATGGTGGACAAGCGAAGTCACAAGAATACTACTGGTGGCCTACTATAGAGGATGTTGTTGACTAAGATTTTTGCTTATTTTGAAGTGCCTTTTGACAATCTGAGTTAGTATGAGCCTGCAAAATTCCACTCTTCAATTCCCAACCAATTCGAATACAAACTAAAGAACAATGTGTAGATAGAGAAAATGATAGAAAGAGTAGCAAATCCTTTAGGTCCTATCCCACAAAAGTCAGCTCCAGTTATTCTCTAGAGCTCTAATGATCTGATCCTTCAGCATCTAAGGAAAATTCTTTCCAATCAAGATCAAATGTGTAACCAAATAGACAACATGCAAAATCAGATTCATGACTTGCAGTTTTTACTTAGAAAAACGTCTGATTAGTAACTTTATTTTTTTCTTGGTCTGTTCTTATTACTTATGATCTTGTTTTTTGCCTTAGTCACTCCTTCTCTTTATTTTTTGATAATGAAAAAGGGGGAGAATTAATGATATACTTTGCACTTGATAATATATTTTCAATATTACATTGATGATATATTTGCTATTGATGATATATTCTGCCAAAATGTTACTGAACTTGTGGAGTTTAAATCTATGATAAACAAATGATGTCAAGCTTCTTCTAATTATAACTGTGACTAAAGTTTTTTTAATTTTGAAAATACATCTATTATTGTTTGTCATCATCAAAAAGGGAGAAAATGTTAGTTCAAGGTTTACGTTTAACGATTATGATGATAACTATACAATATTTTAAATTTTAAATTGAATTTATTTCCTTGTATAAGAAACTATATAATTCTTAAAAGGGAATAAAATTATAGAATAATTGCTTCTTTCTTGTAGGAACCTTCTTTAAAAATTTACCTTTTTGAAAATGATTCCTTGACATCTAGAAGGATCTTACTAATTCAAATAATTAGCTCCAGAAGCCTTGATAGAACGTTTAAATATTGAAGATTTTAGTAGAGAAAATATCGAAGATTAAGTAATGACTAGTTGAAGAAATTGTCTACTTAAGGAAGAGCTACTACATTTGCAAAATATACAAGATATAGACACGAGACTTGCAAAATATCTTAGAGCTTCATTATTTCTTGAAAGTTAATATCTATGATTTCAGTAGAGATAATATCGAAGAATAAGCAATGATTAGTTGAAGAAATTGTCTACTTAAGGAAGAGCCACTGCATTTGTAAAATACACGAGATACAGACATGATACTTGCAAAATATCTTAGAGCTTTATTATTTCTTAAAAGTTATATCAAACTCTTTGTGCCTTAGAAAGTGATATCACTCAATTAAGAGAGACTTTTAAACCCTTTATACATTTCTTGTTGAGAGTTTGTAGAGGCTAGCAAAATACTACTCTTGTGGGAGGTTAAAGAACCTTAAAAAATATGCACTTATGAGCTTGAAGAGGTTCGTCAAATTACTACTTGGCTTTTGTAGTGAAAAACTTAGGTTAAATGGTTAGGGACTAAACATAGGCTCGTTATAAGTCGAACCAGTTTAAATCTACTGTTATTTTCTCTCTCTTCCTTATTTTTAAAATTTTGCATTTTAAGTTTATATTTTTAAGAGGCTCTTTCAGTTTTACAATAGGTTCCTTATGTTTTTATATTGTAAGAGGTTTCTTTGAAAAGTTAATAGGTTCCTATCGATTAATAGGCTCCTTTCTTTTCAAGTGCTAGTAGGCTCCTTTCGAGTAAATAGACTCTTATCATTTTGAGCATTAGCAGACTCCTTTCAATTAATTGGTTCTTTTTTATTTGAGCATTAACAGACTTCTTTCTTTTTCAACGTCAACAGGATCCTTTAAGAAGTTTATAGGACCCTTTTATTTATAAGTTTATTTTCTTTAGCAGAATCTTATCAATTTGAAAATACCTTGAATTTTTTTACACATAATTCACCCCCTCTTGTTTGTGTTTGCTATCCAAAAAGAATATGCTGAAAATATTCCTTTTTAATGTTTTTTTTGGCTTGGAGTGAAAAGCACTATTGCATCTTTAATGTAGCACCCCTCTTATAGGGCATATTCTTGAAAAAAACCATCGATATTTGAGAACATACTCTATGAGGTTAGCTAGGGTAGTCAGTCGATCATACTCAATTCAATTTTGTTTAGAAATATCATACGCATATCCAGAAAATCAATAATTAAACTTTCAACCCATTTTACTCACATCAATCTCAGTTATAAATGTCACAACCCATAAACGCATCATCATATATTCGAGTGATCATCTGGGTACGATACAAATACAAAATATGTTTAATCAAACTGTTATTACAAGCAAAATTAATTTACACAATAAATAACGCTTCAGAATACAATGTTTAATACTAAAAATAACAGAAAATATATGCAGATGCCAACTAATCATGACCTTTAACTCTTATCCGAATGTAGTGGTTAAACTCTAGTTGGTCTAATCAAGTATCCCCTAAACCTGAAAGATAACATTGCAAATTTTAGGTCAGTTTTACCAACTCAGTGAGCAGACCATCCTCAATGGCTCGTTTATATCAAATAACACAAATAATTCACAGTTCATATTCAATTTGTAGATAAATATCAACACATACATCACATCACTTCATTAATTCATCATGTGGCATCAAATACACTTTATTCACTTATTTCATATATCACTTTCAGAACAATTCAAATAGTACAATTCAGTCATTTAAACATACATATCAATTGTATATGCAATGCTCATAAGACTCACTTTTCACATATTTCAATTTATTCACAAGTCTCAAATTTTTTTTGAATACAGAAGTCAAATCTAACTTGTACCTTTTGAATATACAAATATAGAATACATTGTGGACCTAAGTTCCTTTAGCAATAAGAATAGTGTCATCTCAAATTTAAGAATCCAATAACATAGTGGGGCTGCTTTACATCAAACAAAAACACATATACTCTTTATAGCATATTCAACCTCTTATGCGCGAGTCTTAGTTAAAAAAAAAATAGGACTCCAATATTCACTTATGAGTTATTCAATAGCCATTCATTCCTAAAAATGGAATATTCAACTTACTTGATATAACTCAATGAAAATTTCCATCAAAAGAAGATTTCTCTTCCTAATCCTCTGTACTCTTTACATACTTTGTATTAGTTAACTAAATTCATCATTATTTTTTAGCCATTCTTAATACCTCAATAAGATCAATTTTCAACTATTCATAATATCTTAATAAGATCAATTTCTATCATATCTTACATGATCAAAATATTCTTTATAATAAAGTTTAGTGAAGTAGTAGGCAGATTCCTTTACTCTAATACCTTGGCATGTTCTATCTAGATCATTACATCTTATCTAGAGATGTATTTTTGAAAAGTCACCCATTAATAGCTTACGCCAAAGATACCTTAATCTCAATTGATTCTATACAACATTTCTCCCTTTGTGCCTTCCCACGATCGTGACAAGAGCTTGTGGAATTGGCCATGATCATGAGGACTATGCCATGATCGTGCCTTGCTTCTATTTCCTCGAACTCATCACATATAGTAACATCATTTACACTCCCAATCTATCCACAAATGATCATTTTAAACGCTTTCATGTGCTATTCTAAATCATCTTAGAATTTTAACTATGGGAACTATGACTAAAGAGTATTCAATATGTCATGGATCACTTCCTATTTCATATCCAAACATACAATACATAGCTACTTAATAATATCACTTGTCAAAGTAATCACATTATCATATAGGCACTCTCAATAACAAATCAACTTAACCTTGAGAACTCTTACATATATCGCTATCATTTATCTCATGTTCCAATTATCATTTATTAATCTTACACACATACATCCTTAGTCAATTAAAAATTTTAGAAGCATAACCTCTATGAAGTTCTGACCTCAATTCCACTGATATAATCTTATGCCAAATCATAACTCTTATCACATTTATCAAACATTAATTTCAAGTCCAAGTTTAACCTCTCAAGGTCATGGAAAATTTTGTTTTCTTTCAACTTAGCTTATACACTTTAAATCTTGTCATTTATATTTATATCTTTACTTTCCTCAATCAATCCATAACAATGTATTCATATCTATTTCACATTCAAGGATATCTGAGCAATTAGAATATTGATGTCATATTCAATGATACATCCATAAATAGAAATGTAGTGAATCTCTATTTGTCATATCAAATCATATACTATTTCTCATTTCTAGATATCCACAAGCTTTCATTTTCTTACACTCTGACAGATCATTATTCTTCTCATTATTTCTAATTGCTCAGACTCTTAATAAATGCCCATGTGTGTGACTCATGTAAATGTGACTCAGACTGGGGATCAGTTGTTACTGCCTATTATGACATGTCTAAGATGCATGTGTCTTGACACATATTTTGAAAAATACCTATGTAAGACACTAAGCCTAGGCTCTAATACCAACTACGTAACACCCACTCTCATAGGGCATATTCTCGAATAAACCATTGGTATTTGAGAACATACTTTACGAGGTGCCATACTAGGGCATTCAGTCGATCATACTTAATTTAATTTTTTTTAGAAATATCATATGCATATCTAGAAAATTGATAATTGAACTTTCAACCCATTTTACTCATAACAATAGCAGTTATAAATGTCACAACCCATAAACGCATCATCATATATTCCAGTGATCATCTGGGTCTAATACAAATACAAAATGTGTTTCATCAAACTGTTATTACAAGCAAAATTCATTTTCACAATAAATAATGCTTCAGAATACAATGTTTAACACTAAAAATAACAGAACACATATGCGGGCACCAATTGATCCCGACCTCTAACTCTTATCTGAATGCAGTGGTTAAACTCCAGTTAGTCTAATCAGGTATTCCCTGAACTTGAAAAACAACGTTGCAAATTTTGGGTGAGTGTTGCGAACTCAGTGACCGGACCATCCTCAATGGATCACTTATATCACATAACACAAATAGTTCATAGTTCATATTCAATTTGCAAATAAATATCAACACATATAGCACTTCACTTCATTAATTCATCATGTGGCATAAAATACACTTTATTCACTTATTTTATGTATCACATTCGGAACAATTCAAACAGTACAATTCAGTCATTTAAACATACATATCGATTGTATATGCAATGCTCATGAGACTCACTTTTGATTATTATGTTATTGTGACCAAGTGCCTATAACTGTCCTATATCCATTATGAATATTGGGTTCATTAATAACTGTCTCGTATCTGTGGGGGATACCGGACTCATTATACATAGTGAGCCTTTGGCTCTTAATCACATTATGAGCTTTAGCTCTTTTTTAGTGGCCACTTCGGTCTCAACTGTCATTATCTGTTCATGCATTCATATAATGAAATGCATCAAATCATATAAGATCAATCAGTCACTTTATTTCACTTTATACATTCACTTTCCAATGTCATCGGACCTAAGTCCGAAATTTAACAGTTATGTTGAGAATCACTTACTCCTTGCTCATTCACTTTCAGTGAAGCACTTATAATATGTTCAAATTTATCAAACTCCTTAGACTATTAATCCAAAATTAACACATTCACATTCATATCAATAATAATTCAGTACAAATGCTTAAACAAAACAATTACTTAAGAGGAGACCATCTAGGTCGACTCACAGTACGCTCTAGTTTATCATTTACTTCTAAGATCCGGAAACGTCTAGATGCTAATGTTCTATCATGTGTATCCACAATATGCAATAGACATATTGCACACACATTACTAATTGCACAATCATATAAACATTAAAATGTACACATATGTATATGTGTTATATATAATGCATGCTTAAGTTGACTATTTCGAGTATGTTTCCTTTATTCACATCTCATGACCATTCATAATTCAAAACTCATATATGTCTTATTTGAACATAGGTTTACACCTCAATGAAACAAATTTATTCTAAGTTCATCACTCAATCATGCACTAAGGTTCATAGCTCAAATACACTTGATTATTATAATATCATTAATCAATCATTCACCAATGTTATTCTAACATTGTTTGATGACACAATATCTAAACTCTCATTCATTCCTACTTGATACACATTACTTATCTCCTTACAATCATATTAGCATTTCTAAGAACACTTTTACATCATTAACAACTCATAACTTCCAAATTGAGATACATTCATATCGAGTCAATCCATTTTTCAATTCTAATGTCAATCATCATCCCAAACTCATCAATCACTTAACCACTTACTTAGGCAGCCCTATAGGTTCATTTCAAACCTCAGTTATGTCCAAAACACCAAGGTAGGGTAAGAAGACAGCAGTGCATGACCATTATTGTGCATGATTGTGCAATCACTTGACAATCCCTCTTTGTCACGATCGTTCTTGTGCACGATCTTGCATTTGACAAGGAAAATGAGTTATTTAGGCAATGTATTCTTCTAAACAAATATTCCTTTATGTCTTAAGTTTCTAACGACACTAATTTCATGCAATTGGGTTCAGTATTCAGCAAGTTATACTCAAAATACTACAGACTATTATCAAACCATGGTAGTAATCAATACTCAACTTCAAACCAAATTTTGAAACTCTTAGAGACAAAATTTAAATTCAATTCCTTCATGAAAATATGGCCATATGTCTCTAGTTCAATATAAACTTAATATCATCCCATTTGGATATGTACAGAGCAAGATATGACTAAAATACAGATGCATATCTAGTGGAAAT
Source organism: Erythroxylum cassinoides (assembly GCA_027478405.1). Lineage (NCBI taxonomy): Eukaryota > Viridiplantae > Streptophyta > Magnoliopsida > Malpighiales > Erythroxylaceae > Erythroxylum > Erythroxylum cassinoides. The sequence continues at coordinate 57,170,352 of JANIPM010000233.1, read as the reverse complement.
GTTATAGTTAACATATTCCAACGGTTCTCTTTCAATTTTTCAGGTTTTTAACTCCTACATTTTATATCTAACACATCTTGTACTTAGATCATCTTTACTACTTCATTTTCTCTTCATTCTCAGCTCCATTTCAGCTTAATATCATTCATAAACAAATCATAAACTATGGTTGACCATAAACACAAAAACAGAACATAAATATACATACATTCATAAAATTTCTGCACACATTCTACTCCACAATCATGATCACTTCACCTTTACACTATCATCATATATGTTTATATTTACACAACCTCTAAGCTTCTTCAAAATCACATAAACCCTACCTTTCCAAACTTATACGATCATCAACTCTTCAAGGAGGAATAGGTTAGGCTTTCATCAAGAAGAAGAAGACAACAAGGATCTTGGATTGGCAAAGTGAAGGATGATAGTAAAGCTCAATGTTGAGGGTTAGGTTATGACAGTGAGGGTGAGTATCGTGAATGGAGAAGAAGAAAATGAAGAAGAGAGCATGTAGTAAAAATGAAAGACAATTAAAAGATGGTCTTTTAATGTATATGTCGTGGATTTAAAAGTACGGTAGAAATTGCTAAGTGGGTGTCATGACATGTGTCATGACACTTACCACTTAAAAATCAAAATAACATCGTTTACTAATGGTACTTAATACCATTTATCTCTAGTCTATTTGTCACCCAATTTCTAATCCAATTGTCATTCAATTTTCAATGACACTTATCATTAAATCTTAATGTCACATATTAATAATTTCTACTGCCATTTGAAATTATTTTTACTGCCATTTATCAATTGTCTTGCTACTTGACATTTTTCTAGTCCAAAAATACTTATAATTTTAAAAAAATTTCAAATTTTTACCAAAAATTCTAAATTAATAATATAATTCACCAAATCAATTTTCAAGACAAAATATTCACTATTCACATCAGAATCATTTAAAAATCATCAATACTTAGAAAATGTCAAATGAGTGCATAAACAGTCATTGCAATATGTATGAAAATCTATTCACATGCGTGTGTATGCTACTGTTATGCATGAGTATGAAATGCATTTTTTGATCTCTCATTGCCATTTCTCATTTACAAAAACGAGGGTTCTAACTCTTTGTATGGAAACGAGATATTACATTTAAAATGGAGGAGATTAACTTCATTTCGGAGGGATGGGTTGGAGATGCCCTACCAACATACTGTACGCATTCCCAAACTTTTTCTATATTAGGCCTTGACGACTTGGTTTCTTTGGTCTAATTCAGATCCATTCCTTCTAATTGACTTCAAAAATTACTTCAATGAAATAGATTTATAACCCAAGGTCCTCTTGTGTAAAATTTTCCTTTTTTGTTATTTAAAATATTAGTTTGAAAAAATCTGTTAGTTTAGATTATTAATAGAGAAACTTCATATTTGAGTTGTCGTAAATTGCAATATACAATTTTTTTATTTTCCTAATGTAAAGTTTTTTAATAAAAATAAATTTTATTGATAAAACATTATGTTAATCTCTATTAAAATTATTTAAATAAGTTTATATAAATGCTAATTTATCTTAGAAAGAGTTCCAAATAAAATAGAAAATTAGTTCTAATAAAATAGGAAAATTATAATCCATCTTAAAAAGACTTCTAGGTAGAATAAAAAATTACTTAAAATCTGATAAAAAATGATGTTGGTTAAGGCATAATCAAGTAGTAGTCAACATCTCATTGTAAGAAAAAATGCAAAGCAACGAGAAATGTTAAATAATTTGGAGCTTTGGTACTATTTTAAAGCAAGCTCGTTCCCGGGTCAATTTGAAGCAAGCTCGTTACTGGGCCAAAAAGAGAATTTTAAAAAAACTTATATATATAATCTTTTATTATATAAATCTATTAATTATGTTTTGTACGTCCTAGCAGGTAGAATTATGAGTAGTTTATCATGGATTAACTCTCGCTTGGTTACATGGGTATTCTAGGGTGGATTTGTCTATCGATTATACAATGGTGGTGTCCAGTATTTCTATTGCGCAGAATCAGGTGGTTAATACGATGGTTCCAGTCATCAAAGAATTGATGTCTCGAAATTGAGAGGTGCGGGTGCGTCATGTATATCAGGAGGATAATCGTTGTGCGGATTGGTTAGCCAATTATAGTTATAGATTGCCCTTAGGAGTCCACTGATTTTGCGATGTTGTTGAGGGTTTGTCTGTTTTGTTGTTTGCAGACTCGGTTGAGGTATTCTTGCCTCGTGTCACTCATCTGTAGTTTTTACTTATATAAAAAAAGAAGAGAAATGTTAAATAAGGCGTGATTACTTACTAATAAATGTCCCATTAATTCGGTCCAAGAAATTAAATATCTTATCAACAATTTATATGCACATGTTTATAAATACATTTATGTTTATTATTATTATATTATTTAAATAAAAATTCAATATAACTCATGTTAAGTAAATTATATTAATTAGAATTTGAACAGTAAATAAAACTTAGCATATATTTTATAATATATTTTTAAGAAGTTGCAATCTACAAATTTATTGGTTAATATAAAAAGTTATTATTAAAAATTGATTAAATTTATTAAAATAATTTAATGCATTTTACTTGATTGATTAATGCAATAATACCTTTGCAGGAATATTTAAAACAAAAAGAAAGAGACAATTCGACTATGAACTATTTCTATATGTTTGAACCTAATCCACTAGTACATATTGTTTCCTATCAAAAATCGACTCTAATGAATTATAAACGTAAATATTCTCTTACTGGAGAGAAAGGCTTATTAAAGTCATACTGTGAATCATGTTTCCACAGTTAAGAATTCCTGATTAATAGTTTTCTAAAGGAATTATATATATAATTATAATATTAAGAGTTTGCTATTAGAATTGGAATTTGGAATTAAAGAAAATTTAAAATTATAATAAAATAAAATTTAAAGAGCATACTATTAAAGTAATAAAATAAAAATAGGGGATGGTCTTCTTGGGAGAACCGATCATGGAGAAATGTCGACCAAACTTCCTTCCATAAAAAAAGATTACGATATATTTTTTAAATTAAAATATGCAAAGAGCAAAACTTTTAGTATCATGAAGGACGTTAAGTGGACTTGAGCAAAGTGGTCTGGCCCATTAAACTGGACGTTTAACTATGAGCTCACATATCTTAAAAAGATAATTTATTTTTTTAAGGATTGTATTAATCTGTATTTCAAATTATTTTAGAATTAAATTATAATTTTATTTTAAAAAATTGATATTCACTTTTATTGTATATAAATTTTGATCTTTTTAGTTTCTTGATATGATAGATTGCTTTTAAATATATTTTCACTTCTTTTTCTTCATATTACTTTTCTAGGAAAAATTCTCGACTGTATCTAAATCTTGTCTCCTGTTTACATTATAAATTTGTATAAGGTTAGAATATTTTGACATACTCTACACAAATGAAAAGTAAATATTTTAATTGAATGTGTTTTTAATTTTCTATAGGAATATTATTTAAAAAAATAGACGTTTAGGGATTTGATTTGGGTCTAAAAGTTTTGAAATAGAAGGGAAGTGGATTTAAAAATGAAGGTCATCTTTTGAGTTGGGCCACACATATGCTTAATATATTTGAAAATGTTCAAATTAGACTTAAAACCGTGGCTAACATAATGCAACCTATACATAAATCTATTGAAGAACATGCTTGCATCGTAAGAAGGGAAAACGAAGGGAACAAAACTTGTACAACGAAAATCCCATGAAAAAGGCCAGATTGTGGTATTAATCAGGGCCCTCTTACTATCATAAAATCTTAATCCTTTTCGCGTCATGTAGCTTTCACTTTGGTTCAGAAAGTCCAGGCGATATAAATGCAATGGGAAGTTCACTTGTTTCGCCCCAAGCCAAAGGTCAAAGGGTTAATGATCATCGTACCTGTAGAGTCCCTCCCTACATATTTTATCCACATGATGGCAATGTATACATAATGAACCTTTATGCAAAAACCTACAAGTATAAGGATGCTGGATGCATATGCATAAATCTACGTACTTGCTGGGTTGGTCTGGAGTAACAATAGCTTCATGATATGTAGGCAAGATCGTTGAAAACCTCAACAAAAGTAGAAAGTTAACCGTTAAACTTCTGCGATACAAACTGGGGTGTCCAGTACTGTCTAATCAAAGTTAAAAGATTTAACTCCAATTGATCAATGTGGATATAAAACAACTAATACAAATAAAGAGCAAAAGTTAAAAGAAAAAATTATCATAACAAAACGAAAGAGCATAATGATTGGGATAAATGGGGGAGACATCAGACACATCTTTGGTGGACCGCTCAATACTTCGTTGTACAACAAACCTTATTTTATTGTGGGAGTGGGCCTGAAGCAAGAGAAAGAAAAAACCTCGATCTTTGTAATTGAAAAGGGTATTCGCACTACAATAGAAGAGACTTGTAGCATCGAAAAATTTGTCGCTAAAGTTTTCAAAATTGTTGCTAACAGACATTAGCGACAATTTATAATTGTCTTTGAAAACGTTCCCAAATTCTTGCAATAGAAAACTATAGATGATATTTTTGTTAATCGTAGCTAATAATTTTCCGTACGCTTTAATTTTATAGCAAAATATTATAGGCAATGTTTCGAGTAATCATCGCCAATATCTTTTAGTCATACTTAATTTTTTGTAGCTAAAGATTATCAACATAGTTAAAAGTTTTTACACTACAACAAAAACATACATTTCGCGTCGTCTTTTCAGTAGACGTCGCGAAATGTAGGAGGAATTCGTGACGTGTTCCCAAACGTCACGAAAGGAGTCAAGATTCAACGACGTTGTATGTAGACGTCGTGAAAAAACTAAGTGTTTAGCATCGTTTGGTTAGTTAGACGTCGCAAAAAACTTAGCCCGACATTGGGGAGAGTTAGACGTCGGGAAAGGCTAGCTAAATATCATTCTCCCATTTGGCCCACCAATACAACACGACGTGGTTTTTTTTTATATTTTCAACTCCCGCCCTCCAAGCTGATGAGACGACGTCGAGTAACTTCTGGTAAATGAAAAAAAAGCTAGCTTCATCTCTCTCCCACGTTTAGCTCTCCGTCGTGCCACCTGTCCTCTCCCTTGAGCCACCTTCCCCCTTGCTTTTGTTAAAACGTCCGACTACCCCCAACCCAACGTCGCCTTTTCACTCTCTCTCGAGCCACTTTCTACCTTTATTTTGTCTTCTCGTTGCTAACATTTGCGTGGCAGATCTTCTCCAATCGGAGTGTCTTTTGGTGGAGGTAAGTCATTCTTCCCCACATCTCCATTTGTGGTTTTGACAAGTATCGGTTGCCGCTCACAGATTGGCAACCAAATTGGGTCACAAACTCAATCATTCCCCACATCTCCATGATTTCTTCTCTGTGGGTCCTCCTCAACGAACCTCTAGAAAAGATTTTCTTATCCAATTTGCCCATGTTTTTCATTTGTTCTTCTTCTGCATTGTTTGCTTCTCTTACCTGTACTATAATTGAAGGGTGGTTGTTTTTATCCCTCATTGAACTGTGGAATCTCCTGATCAGTTGGGTTTTATTTTTTGTCTCACAATTTCCTCATCTGGGTTGGTTCTATCTTCCCTGAACCAACCTTTAACTCATTGAATTCGTGAAAGGTTTCTGTTTTGTTTTCTCTCTTTGGCATTCTGTCAAACTAGAGATAATGTTGGGGCTGGGCTAGGACACTGGGTAGAGACAGAGAGGATAGAGAGAGAGCAAAAACACTGTTTCTGCCTTAGGTGAATTGGGATAAATCTGGCACATGTTTCTGCCTTTGAAGTGTTCGATGAAATGCAAGCTATATAGGGATCAGTGTTCATGGTCCTGGGTTGGGTTTGGATATCTGACATGAAGAGCTAAGCAGCTATGTTTGATCAACGCCTTGTACATATTAAATGGCTTTCATGTTAAAGATATGAAGAAATTGTCAAAATCTTGTTCTTTTTTTCTTTTATTAGCG
>JANIPM010000233.1:56988935-57001654 GCA_027478405.1 Erythroxylum cassinoides | reverse complement strand
AAGTAGTCTTTCCATATTTACCCTCCTTTGTCTTTATAACTAACATCTTATACTTCTAACTTCTTGACTAATGATCACGAAAAAATTGAAGGAATTTCATAATACTTCCTCTAGAAAAATGTTCCTCATTGTCTTAATTTTCTAATGATACCAAAATCATTCAATTTAGTTTGAAAATCTGAAAGTTATATCCCAAACATTTTCGAACTATTCTTATACTGAAACAATGTTCTGTGCTCAACTTCCATACAAAAATTGAAATTCTTCAAGACCAAATTAGAACTCGATTTCATTAGATAAGTTGTAGTCCTATTTCTCTAGTTTAATCCAAATCAAGAATCATCTCATTTGGATAACTAGAGAAAAAGTTATGGCTAAAACATCAAAGCATACTCAATGAACAAGTTTCACTTATAACTTCCATCATTTCACACATAACCCATCTTGTACATGACTATCTTTTCTACTTCATTTCAAATTCAAGAATTCTTCTTTTCTTTACACATGAATAATCACCAAAATTTCTCATTTAATAGTTCTAACTTCCAAGAAAAAGTTCGGGGTCCAACAATTATAACTATATACACGACCGTGTATCTCTCAGGTTTTGCTGAATTGTTGTTCTTCTTGTAATTTCTTGTCCAATCCTCACCCTAATACATCTCCTTCTTGTTTCATGTGGGTGATTAAGTTTGAACATCAAAATGTTGGCTCAATGAATGTATTCTTAACTCATTTTAGCTTTTATACTTCCAAATTGTACCTAAAATCAAATATGAACTAAAATAAGGGTCTTAAACATTTCACAATAATAATCACTAAATGTTAACAAGTGAATGTATAAACAATTAAGCACACATCAAATTCTCCTACTCTTAGATTTTGACTGTTCTCAAGTAAATCAACAAAATCACAAACTAAACATTTTCACATTTTCCATATTTCCTAATAATAGATAGCCGTAAGTAAAGAGAGATAGCTTTCAAAATCATAGCAAGAACTAAACATTAAATTCCTCTACTCATGATCAATCAACAATCATCACCTTTAGAAACTGAACAATCTAGTAGTAGACTTGGACAAAGTGTGTAAATAGCATTGATCCATAGGTACACTCAAACACCATTCATGATCAAAACATTTCACGACTTTATATATCATTTCATTTCTCCACCACTAGGATTCAGATGTATAATCATGAATTAAAGGAATTTTTAAGGATGTAATGTGGGCAAAAGCTAAAGTGAGATGGATTTAGGTAATGTAGTATAAGGATATGGATGCTTATATGTGATGCTAGACAATTTGTCTCCTAAGCTTTAGATGCAACATGAGAATATGGATGCTCCTACTGTAAATTTTACATCTCTATAAGTGGTTTGGTGTATAAAATAGGGTAGAGAGATATCAAACTTCTAGAATGTTATATTGTTGCAAAATGGGAAAAGGATTGTCAATGGAGATAACAATTAGGTTTTCTCATATTGAACATCTCAAGCATCCGTTCAATTTATTTTTCTTGTGACATTCACATCTTTTCAGCATTCCTATCATAGATGATCTCTATGACTAAATTTTATTTTGTAAGACCCAAATCTTTCATGTTAAAGGACTTGGACAAGTCCTGTTTCAACCTGCAAATCATGTCAACATCTTGTTCTACTATCAACATATCATCCACGTATAAAAAAGGGATGATGAAATTACCACTAGAAAAATTTCTAAAATACATATAAGAATCAACTAATGTTCTCTTATAGCCATTAATAGTCATAACAAATCAAATTTTGAACTAGTTATTTAAGTTTAAGATCCAAGCTAGCAACTAGACCTAAACAATGTGTATCGATGTGAACTTGACCAGTATTTTCAATTTACACATTAAGTCCTTTTCCCTCTAATTTTAAACTGGGACTGCTCTGTATATATCTCCTTATTCAAGTTGCCATATAAGAAGGTAGATTTCACATCAAGTTATTCAAGTTCACGATCCAAGCTAGCAACTAGACCTAAATAATGTGTATAGACGTGATCTTGACCACTGGTGAAAAGATCTTATTAAAATCCTTATTTTTTGATTGTATCCCTTAACCACCAACCTCACCTTACACTTTCCAACTTGTCACCATCTTTCTTGATCTTTAACACCCATTTATTTTTCAATGTCTTCTTAGTTTTAAGAAGCTTTACTAACTTTTAAGTCTTATTCTTCTTAAAAGAATCCATTTTCTCTTACATTGCCTTAAGCCAAGAGTCTTTGTCTTTAAGTGCCTGCATTTCTTAGAAATTATGTAGTTTCCCTCAACAGTGTCTGGGAAATATTTTAGACTTGGGTATCTTATCAAAGCCTTCTTATCTCTAGTTGTTCTTCAAAGTTAAATATCTTCAAACAATTAAGTACGTTGTTTCCCTTGTTTATAATACTCATGAACCTCTTCTACATCTTCCACAGGATGTGGCTCAAGTGACTTATAACCATCAAGTTGCACCTAATCATAATAATCTTGTGTTAGCTCATATCCTTCGCCTTCTTTACCTATAGGTTGATCAACGAAATTAAGAATAGAGAAAATATCTGCAGTACCAAAAGATAAACTACTATAAGTATTCTTTCCTTCTTTGATGACTTCTGCACCCATTTTATGCTCATAGAAGGCTATGTCCCTGCTTTTGACAACCTTTAGGTTTTATAGGTCATAGAGCCTATACTCAAATTCCTTATCATCATATCCAACAAATATGCAATGAGTAGTTTTTGAATTAAGCTTTGATCTCTATTCCTTTGGTATATGCTTAAAAGCTTTATATCTAAATACCCTTATATGCAAATAAGTCAGATCAATCCCTTTACATACTCTCATGAATATCAAGATCCAAAGGGATTAAAGGAGTTCTATTAATCAAATATACAGTAGTTCTAATCGCTTCACCAAAAAGATTTAGATAGTTTAGAAATTCATAGCGTAATGAACCTTCTCCATAATGGTTCTATTCATCCTCTAGGCAACATCATTGTATTTTGAGGTACCATGTTTTGTCTTTTCATGTATTATGCTATAACTTGCACAATAGTTCTCAAACTCATTAAACGTTTACTCGCTTCTATTGTTAGTTTAGAGACACTTCAACTTTCTCTCTATCTCCCCTTCCACTATAACATGAAATTTTTGAAAGATCTTAAACGTTTGTCCTTTTTTCTTAGCATATGGACTCAAGTCTTACTTGTAGCCTCATTAACAAAAGTAATAAAATATTTATTACCTCTCAAGGACTTTACCTCAATAAGACTATACACATCAAATTACACTAGCTCCAACTTAGCCTTCCTTTCGGTAGACCTTTTATGGAAAGACACTCAATGTTACTTTTTAGCTAAGTGATAATCACAGGGGTTTAGGAGAAACAATAGTTTTTATAAGGATAAGATATTTTCCAACTAACAATTTTTCCCTTTCTCACTAACATTTCCCAATCTATGCTGCTACAAATTTAAAGAAGTGTTCTCTTCAATGCCATGTAGGTCTCTAGTGCACTTGTTTAAGTGTGTCTTGTATAATGTGCAGTATAATCCACCACAAGCAATTGTCGTTGCTCCTTTAGATAGCTTCCGCTTGCCATCCCCAAAGATGTGTCAGTATCCTTCATAGTCAACCACATCTACAGACAACAAATTGAGGCGTAAGTTAAGAATGTGTTGAACACCTTTAAAGGTCAATATGCACCCAACATCGGTGATGTCACTTATGCTGACGATGCTAATAGAGCTTTGATTACTCGTCTTCATATTTCCAAAATCACTAATCTTATAATTGATGAAGTATCCCTTCTTTAGTAAGAAGCTTATGATCATTAAGCCATTTAGAATTTGAGTGACTAATATAAAGGCACTCATTGATTGTACAAATCACTGACACCTCTTCATTTATACTTGAGACTATTACTATAGTGTTATTGTTGTCTCCATCTTTCTAGTTATCTTGCTTCTTTTAGTATCTCTTTCATTTGTAACAAAACTTCTTCATATGACCAAGTTTAGTGTAGTGATGACATGTCTTGGTCTCCTTGCCATCTTTAGACTTAGACTTATTTTTTTACTTGCCAAGGTCTTTGAGACCTCTACTTCCTGCTCTATTCTCTACTATAAAAGCTTGTACATTGCCAACACCAATCTTCTTCCTCATAATCTCTTAATTAAGCATGCTCTGTTTGATTACAAAAAAAGAAAACACACCATCTAGAGTAGAGTTACTGATGATCACTACCAAAGTTTTCCAACTATTTAGCAAGGAACACGGCAAGAACAAATCTTGCAGCTTATTATCAAAGATGATCTTCATATTGGTTAGCTTGTTGATGATATTATGAAAACCATTGAGACACTTAGACACTGATTTTCCACCCTTTAACTTTAGGTTTACAAGTCTTTTGATCTACGAAGCCTTGATGTGAGCAGTCTCCCTCTCATAAAGACCCTTCAATTTCTTCCCCAACGTAAAAGAATTAATCTCGTAAGATATGTAGTTGAATATGTTGATTTCAATCCATTGTCTAATAGTTTTTAAAGTTTTTCACTTTGTCTTTTCTTAGTCTTTATCTTTCATCAACTATGATTTAGACTTTCAGAATTAAACGTGTCTTTTAGAAATAGCTCCAATAGTTGCTATAATTCACCCAATCTTCATTCCTTTTGATCCCCTAGAGCCCATATTTAATGATATTAATTAAACACATGTCGATAAAATGAGACCTTACCCATAATAATTTTGTTGCAAAATTTTGCTACTTTCAATTAGTCACAATTTCCTCCTTGCTTAACTATCTAAGAATGATATTTATGTTTCTCGTCACACAATAACAAAAAGACATATGGCATCAGAAGTAGATTATTGTCGGTTGCATGATTAGCACTGAACATTATTGCATAGCATTATCATTATTTTTGGCAACTAACTCCATAAGAGGCGTATAATCTGTCAGGCGTCCTGTCTTGCTGAAATGGATAAGATCTCCACTAGTTTTATCTCCTTATGCTATAAAGTTAAAGAGTAGCGTGTGCTGCTGTTCGATGGGAATTAAATTAGGTTTTATGTGATCAAATGATTATCCACTCTGTCAATTATATGCTATTTCCTCCCTCCAAAGTCAAACCTACCTTTCTGTGTTGTTCTCACGCTCCTTTCTTATTTTCACTGGGTTCGAAAACCCACTACTGATCACTGCATATGATATCTTACAGACAATAAATGATTGAAAAGAGGTGATTTGATACGCGTGAAGGTCCTGTCCCAAAGCCAGAATGTATTATTTGTTCCACCATTAGTTACCAACTCAATATGTGCTAATAAATCTAAATTTTGGTTGGCCTGTGGTCCCAAACCACGTCGAGGCAGAGTCAGTGCTATAGCATCTACCTGCCACAAACTCTTGAATACAATTCCAGAAGACCCCTAATTTACACCTACTACATATAAGTTTGAGGCTTAACCTATTAAGAACAAATAATTCTGTTGAAAGAGAAGTAAAAGATTTAAGGAAGTGAACGGTTGCTATGGTTCAAATCTTGGTTTGTGGCACTACACACGACAGAAATTGCTCCATCAAAGCAAATAACATGCTCGTATAATTGTAGATAAATTATAAGTTGCTTATTTTGAAGACACCATACCATTTTGGCACTGTCACTGCACATTAAGGGTCCCATTCTAATCAAAAGTTTCCCATTTTGTAGTGACCACAACCGACTCAGAGTGCCTTAATGCCCGTGCCTGTACTGGCATTTCTACTGTAACATTCCTGTTTTTGGGTTGAAAGGGCTGCTTTTGCATTGGTATCTTCACTTTCTCAGTTAAGTCGTCATTTGTATGCAATGAGACCTCCCCTCCCTTGCCATTGCCGTAGGAATTCTTCAATTTCAACGTATCAAGAGTCTCGATAGCCATTTTAATTCTACATTCCTGCAAGATGGAAATGGGAGGAAAAAGAAGCATCAAAAGCAATAATTCAATAACAGCAACAAATGCTTTACAACCATCGTAATTGACCAATACTAACTTCCAAAATATACCTGCTTTCTCTTTTGCAACTTCAACTCTCCGTGTATAACAAGTCCGTCCAACGTCACTAACTTTGTCATCAAAATTTCTGTCAAATTTTCAACATCTTTCCCCGAAACTTCCTTGCCTCTTGAAGATGCATACTCCAAGTTTTTCACCTGCAAAAAGAATTAAACCCAGTTCCAATAGGAGAGAATCATGAAATCGTCTTGTTTTCAATTCACTATTTTACCTCTCTGTGTAGTTTGTCAACTTCCAAGATGATTTCTTGCAAGGACTTCACAGCCCTATCAATCTTAGCAGATTTAAGCATATCAAGACGCCGTCTTTCACGGTTTGTAATATCCTCAATTAACACTAGTTTGGATCCATCTTTCACGCCTGCGACATCCAAGAACTGTTTTGAATCTCTCTCCATTTTCTTATATATCAGCTTCTGATCCAAATGGTGCACTCCTGTATGTGTAGCTATCATTTTCTTCAGTTCCCCTGCAACACAAAAAACTAACATTTACGCTGCATATAGAAATCCTAGATCACATTAAACAAGGAAGAGGTCAATTACCAAAGCTTGCTTGAGAACTGATATGGATGTCGTGATATAAAGAATCATATTTGACTCTAACTTTAATGGTGGGAATCAAAACAGGACTAATCTGCTCAGCCTCAGAGCTCCGTCTTTGCACTAACATCCCTCCTGGTCTAACCTCCAAGTCGTCAATATTCTTAGTTCTTCCTCCATTAAAAGAGCTCCTAGTTGCTAGCTCGAACATCCCTTTAACCTTTGAAGTCATTGGGAAAAAGCACCTTAGATCTCCCAAGAATTGTTTTCATTGAAAATGTCCACTGGCATCACAGAATTCTGAGCGATTAACATTGACATTTACCAAAGAGAATGATTGGACATGAGACAAACCAATACAAATACAATTTCAAGTAGTTTTAGTGTATAGGGGAACTAAGGCGATGAAGAAAACAAGAACAGAGAGGCAAGGAAAGATAAAGCAAAGGAATGGCTAGCGAGAGAAGAGCGTGAAGAGAAGATTCTATGTATGGGGAAGAATAAAGGGAAGAAAGACAAAAACAAAAAAACAAGACAAATTTACGTGGAGGAGTGGTTTTACATTCTTCCTGGATTTGAAGGTAGGAATACCGTACACACAGTTTTCGAGATTTATATCTCCAAGATGAATATATTGGTAGGACATCACGAACATATAATGTTATGTAGAGAATTGTTTTTGTGAACCAAGTTATTTGTACTACTTGTCTAATTCAGAGTAAATCATAAGAAGAAAAAAAAAGATATGTTTCTTAGTATAATGTTCTTTGATCGCTCGTAACTAAAAAAATAAATGATGTTTCTCAAAAGTGGAAGGCAGCAGCCAAGAAGTAGGAATATATAAATATCCGCAAAGCCAGTTGTCATCTGTTTGCTTTCCTAATTATTTCGTCTGCTTATGACAAGACCGCTTCTTGTAATTAAGCAAAATAAATAAATCTGATTCCCGCAAATATGTACTGGTTTTAGTAATAAAAATAAGAGTTAATTATAACTCAAATTTTTTTTCAGCCTAAATTTTAAAAATGGTATTAAAATATTTATATTTTAATTTTTTCAATCCTGACATTAATCTTATTATTATCTTTACTGACGTGACACTCAGACACTATTATTAATTAGACATGTGCCCCTATTTTGGTTTATTCAGATTTTTTCCTTCGTCTTTAAGGAACTTGGACTTCGTTTGATGCGTCAAGTTTTAGTTGTTTACAGGTAGTAATTATTAGTGTTTAGCAAAATTCATACCAAACCAAGCTCGAGGGTTGTGTTGTCTTTGAATGTTATTGTTTGGCTCTTGTTAAATACGAGGTTGTATTTTGTAGAAGGCTTTACTTTTCTATGTAAAAATTTTGGGTTATTTGAGGAATATTTCCAGAGCTTCGATTCTTGTCTTGTGAAGAGGTCTCATAACTTGAAAGTTCTTTTACAAGGTGAAATATTGCTTAGAAAGATATAAGTTAGTTTTCTGAATTGTGCTATACGTTGATCTTATTACTTGGAGATAAAGATCCAATATGCGATGTTGTTTCTGACTTGTTAAAATCTTGTGATATCCCTTTTTTTAATGTTTTTTTGTTCTAAATTGCCCCACGTTCCAGGAACCTAATTTCCTCAGAGAGCGAAATTGCCAGCAGTTTAGTGTTGTCGTCATCCACAAGGTCTATAACACAACTACATAGCATCTACAGAAGGGTGACCGAAGCTATAAACCTTAAGCTTTAACAAATTGGGCGTGTTCATGAACATGGCAACTTGAGCATCGCAAAGCAACGCCAAATCTGCACACTTCTTGAAAAGACCCTCTCGCCTTTTGGAGAAAGTGATGCGCCTTTGCATCTTCGTCTCTCGTTTTTGCATAGGACGGATTTTGGGTTTCAGCATTGCAGAGAGAACAATAGCTAGTGCATTGGTAACTAGTGTCGGTGTAATGTGACACCATAACATAGTAGGTATTTATGCAAGCAAGGATTTCCTAGAATGAAATGAAAATTTAGTTCTCTTGCTAGAATATAAGTCTTTAAACAAAGGGATATTGACAACTGGAACTGAGCTGCCATCTCAAAAGCCCCTACACAGATTAATCCCGAATAGAAAAACAAAAAAAGTACACATATAAACAGTAGCAATATATAAACAAGGGCTTTAATTCCCGCTATACGAGTATATACGTTGGTGCAAAGCTCATGCACGCAGAAATATGAATTTGGATTACGACTCCTTGAACCTGATACTGGTTAAAGACGTCATGTATGGGATTGGCCAACAAGTCCTTGGAAATTGTTAAATTAAAGGATGTCATGCGCTCAACTGTTAAAAAGTTTAGACAGGAGTAGCGGTTTGCAGGAAAAGGAAAAAGAATAGAAAAGATTACGAATTAACTGCTGCAGAAGCTACCAGTTATTTGCAGTTCATTTGAAGTACTCCAAAAAAATGAAGCAATTGCATCTCCTACATCATTGTTCCTTCCTAGCTTTTCTGACAGGTTTCGCCGGATTAATAATCTTCCCAAGAAGGATTAGTATCACAGGTAGAATGGTTCCAACATAATAAACGCTACCATATGCAGCAAGGGTTTCATGCAAGCTTAACAACTGAGTCATAGAGAAAGAGAAGCATAAGAAACTGTAGAAAGCAGCAAAACAGCAATTTTCAACGTCTCAAAATATGAAATTTCCATGAAAAGGAGAAAGAGAGAGCTAACCATGAAACCAACGCAAGAGTAGTTTAGGACCAAAAGTGTGTATGCAAAATTCGTCAACACCATTATTTTCTTAATCACAGCCTTAGTTGGAGGTATAGCTTGTTGCCATCGGTATATGACTGCTCAAGATAGGAGAAAGTCAGGAGGCTTTCATAATTTTATGTGGACTTTAATCAAACAGAAAAAGTAAAAGGTATCTGGGTTGATACCTCTTGAACCTGCAATCATAAGTGCTGACTGGACAAAGAATATGATGTATCCAGGATACAAACCCTGTAATTTTATTCAAAAAATAAAAAAGACCTGTTTGGTGAATCTGAAACAAAAGGTAGATGAACACAGCCAAATGGAAAAAGCGTGAGAAGAACGGATACGATGCATATTACTGTCACCCAACTCAGATCACACAACCTAGAAGATAAATAACCTTATCTAGTCAGAAAACAAGCCAATTAAGAAAGTCAATCAGTGACACATCTCAAGCAATTTCAAAACGGACTTGATTTAACTCGCAAGAAAAAGATACAGCCCACAAGATAGGGGAAAAGAAAATAGAAGCAAGCAGACAACATAAGACTTGCATTAAACTCACATGCCAAACTGCACTAGTAGTCTGTGTGGCTAACAACTGAAGGAAACCAGGTTTCTTCCCCTTCTTAACAAGTCTATCATAGACATCTGCAGGAATCAAATATAGATAAGGTTAGTAACTCTTGCTTCAGGTATATGCAACTAAGGCAAATAAAAAGAAAAGAAATCAAACTATTGTTTAGGATCAAAAAGTTATATGACACATGCCATAAGTCCAAATATGAGAAACTTGCCATGGGTCAATCATGTTCATTTATCACCATGATTTCACTAACTAACACTAATTACCTATTCTTAAAGGGATCCACCAGAAAAATATAAAATCATCTTCAAAGTCCTAGGGAAAGATTATTATAAAAAAAAATCCTATGAAAAGAATAAAAATATTCAAAATAGAATCACACCATGAATCATGATTAATGTCCAATGCTGTATCAGATTCACATCCTATTCAATAAGAGGACGGAATTAATTTTTTTCAAATTAAAGAAATGGAGCATCAATGGTTTCATGTGGTCCAAGATATTAGATCCTACTTTAACAACTTTAACTGAGAAAAAAAAGTAGTAAAAAGTTAAACTGATCAACTCACAGTGTCGAAGCCAAGTGCTGACTTGAATGTTCCACACCAATGGCAACTCGACCGAGCTCTTTGCCAACTCAACACCAATGATGTCAACATTCTTAGCACGATCCCATCGTGGCTTTGGGGGAGAAGTGTCTGTCCACCCACTGAAACCAAGGCCAGATATAATGATAGAGGCCTCTGATATTGACCAGATGAAATAATATTTCCATCTAGCTGTGAAACCAGACATATATTGGTAACTCAGCTTCCTCCAAAAGCCCCATTCTTGGTAAATTGGATCAGAGAAACGGGATAAGGGATAATTGGGTGCCAGGTACAGATACAAGGCCATGCAAAGCGCAGCTTGAAGAATAGCTCTAATGGTTGCTCCAAAAGGAGACGGTGAGGGATCTTTCTCTGTGTAGGCCCAAATCTGCAAAGCTAGGTTAAGAAAACTGAGAATAACATTCACATAAAGAGGAAGCATCGAGAAGTAAAATAGCAACAAAATTACTTACACCCGTCCTCTCAGTCCAATCAAGATAATCCTTTACTTCATAAACTGGGCCAGCAAAGTGGCTACCACAGCAAAGGCAGTAACCAAAATACTCAATCAATGAAGGCAGCTTAATCAAACAGTTTTTCTTCTGAGACTCTCGTAAATCTTCCTCTTTCAACAATCCATCATTGTAATTAATTGCGCATGATATGACTTTAAGCGTTAACACCATCAATGCTCCTGCATTAGAACACCAGAATTCAGTACTGACCAGAACAAATAATGAAAATGAAGATTAGCCCATACAAAGTATCCCAATCCTTTAACTTATTTGAAAACGCCATTCCCATAGTTCTTTCAACAGTGGAATTCAAGTCTGTTAGAAAATCAAAAACTGCGCTTACCAGTAGCATCAATGCCTCCTTCCTTCCATGCATCTCCACTCATGTAATATACATGGCTACATATGCATGACAATAGTCAAGAATTCTGAAATAAAAACTCCATGTTTCGACACTACTATACTCTTTATTGTTATTTCTAATTCAAACTTTTACATATCCCTCAGAACATCATAGAAAAGAGCGTTTGAAGAACCATGTTCCAAAAAGAAGAATCAGAAAATCATATTCATTTTACAGCTTAAGAAAAGAACCGTAAAAATAGTATAGTGCACAGTTGATATAGCTGAAGGTCATTCTAATGTACTTCCTTTTTCCATCCAATGTTCTAAACCCACTTCCATGCAAAAAAAAAGAGGAAAATGAAAGAACTTGTTTTGTGATGTTTAGAACAAAGCGTGCTTTAAAACTCACAAGACAAGCATCTATTTCTCCCAATAGGATTTGAAAACATGAAACAGTTTATGTACTTAATGAAAAATAAAGATTCAAGAGAAAGCAAAGGAACATAGACTTCATCGATAAAGCAAACTACTATTTGCAAACGCAATCAAGAATCCAAGTCAATTTCACGAACGAAACCAACAATTATAACGGGACACCACTAAGAAGTTCAAAATCCATTTAGTCATGCTAAAAAGATCAATGCCAGTAAATCAAATCAGCAACGTACCAGCCAATGAGATAAACGAATCCCAATATAAAAGTAAGAACTCCACAATACGGGCGAAACAGAA
Source organism: Erythroxylum cassinoides (assembly GCA_027478405.1). Taxonomy (NCBI): domain Eukaryota; kingdom Viridiplantae; phylum Streptophyta; class Magnoliopsida; order Malpighiales; family Erythroxylaceae; genus Erythroxylum; species Erythroxylum cassinoides. Next base: position 56,989,539 of record JANIPM010000233.1, on the reverse strand, counting down.
CCATGGAAGAATAGCCTAACAACATGGGCACCAAGAAATGAAGATTCGAAGAGAACCCAAAGGAGAGAAACGATAGTATAGCCCCTGAACCAGCTGCATAGATATGCTTGCCAAGTCGACTCGGTACAACTCGGTGAAAAAAGCCCACCGGAATTGTGGCCACGAAGCAGAGAAGAAAACGTAGCACAGGGACGGAGACCCCGATCGCGGCGGCCATGGAGTCCATATCCAAATCCATGGTGGGCCGAGAAAGAGAGACAATCAACTCGGACGGAGTTGATTTAGAGTTAAGAAGTGGGAAGAAGAAGACGTGTGTTTTATTTTACTTATCAGCTACCCAAAACCAATCGAGTCGACTCAACTTTGGTTAATGTGTGGCAATCGATTTGAACTTGTTAGTAGAATCTATTTCCTCACAATAAATTATATTGGCTAAAATATCAACTATTTATTTAAAAATAATTAATAAATTTAGCTATATTTACTAATATTTGTTTATATATAAAATAACTTATAAAATATGATTTAATTTTTATAACAAATATGAGTATTATATTATAGTATTTCTTTAAATATTTTCTTAAGAATTTATATTTTAAATATC
>JANIPM010000233.1:56916582-56935598 GCA_027478405.1 Erythroxylum cassinoides | reverse complement strand
AGTTCACTCAAATATCAGAGTCCTCAAAATTAAACAATTCACTTCTCATAAATTTTTTCTTAATTTCATCAAATTTCTTTAAATTCCTTAAATTCATTCTCATTCTCACCAATTCGTTCTCACTTTAAATTTATTTTAATATTTCTAATTTTCATCAAAAGTTCGGGGTCCAACATTTAAGCTACTCAATCTCAAGATAAACATTAAAGAATGTAAATTCTTTAGATGGTTGTATTTCTCAACTTGTTTATATAAATTTCTCTAAAGCAAGGCATAATATTTGAAGAATAAAACTCTTAAATGAAGGAAACCATGACATGATTAGTTTTTGTATTGTTAACAAATTTGGTACTTTTCTTCTACCTCTTAAAAAACAAATTGAAAACATTAGTATTGTTGAAGTTAAAAAATGTAGGCAGAAGCATTTGTATACTTTTTTTATGAGCGTGCTAGCCATTCCAAACTATCAGCTTGTGAACAATCTGGTTGATATTGTAGAGGTTTTAGATTACTTATGGTCTCGACTATTGCCTCTTGCTAGCACCACTCATTATTCCTGATTACTTCAGACACTCTTGCAGTCATAGGTAGCTCTGACCCATTGATCACTCTAGGAGTAGAGAGATCCATCAAGATACCTGCTGTAATAAAGTAGAATTTTCATTTCCTATTCTAAATCTGAATTGGTTCCCAATTTGATCCCTAACATATAAAATCTTTCTCCAACTCTAAGAACTACAGTTGTTAGGATGGGCGCTCCATAACGTTTTTCTTTTTAGAATTATAGCGTGTACCCACCTAACCCACAAAACTTCCCTATCATTAAACATAATCTAAATTCTTTTCCCTATCATCGCATTATTTCAAGTAGACAAATGTTTAATACCTAAACCACCCTCTCTTTTGGGTCCACAAAGGTCATTCCATTTAACCTTAGCATGAGCTTTTGTCATCACCTTCCCAAACTATAGGAAATTCCTAAGTTTTGTCTCTATTTCCTTAATAACGGAGGAAGGGAGAATGAAGTGACTAGACCAACACACCTGAAAAGTAGAGAGGATCGAAATAACTAATTGAAGTCTATAGCAGAAGAGAGATTTTTATGGGTCCATTTGTTAACTCTAGCATCAATTTTATCCAACAAAGATAAACAATCCCTCCTAGACAACCGACCTGTTAAAAGAGATACTCCTAGGTATCGAATGAGAAGGTGACCTCTTTTAAAACCTGAAATAATTTCCATTTGATGGGCCATCTGGTCCATATCAAGAGGTAAAAAGAATTGACTCTTGGGAAGGTTCATTTCCATGCCAGATAAAATAGAAAAGATGCGCAAGCAATTAAGTAAAGTATGGGCCGAAGACAAATCAGCATGACAAAAAAGTAAGAGATCATCAGCAAACAAGAGATAGGTGAGTTTAAGGGCTTTACACCTCCAGTGGTATTTAAAGGAAGTACTGCCATCTATACAAGCATTTAGGCTCCTTGAGAATACCTCCATATAGATAATAAAGAGAAAATAAGATAAAGGATCCCCTTGTCTTAAGTCTGGCTTTCCTGGAAAATTTTTTGAGGATGACCCATTGATCAAGATAGAATATAAAGGTGAGGTTATACACTCTTCGATCCTTTCAATGAACTTAAGAGGACAACCTACAGCTACTAGCACATTTAGGAGGAAATCTCAATGGATTAAGTCATGGGCTTTTTTTTAAATCTACTTTAAAATCACATCTCTTATAGTTATTAGCAAGATGGTAATTCTTGAAAATCTGTTAGGCCAATAAGAAATTATCCCCTATTATATTGTTTTTAATGAAAACACTTTGGTTTGGGCTGCTAATGTGTAGGAGAAAATCTCTAAGATTATTTGCCATGATTTTTGTAATCACCTTATAAATCATGTTACAACATGAGATTGACCTATAATCAACCACTGTGGAAGGATGTTCTTTTTTAGGAACAAGAGAAATGAAAGTAGAGTTAAGCTCTTTGAGTAGTCTCCCATGAAGGAAAAAATCTTGGATGGCCTGAGTAATTTCCTTGCTCTGTAATATACCATGTATGCTTAAAGAAACCTTATTAAACCCAGCCAAGCCCAGGGCCTTATTCGGATTAAAAGAGTTGAAAACATCCCTAATATCTTATGATGAGACTTCAACAATGAGGTTGTTTGTAAGATTTTCAAAAATTGAATTAGGCAAAAGATTTTCCACGTACTCTTTTAAGGGAAGGTCTTTTTTATTCCTAATAGTGCTTTGAAAGAAACCTAGGAACTGTTCTTGAATCTCTTCAAAGCCAACAATCCTATTGCCTTTCCCCCTATTAGAGAGTGAATGTTGATTTGGTTCCTATTTGATATTATCAAATTGTGAAAGCATTTGGTGTTACTATCCCCCTCTTTGAGCCATTTGATACGGGAAGATTGTTTATAGAAAGACTCCTGATCATCAAAAGCTTTAATCAAGTTATTAATGGCTTTAGTTTTGTTGGCAACCAAGTGAGGTCTATTAGGAAAAATGTCTCATTTGATCTTGGATATTGTTAAGAACTATTTGACAATTCTCAAATTTAACATTCTCATCACCTATCTGACTAGAGTTAAGTAATTTGAGTGCTTTTCTAACTAGTTTAAGCTTGTACAACACAAAAAACATTGGAGTTCCTTGAACCTGAGTAGTCCAAGCATCTTCTACTGTCTAAAGGAAATTAGTTTGCGAGATTAGGAAGTAGGAAAACCTAAATGGAGAAGGTCTCTTCGGCATGTTTGCCAAGGATCTAATCACTACTGAGGAATGGTCTGAAATGTTAGGATTATGAATAACCCTATAAGATCTAGGAAACTTAGAACTCCAGGCCGAATAGACAAGGGCTCTATCTAACTTCCTTACAATAAAGAGGCCACCATATTGCTTGTTAGTCCACGTAAAACTAGGACCACTAGAATTTAGATCATACAATTTACATTCCTCAACACTCTACCTAAAATCACTCATACCATTAATAGCCGAGGGACTTATAGGCTAAGCCTCATAAGAAAACACAATAGCATTAAAGTCCCTCACTATAATCCAAGGTTGATTTCCAACTGTGTATTTTATTTAGACATAGCAGACCAGAGATTCTTCCTATAATTATAATTATTCAACCCATAAACACATGTCACAAAAAAAACTGAAGAATTGTTTATAGGAGTTACCTCTAATTGGATCAGTTGATCACTAGTGAATTGAGGAGAGCATAGGAAACAATCCATATTCCAAGCTATCACTAACCTAGCATTAGAAGCTTGCTCTAAATTATTGTAAGAAATCCATATAGGAAACCAAGAAGAGCACACATTATTTAAAAAGGGAAGAGACTTAATCCTAGATTCAATCAAACAAACAAAAGAAACCAATAACCTCTTAAGAAATGAATTCATAGCTAATTATTTTTTTAAATTATCAAGACCCTTAACATTCCTAAAAACTAAAGCCATAACACAAAAGGAACATCAAACCTATTATTTTTGTTTTCTCCTAGATTTCCTATTCTTTCTAATAGTAAAATCCTCTTTGCCCCTTCCAAAAGACTTGGACTATGAGAATCAATAACTGGAGCCAATTCAGATTTAGTAGGAGAAAGGTGGTTACCTGCTTGAGGTATGCATTTGGATCATCTAGCTTTTGTTGAGCCTTGTTTTGTTCAATTAAGCTTCCAGAAGGACTGCTTTCCTTGTCACTTTGTATTGCCATCTTAGGAACTTGTTCATTATATTGGATTCCTTTGCCTTTACTTTTTTCAACTGGGATTTCAGAAGCTATACTCTCTTTATGAATTTGTTGTGTCTTTTCAGAGTCTAGCACCTTTCCATTCTTCTTTTGATGGTTTATACTATTTGGTATGGATTCCTTCCCCTTATCTAACTCTTGTTGTAATCCTGTCTCAAACAGTCACCTAGTAGGACTATAAATGATGCTCGGGCTTCCATTCATACTTAATATGTATTTCCTTAGAAGTTATTTTCCCTTCTTCATTATAAGTGGCCAATTGGAAAGATGAAGGCCAACTCCTCTGCAGATCTAACTCCACACACATTTTGGCATACACAATCCTAAACATCTTAGCTATCTGAATATCCATAAGAAGTAGGTTTCCTACTAAACTAGCTATTCTTCCTAACCCCTCATTATTCCAGTATTCAAATTATATGTTATGGAACCTAGTCCAAACCGAGGCAAATCTAACCTCTTCCTGTTCCCCCTCACTCAAGTGCCATTTCCTTAAGAATAAGGGTTTTCCTTGGTTATGCTAAGGGCCTTTCTCCAGAACTGAATTCATACCACCCTCTGAATCAAATTTTAAAAAAAATTATTCAAACTCATAATTAGGGTTTCAGTTTGTCCAAAAACTAACCAGGATTTAGACAGAGCTCTCTGAACCACAAGATACGCAGGGCAGTTACCTATGAAAAATCCTATTAGAGCATGCTAGTATTGAATTGCTCCCTTCTTTGCTAACTCTGGTGGTGGAATGACTGGGATTTTGTCATCCTTGAACTCCGGTGGGTAGTATATCAAAGCCTTCGCATTCGATGAGTCCTCCTATAAATCAGTAACCACTTACTTCCAAGATCTAGGTTTCTTCGAAAATTATATAGTATGGGAGTTTTGAGAAGGTTCTGGTTTCGTAGAATTCGACGATTGCTTATGTGCAGATACGCCTATATCTATCAAATTTTTGGTTAGAGAAGGAACACAAATGTTTGGGTCTGTGTTTTAGTTACGAGGGATGGGGTTGGGTAAAGGGGTCGATTGGGAAAGGGTAAGTCTAGATGAAGAGATAGAAATCAGGGTGAGAGGTAGTCAAGATGGAGAAGAAGATGAAGGGGAAGTCATGAAGGAAGGAGGGGGTAAACCGCTGGCAATCTCAGACGTTATGGAATCTCTACTGTTCGTTCTCTAATTCTCCCATTTGGACTCTTGGCGTATCAATAATTGCATTAATATGACTTGATTGCCTCCTTACCATTTAATTCAATCTTTTCTTTACATCATTTGCTTAATTTATAGAGGACTTGTAATAATAATAATTGTGGACTTAGTTTGATTTTATCTTAACCAGTTTCTTGTTAATAGTTTCCAATAAAAGATGATGACCTAATAATTGTTCCATAATTTCTTGAACTTGTTTAAGTTATAACTCTCTTATTTGGAGAATGATATGTGCTTAATTTATTATACATTTAAGTCATAACACTCAGTGAATAATGATATAAAAATGCTTAAGATACTAACTTTAGTTGATATTTGGTTTTAGGTACAATTCGGAAGAGAAGAAGTTAAAGTGAATCAAAAGCACTGTATTTGAGCTATTTTTCGAATATTCATTCACTTGTCTTCTTAGACCAACAAGAAGAAGAATTAAAGCAAGAGGAGACAAGAAAATGCATGAAGAAGAAGAGTACATGTGAAAAAAGAGTGCTGAAAATTAGTCATCACCTGTGTTACGGGGTTGACACATTAGTCACAACCTGTGTCAAGGTGTGTCACGGGGGTGACACACCACTCATACCTATGACACTAGTTGCATGGTTGTGATGCCTATGTCATGCCCATGTAAGGTGACTCGTGGCTGTGAGTCCTATGATTCACACTCACAGTCGTGACCAACATATGCACACCTGTGAAAGCTGACAACTCACTTGAAAACCTTACTTTTTAGTATAAAACAACATTTTGTCATCAAAACAGATATGTTTCATTTGAGGGTTTCATTTTAAGGATGTAAACTCTCAGTTTTGACGAAAAGAAGGGGCAAAGCTCATTCCTTTGGAGACATATGGAGGGCTAGCTTCCTGACGCCGATTTAGAGGTGACATCGATGCCAAAGAACCCGATTAAGCATTTCTCTCATTGTTTGTTGTTTTTTCTCTTAGGAATTGATTATGTTATCCTATGTTTAATGTTTGAGTATTATGTAAGAATGATTGAATGCTCTATTTGATTGTTTTTACGTAAGAACCCATTGCTAGAATCTTTAATATAATTTGGAATTGTTATGTTGAGTTTCATTTGTGGCAACTAATGGTTTTTAATCATTAAGGATAATATAACCTAGGTTAAATGACCTGAGCTTATGTGGTTGTTTCCTTGATTAATCTATTTTGCTAACTCGTAATGCGGTTGTCCAATTAAATCTAGAGAGATTGTTCTAAGTTATTTGATAGCTAGGTTTAATTAACAAACTCTTCTTAATTAAACACGATTTAAGGGTAAATTGGGATTAACAGAACTTATTGTTAACCTACAATTAATCATTGCTAAGAGATCTAAGAGAACAATAATTCAATGAAATATATCTAATTGGGTGTAGGCCGATATTGAACCAATGACTAGGTCCCTAAAGAATTCATCACTTTCATCATTTTTCAATGTTTTCTTTAATTTGCTTTCGTTAGCTTAGTTTCATTTCATTTTTTTAACCCAAACCCTCATAACCTAAGCACTTATTCGTTTAATAATAAAAGCTAACCAAACATTTTTTGTGGGATCGACCTAGACTCACCATTGTTATAGTTGTAGGTCTAATTATTTTGAGTAGTATTATGACGCGCAGGGTGTGTGATGCTTTAGTTTTTGTTCTTGATTTTAAATGGTGTTTTGTCTATATTTATTTGTAATAAGTTTCTTTTCAATTGTTTCTTATTATTTTCACTTTTTGTTTAGTATTTGTGAAAAAAATTATGGAAGGAAGGAATTTTTTCGATAACTCATGTTCCCAATCTTATAACCATGTTTGGAGTGATCATACAAACTTTAGTTAAGGATGGGATAATCAACAAAATTACTTCTTTGATAATATGCAGGATACACAACAATTCCTGTATAGACCATAAACTTCATATTGTAACTCAAGTACATCCCTTGAAGATTTAGTTAGATCTCTTGCCATTAATTCTCTATAATTTTAGGAGGAAACAAGAGCTAGAATCCAAAACTTGGTAAGCTAGAAGGGTCAGATGATGGAAGCTCTTGACCACCTAGAATCATAATGTGAAAAAATGCTACCATCTCAACCTAAGGATTACCCAAAGGATGTTAATGAAGAGACCTTACAAAACGAAAAGGAGCTTGAGAATCCTAAGGACACTACTCAAGGAATTGCTTATGAAGAAGAAGTGGAGGAGGAGCTCGAAGGAGAAAAAGACATATCATTTAACTTAAAGGTAAATATTGAGTTCATAATTATTGTTGAAACTAACTCTTTACCTTTACCTAGCAGGTTAGAGCAATTGTCCGAAGAAAAAAAAGGTGAAGAGACATTCAAGATCCTCCAAAGTGCATAGATTTAGTAGAGATTAAGAATTTGAAGAAAGGGAAGATGTTAGAGGTGAATAATCATCAACTTAAACCCTATTATGAAGAACCTCAAGTGGAGGACCTACATCTGACACCCGAAAATCATAATTTTGTCACTTGATGAGGAAAAAAAGAGTTAAGCTAGTGATAATAAATAAAGGTGCTTCTTGGGAGGTAACCCAAAGGAAGTTATTTTTTTTACATTTTCGTATTTTTTATATGCATATATTTTTTTAAGTTTGTTTGTTCTTACTCGTTTTTAAGTTTTTAATATAAGAGAGAGAGAGAACTAAACAATCACATAAACATTTTCTCTTTTTCTATTACTTATAAGATTATATAGTCATCATTAGATTATGAATTGACTAGAAGAATTCATGACAAATTTAGAATGTACTTTTACTCTTGTGATTGGTAAATGTGTATTATCTTTAGAAGAGTAATGAATAATGGTAGACACAAGCCAGAGAGATTTTGAGCCTATATAGATTAACACATTTATATCAACCTCATTGTTTTTTGTTTATGTGTGACCTTCATGACATGTACATCCTAACTTTGCTTTGATTTTCTATTCAAGACCACATTTTTATCACATGTATTAAAATGAAATGATATAAGCATTCTTTGTTTCATAAGCTATATTAGCCAAATAGCCTAACCATCGTTATGATTTTTCCTTTTGATAAGCCCCCTTGAGCTTTATTTACTTATTCTTTTTGTGCTAAGCACATTACATGCTTTAGACCTAACCAAATATCCTACCTAAGCCTTAAAGCTAGTGAAGAATTGGTTGATTGTTGATGATTGTGGATGTACAAAAGTATAAGTATAGAGGTGTGCATATGTGTGGGATGGTTATAATTGTTAGGATGCTATTTTATGTTTTATCAATGAAATTCCCATGTCGATGTAGTTTCTTTCATTTTTAATATAAAAAGGAAAAGAAAAAAAGAAAAGAAAAATAAAAAGAAAAGGAGAAAAGAAAAAGAAAAAGAAAAAATGTTTAAATAAAACTATGGGTTAATTACCAAAAAAACCCTAAACTTTTGTGAATTTTTAATTATAGTCTGAAGTTTAAAAGATAGCAATAAAATGACCAAACTTTTATTTTTTTTCAATTTTAGCCCAAAATTTAAAAAGTAGCAATAAAATGCTCAAACTTTCAAAATTTTTCAATTTTAGCCCGATGTTAGTATTTCCATTAAGTTTGTTAATATGATTATTATATGTTTTAGGAACCTTAACTATTAATGCACGTCAGCCAAAATTAACATAATAAATGAAGATGAATGAAACAATGTTGTTTAATCATGTAATTAAAATGATGTCGTTTTTTAAAATTGATCTAAGTCAGATTACACAACCCTAACGACCTTACATTTGATTTAAGTTTTTTCATTCATTTTTAGTTTGTTCTTTCAATACTCTCACCCTTCGATTTTTAGATTATGTAGCCATGACATCCTCACACTAAGGGCATTAAAAGAACTAATTAAAAGCGAAGGGTTTATTGGTGCAGTACATTGTAATGCGATAGTAGTTTGGGGTGACTGAAGAACAAACAAAAAACAAAAGGCTGAAGGCATTAGGAGAATAACAGATAAAGTCAAGCTAGAATTGAAAAGAAATTGAAACTTTGAGCATTATATTGCCATTTTTTGAAATTTGAACTAGAATTTCAAAAAATTGAAAGTTTAGGCATTTTATTGCTAATTTTTAAAGTTTGCGTTATAATTGAAAAATTGATGAAAGTTTGAGCTTCTTTTGGTAATTAGCCCTAAAAGTATCTAGGAGGAAAAGCAATTGTTTTGTAAAGTTATTTATAATTAATGTCTCCTCCTAAAGTTTTTGGAATGGGTAATTTGAATATGATGCATATGAGGTAAAAGTGGCTTTGAAGCATCACTCCTTGTAGTTTCAATGTATTGCCATCAACTATGTGAGTGATTCCTTCTATTTGGTTATACTTCATGTGGTTTGTGGTATGAAAGTTTGAATTTGAGCTAGGAAACATAGTTTTTGCGTTCATTGTAGTTTATGTACACAATTGTGAGTGAATGTTAGTTTTTGCACTTGATGGTATATTGAGTGTTTTTCTTGTTTCATTAGCTTTGATGGCTTTTTCACTACACTATCTAAATATATCTCACCTTACCCTTGCCCATATTACAATCTTGAAAAGTCTTTTGATTCATGATTATGCATGTGAACCTTAGCGGTAGAGAAATGAAATGATTTGCAAAGTTGTGGTATGTCATGATCTTATCTTAAATGGTGTTTAAGTATACCCATGAATCTATCTTATTTAAACATATTTTGTTCAAGTCTACCTCTAGATTGCTTAATTTCTAAAGATGATGAATGTTGATTAGTCATGACTAGAAGCATTGAATGTTAAGTTATTACTATGTTTTTGAAAGTTGTTTCTCTTTATCTATAACTATATATTGTTGGGAAATATGGGAAATAAGTAAATGTTTTAGGTCTGTGACTTTTATTTAGATGTTTTCCTAGAGGATGGTCAAAAGCTAAGTGTGGGGGAAATTGATATATGCTTAATTGATTATACATTTAATCCATAACACTTAGTGATTAATGGTATGAAAATGTTTAAGATACTCACTTTAGTTCATATTTAGTTTTACGTACAATTTGAAAGCAAATGAGCTAAAGTGAGTCTAAAGCATTATATTTAAGTCGTTTTTCGAAGATTCACACTCACTTGTCTTTAAGGAATAAGAAGAAGAAGAATTAAAGCAAAAGGAGACAAGAAAATGCCTGAAGAAGAAGAGTATATGTGAAAAAAGAGTGCTGCGAATTAATCACCATCTGTGTCACGTGCAAAGATGTGTCACCCCACACTTGTGATACTAGTTGCATGGGCATTATAGCCTATATCACGCCCATGCAAAGTGGCTAATGGACGTGAGTCCCATGACTCACACTCACGACTGTGAACAACATAGGCAGACCTATGAAAGCATGACAGCTCACCCAAAAAGCCTACTTTTTGGTATAAAATTAGCGTTTTACTGTCAAAACAATTATGTTTCATTTGGGTTTTTAGTTTTAAAAGTGTGAGCATTCGATTTCGAAGAAGAGAAGGGGCAAAGCTTCCTTCCTTTGGAGACCCATAGAGGGCTAGTTTTCCGACACCAGTTCAGAGATGACATCGACGCTGAAGAACCCAGTTAAGCATTTCTCTCATTGTTTGTTGTTCTTTCTCTTAGGGATTGATTATGTTATCCTATGTTTAATGTTTGGGTGTTGTGTAACAATGATTGAATGCTCTATTTGATTTTTTATATAAGAACCTATTGCTAATATCTTCAATATAATCTGTAATTGTTATGTTGAGATTCATTTGTAGCAACTAATAGTTTTTCATCATTAGGGATAACATAACCTAGGTTAAATGACCCTAGCTTATGTGGTTGTTGCTTTTATTAATCTATCTTCCTAACTTCTAATGTGACTATCCAATTAAATCTAGAGAGCTTATTTTTGGTTATTCGATAACTAGGTTTAATTAACGAGCTATTCTTAATTAATCACAACCTAAGGGAAAATTGAGGTTAACAGAGCTTATTGTTAACCTATGATTAGTAGTTGTTGAGAGAGGTAAGAAAACAACAATTCAATGAAATATGTTTAATTGGGTGTAGGTCGAGATTGAATCAATGATCGAGTCCCCAACGAATTCATCACTTTCATCATTTTTCAATGTTTTCTTTAATTTTCTTTCATTAGTTTAGTTTCATTTTATTATATTTAAACCCAAACCAAAACCTCCTATAACCTAAACACCGACTTGTTTCATAACAAAAGTTAATCGAACACTCTCTGTGGAATCGACCTAGACTCATCAGTACTATAGTTGTAGGTATAGTTATCCTAAGTAATGGTACGATGGGCTACGCAAGTGAATATACTAGTTAAGGTGAATTTAATTTTCTTCTCTTTGTTTTATTAAGACCTTCATTATAAATATAAGACAAAGGATTAATTTTGACTATAAGTTTTACACCAATCAACAAATTTAACTTACAGTTTTAAAATGTACAAATAAATAACATTTAGAAAATGTTTAAATATAACCCCAAAATAATAGAAAAGATCACGACTATATGACAACATCAATTTTCTGCCAAGTCAGTGATGAGCTGACAGTTTTTAATATTAATTTCTTTCTTTTGCTAGCTACGTGGATGTTCATGTGATAATGTAAGGCCCACAAAAGACATAAAAATATTTTATTTTATTTTTTTGTTGCCCACGAGGTGTCCTAGGAGGGTCCCAATTATAGGAAGACACCTTTAAGCTATCCACTCCCAGACTAATCCCCGCTCGAGCCGGGTAGATTTCTTGCCGGAGGCAAAGCTCTGGCCCCAAGTTTTAAACGGTTGCATACATGAGAACGGTTCGAACCCATAACCTTACTTAAATCAGGAGCCCTTTACCAACTCACCTACGCCTGGGGTTAATTATTTTTTTACCATTAACCGACAGATAACTAATACAGTTCATCGAAAAATCTCAATGCCTTTCTTAAATAGGCTTTCCTTAATGACCTTCCAAGATCTATCCTCAATTAATTCCTTTTTACACATACTTTCATCCAAAAACTCATTTTTCTTCAAACCATCGCCACTTGCTATAGAAGGTGGATCTACAATCATCTCGCTATGAGTCCCATTATAAACTGCCACCCACTTTAAGTTGTAAGCATCGTCAAAATTCTTTCCTCCTAGACCCTTCAGTAACTAAAGATTTCCCTTTATTATGGGATGTAGTGTCTTCATTTTCTTCAGGCAATGGCAACAGAATTAAAATCAGAACCTGCCATCTTCTTGTGTATTTTCTTTAGGCAATGGAGAACGCGTTTACAGGGATGGAAAAAGGGCTTGATAAAATGACGTCGTTTTGCCTTTTTTTAAAAACTAATTTGAGCCCGGGTCAGATCGAGCTGCCTGAGGCTCGAACCATCCTTACGCGTTCAACCACTCTCTTGCTCTCTCTGAGAAGCCTCAGCTTTACCTTGGAGGGAGAACTAACTAGTAGAAGAAGTATCCTGTCGAGGTCCTATATTTGAGTCATTGCTCTCTGACATGTTTTTCATATTTAATGAAGCACTTTCACTTTGGCTGGATCTAACCCTTCTCCGAGTGGAATGAACAGAAGATTTCTTCCTTGAAGACATATACAACCCTGCACCTACACTATCAGTTGGAAGAATATAATGTTTTTCATTTTGTGACTCGAGAGCAGGCTGGAGAATGCTAGATGGTGGTGGGTTAAGTTTCCTGCCATTCTGTGAGGCGTTAAGGGTTTTGCATAGGAGAAAGAAAAGAAAGGTTGAAGGAGAGAGAAGAGTGTGTGTGGCTGTTCGGAGAGAGAAAGAAGAATGATGGAGAGAGAAGAGCAAAAGAAAAGATGGTGTGAGTTTAGGTTTTTGCAAAGAGAAGAGAGAATTGAGGAGAGAGAGAAGAGGTGAATGAAAGTGTGAGGGGCTTAAGGTTTTGCAGTAGAAAAAATGCAGAAGAGAGAGAAGAAAGAGGAGACAGACAACTGAGGAGTGGAATGGTCAATTAAATAGGGTGGGTCCTACATAAAAATTAATTATATTTTTATTTTAAAAAAATAGGCCTCGTATTACCTCAACTTGCAAAGGAAATCAATTAATATTTAACAATTGCTAAGTCAGCAAAGCGTCATATAGTGGTCAGCTTTTTTGTTATTTTAGGGTAACATTTAAATGTTTTCTAAATGTTAACTTTTGTTTGTGCACTTTGAAACCTTAGAGTTAAATTTGTGAATTGATGTAAAATTTAAGGTAAAAAATGACCTTTTTACCTAAATATAAAGAAAAATTTAATTCAACACTCTAAATACAGAACTAATATATAAAATAATTCATAACTAAAACTAAAATACATTTGGTGAACTTAATAAATAGGTTTAAGTTTATAAGTAAAGAAGATGAAAAAGAATATTTACCATTTAACAATTGCAAAATCTATTCTCATAATGTATTGCTTTTATAGCCCATTAATTCTTGTAAAGGAAATGGGAACACTAAAGAATATAATATTATATTATTCAATTTATAACATGTTTTAGCAGTTTAATAAGTTATAAACATGTTTAATAAGTTACGAACAAGTTAAGTGCATTAGAGCATAAATGAAATTTACATATTTACAATACATTAGTCTCTAGACGACATATAAGAGGGAGGTAAATTGTGTTTATTCATTTTTATCCTGTTTGTAAACTAATGAATGGTTATAGAAAATTCTTATAAAATCAAATTTGTAACAAATATAATAATAGTAAAAGAGAGATAAACCTTATTTATAATGATTCAGTTAAAGAACCTTTAGCCTACATCTAGCCTCCAAGCTCTGTTTAAGAATTTATTATCTTGTTCTTTAATGGTTGAAAAGAAACCCTTCATATAACATCTTCTTTGTCATGAAGAAGAAAAACCATTATAAACATCTTCTTCTTCTTTTTTAACGAGGGAGATGAATTCTTTATAGATAATTATTGGCTTACATCCACTTCTTAAGCTCCACTTATGAATTCACTTTTTCTTCTTTTAATGAGAGAAGAAAAATACTCCATACAATATCTTCTTTGCCACTGATGAAGAGGAACCTTAAAAATGTCTTACTTTGTTTATTCATATTATTAAACAAAGGTTCAATATATGTTATTATGCACACATACAGTCTTTATTCTCTAAAGACTTTGAGTCACTCTTTAACATGTCAAAGGTTATTCGTAGAACTCAATAGTGGTCTATGTATATTTAAAACTACCTTAAACAGTCACTAAACACACAATCTAGATGTTATAATGGTTATTTTCTCATATTCAACTAGGTGAACACATATATTTGTATAGCCTATATCTATTCAATTAGAGGCTCAGCTAGCCTATCCCTTAGCTGCATAAATAACACCTATTTTATAACTTTTTGCTCCTTTATATGAACAACAAATCAAAACCCTTATAATAACTAAACCCTTACAGAAATCAAGTTCAAAACTTTAATTCTGAAGTCGTTTCAAATATAAAGCCCTCCTTTAGTAAAAATGTGATTTAAAATTATTTTAAACGTTTTCTTAAAGTTTATTTGAAGATCGAGAGGTTTTGTTTAAAGAAACAAAACAAAAATTTCTCTTGATTATAAAAGGATTTATTTATTATGCCTTATATGCAAATGATCGTACAATAATTGAGCCCTTAATACATTAAAATGATCAAAATAAGATTACAAGAAGAATTATAATAATTTTTAAAATCTTGATGGGCTTGATTCCTCTTCATTCTTAATTATTCAATTAAATTTGCTTAAAGTTCTCTTAAGTTTTATATGTGCTCTACTTTACTTATTTTCTTTATCTTTTGATTAGCTATTTTATTCATCTAACTCATTTCTAACTTTACCGTTACATTGAATCTTTTCACATATTGCTTGATTTCATTATAATAAACATGCCAACAATTTCCTCCTTTTTGATAATGATAAAATATTTGGTGATATTGGAAAAAAATTAATGATATTAAATAACCCCCTATATTAAAGCAATATATAATGCATGCCTCCCCTAAATTCATACTTCATGAATAAGCAAGTTTCAATATCACTATATCGTGTCCCTTTTTGTCAACATTAAAAAGAGTACATGATCGATAAGCTTTAAAAGAAAAAAATAATTTCCATCTCCTTGTTTTCAAAAACTTTATGATTTAGGCAAAGAATACATACAAAGTACATATTAAGTTAATGGATAATGTTTTGAAGAAAAGTTAATTTACCGATTCAAAGATCAACATATCTTTGTTCCTCTGGTTATATGTAATAACGCTTTAGCCCTCTAAATATGTATACCAAGTTAATGTGCTCAATGTTATTAATATTAAATAAAGTGCATACCCCTTTTTATATATCACCAATGATTACCTATTATTAGATGTTCTCGAAGTGCATACCTCTTTTTATATATCACCAATGATTTTTTATATATAAATAAAGTGCATACCCCTTACAAAAATGTTCTTGAAGTTTTATAGTGCACTTCCATAAGTGAAACCAATTCTATACCTATTATTACAGATCTTTTGAGCACTAATTATGTTATTTAATTTCTTACTACTTAAAGTGAATCTAAGCAAGGACCCATTGAGCTCATTTTTCTCTTTTTCCTTTACCTTATTTTCATATAACATATCGTGTTCATTATCATCCAATAATCACACTTTTATAATATACTATATTATGTGCGTCACATTTCAATTTCAATTTCTCTAAGAGTTTTTATGCCTCCTTAGAAGAGATTATCTTTCCTTTCATTCTCATAGCCTCTAGATATGCAACTAAATCTTTATATGAAATCTTAACTCCATAATTATCCTTATCATTACAAAAATTTAATTAAAGAGTACCTTAATATTATTTAGTATAACGCACATGCGAGCCACCTTACTATTTGATAATTCAATTTCAAATTACTTGTATGCTTCTAGTGCTCTATTTTCTTTATTGCTTCTCCTTCTTTTCACTCCATTGTTAATTGTCATTTGGATTCCTATCAAGTTCATCATGAGTAATATTGTTAATAGCAATATCATTATGATAATCATTATCATATGTAAGATCAAGTATGCATAAAATATCTTAAGTATTTAAACATATTAAAACTTTAGAAAGTACATATATATCTAGTAAGGAAAATAAAATTTATATTGCCTTATTATTTAATATATCGAGTATATTATCACTCTTATTCTACTCACTCTTCTATATAAGCTCCCATAAATCAAATTCTTCGACCATGAGAAATATATTCATTCTAGTTCTCTAAAATAATTAATTATATATGTTAAAATAGAGCAATAAAAATATCTTAGCCATTTTGGATATCAAGTGATAGAACTTATGTCAAAAATGATATTTACTTAAATGTCACTATAGGATTACATATATAATAAATGGGACTTGCTCTTATAAAAATTATTGGTCGCTAAATGACACACAATAGGAGAGGTTAATTGTGTTTGTTTAGTTTTTCCCTAGTTGTAAACTAATAAATGCATTTCATATTTTAATGAATGGTTATTACTAATCTATACACAAAAAAGTACAATAATAATGAAGAGAAAAAGAATGAGAGGCAAAATTGATTTTATAGTGATTGTTTAATCAAACAATTGACTATGTCCACTCTAAGCTACACTTAGGAATTCCTTCAATGAGTGAAGAGAATTTATACAGCATCTTCTTTGCTACTAATGAAAGAGGAACCATTATAATTCTCTTATTTTTTCATAGTGAGAGGAATAATTTACAAATCTTGCTTAAGGTAAATATGAATCATCATAAAGTTTAATTTGAATAATTTCCCAAATTACTACAATTGCAACCATACAACTCAAAAAGTCCTCTCTTGTTCAAATAAATAGAAAGAATACTCAATAAATATTATATGATGCATACATGCAATCTCTAACCTCTCAAGAATTTTAATAACTTTATAAGACGCCAAATGTTGTTCCTTTAACTCAATTGCGGTTTGTTTATATTTAAAACCAAGTAAAATGGTCTTTATACATGCAAACAAGCTATTATATTGACTAGTTTATAGGCACATTCAACTAAATAAACACCTACATTTGTCTAATCTATGTTTTTGAATTAGGGGTTTGATTAACCTATCCTCTATTCCAATAGATAACACCTATTTTATACTTTTTTGCACTTTTGTTCAACTAGTTGATCCTAACCGTTAAATTAGTTGAACTCTTATATAAACCAAGTTAAAAACTTCAACTCACAAGGTTTTTAAAAGATAAAACATGCCTCTTTTGTAAAAAAAAAGGAGTCAAATTATTTGTAATTTTTTCCACATTTTTTTTGAAGATTGAAATGTTTTCTTTAAAGATAAAAGATAGTCCTCTTAATTATGAAAGGATTTATATATTGTGGTTTATATGCAAATGATCATACATTGATTGAGCTTCTATTACATTAAATGATTAATAGATATATTTCATTCCTTCTTATTCTTGGTTCTTTACTTAAATTTCTTTAAAACTATCTTTGGTTGCATATGTGCTCTATTTTATTCATTTTCTCTATCTTTTGAGTGATCAATTTATTTAGTTGGATATTTTTCTCACTTTGTCTTTCTTTTGAAATTCATATTTCATATATTACTTAATTTGATTAACTTAGCTTAATGTTAATGAAATTAAAATTTTCTTTTCATTAATTTCATTAACTTAAATTTCTCTCTTTGGCTTCATGTTAATGTTGAATGTAGCTTTTCTTCTTTTTTCTAACTTTTTCTTCCAGTTATAACTTTTTGTTGAAATTTTAGGAAAAGACCCCAGAATTATATAAAGCCTGCTTCCTTTTATAAATCTTATATACAAATACAAAAAGACCTGATAATATACAATTAGCAGCAGCATAATAGTAAATTAAGTTAAACAATATGTAGGTGACAACCCTTGTAATTCACATATAATAAACAATTGCTTTTCTATTCTTTTAGAGTGCATACTTATCAATAATCAATAATAAAGCTCATAATAAGGAATGCATATAAAAAAACTTTAGGTAATCAGTAAAACTAAAAGCATACTCTATGTAATCAATTAAATATAATAAAACAATCAAAATATAAGATGAGTATAGGTTTTTAACTTATCAAAATCCTTCTGACAATCTTTTATGTTGGGTTTGTACTTATTAAAATTTAGTTAAATCAATAAAAATTTTCAAATTTTTTTGAAGAATTTTAGTACTTGACAAAAATTTAGGAGTACTGTCTAATAAATTATTAGTAATCACTTATATCTTCAACAAATTCGCTCTAATATTCTTCAATTTTTGCACTTTATTGACATAAATTTTAGGGAACCATTATAACACTTTTTTCCTTTATCTTTTCTCTAAAACATGAAATCTTGAATAAAATAAGAGAGTAAACAGTAGGACTTGTTTGAGCTTTACATAAGTGGAATTTCATGTGCCAAAGTGACCTTATTAAAGCTATTTTAGCACTATCAAACATTCACATGTAGGTCTGAGTTTTCATCTAGGTGACTACCATGTCATATATGTTAGGTATGGTGTGCCATTGATGCCCTTACATTAAAGGTTTACATAAATGCTTGAAATAGCAAAAAATGCTAATTTTGGAGGACTTAAGAAATAAAAAAGATAGATATACTGAAATAGGAATCTGTATGTAATAAAAGGAATAAAAATACCATTATCTCAATAATACAATTTAAATAAAAATTTATATAATAACTGTTGGACCTCGATTTTTAAGTGAAATTTAGAAATAATAATTGAAAAGAAATGAGTGTTTTTGTGTTTATGTTATGGTATCGATGTAGTTTATACTTAAAGGAAAGTGATGAAGAAAGAATTGTTTGATTTTGATAAATTTGGAATTTGAATAAATTTGAGATTTGAATAAATTTGTATGAGTTACAAAAAGTTAGAGCAAATGAGAGGAATGAAATAGAAGTTGGAAATCAAGAAATAAAGAGTAAAAGTGTAAAAATTTGAAGAATTAAGAAAGTTGACTTTTGGATATAGAAAGTTTGACTTGAGAGTTGACTTTTTGATTTAGGCAGAATTTGAGA
>JANIPM010000233.1:56793349-56819295 GCA_027478405.1 Erythroxylum cassinoides | reverse complement strand
TGCTCCGTTGAGGCATGTTTTAGTTTAAATGCAAAAAAGCACGGTAAGGTTTCAGGGGAACCTGATGTAATTGGAAGGCTCCATTATGTCTTGCCTTCAACTGGCCAAGATGTGTAGTGGAACCACTAATATAAGTTCTTAACCGAGGATCCAGGAAATGGAATGCCTCTCCGGTAGGAGGATTTATGGAAAAGAGACTATCATTCCCAATTATTGACCACTATGCGAACACAAACTAGAGGAAACTAAGGTTGGGAAATCTAAAGTGCTACCATTTTGCTTTCCAAACCATGCTTTGGAGGTAGAATGTGTCAAAGAAAGGGCCATACGAGTTTGCAGTTTGCGCAAGTGCAGAAATATGGGATTAAACATTGCTAAGCACAAATCAATTGAATCGTATTTCATACATAATGACTTTATTTCCAGATACATCAGCACTTCTAAGTGACAACCATTGAAGAATTGAAATGGAACAATGTAATGACCTACAAAAGAATTTCTTCACTACATAAAGAATGAAAGAATAAACATAAGTTGACTCAAATTCTATGGACCGAAGCCTGCATGAAACCAACTGTACTTGATCTAAAGGACCTTGTACTATTAGACTGACAAGTCTTGTCTGCAACAAAAAGAATGAAAGAATTAATGGGAGGCCCACAAAGATTTTGGAGTGAGTTGAAGAACAAGAAGCAATCCCCTGTACCCATCAGAATTTGGAGTGAATTTGAAGAAAAAGAAACAATCCTCCTACCCTTCAGCTCTCTGCCATATCTGTAGGCGCCCACGCTGAGACTGTGTACAGAGGTTGATCTAACCAGCTTAAAGAAAGTCCTTCATTCTGACCTTGTTTATTGACTATGTAGTTCTGGCAAGAATACATCTTCAGCAGCATCTGGCCTTGAATCAATTCCCTCTCTCTAATTCCCATGCACCGGAATCCACCTTGTTCCATCAACTGCTTCCATTTCTCAAAATTCTCGTGCCTTTCAACCCTGTCACTCCCTTCACAAGCCACTATATTCCTAATTTCCCTTGCAAACATCTCCTCTATTTTTATCCTAGCCGAGCTTTCCAATGGAATGCTAGAATCAATGGAGTCAAATATCGCAGAGTAGTGCTTAAGGGAATTGCATACTCTTCTTTCCAAATCAATAACATTGTGCTCCATCTCTTGCTCCGCCATGACGACTATCGCGGGTTTTGTGCTTCGGACAAGTCCCAAGAAATCCCTCAATACACCTCCACTTCCATCATAAAGTGTCTTGTGCATTTGGAAGATGCAATTTATGGCCACACTCACTCCTTCTTTCACATGAAGCATCCACAGCCTCACATCCTCTAGCCTGTCTACTACAGGATGAAACTCGAAAGGCAGGTTCAATGCCTCTGCAAATCCAGCAAGCCTATCTCCTATCTCATTCAATTCTTGCTTCGACTCACCTATACCAGTGATTCTAACATGGCTAGGTGGATCGGCCCTGGAAGCCAAACTCTGAAACAAACTTGGCCATTGAAGCCCTTGCTTGATATCGAAGTCTATAATGTGAACCCTATCTTTCCCTTCGAAGGCTCTCAACAAGATCTCGTTTGCTGTGAAATGAAGAAACTTGGGAATTGGGCTCACCTGATTCAGAAGCCTTAATGCAGTCCCAGAGTCATCCTCAACCCGATTAAACTCTCGAGGAGTGGTGATGTGAAATATTTGAGGCCAAAACCTTGCAACTCTGAGAGCTAAAGCCTCAGTGTAATAAGCTGCAAGACGGCTAATAGAAGATCCCCCCCTTGGAGAAGCAAGCTCACCCAATTTAGCTACAAAACGGTTGATCCCCGCAAAATTCTTGTTCCCAATTGCTTCAACACAAGCTGTGAGTAAGCTAACTAGCTCAAATCCCTTATATTCTTCTTGATGGTCCTCCTGTGGAGCCTCCACAGAACCGCCTTGTTGATGAGGATTTTTTGAGCCATTAGCAACCTCCTGCTCCAAAACATTCTCACTAAGCCGAAGGCCTAAACTATGACTCTCTGACGAAGCACTTGAACCTGACGCTTCTTGCACTGGCCTTTGCCCACTCTCTCCACCTATTTCACCAAGGTCAGTGATCTCGGTTATATCAGAGCCCACCCACGGATTGTTTGTCAATTGCAAAGGCGGTGAGATCACTTCACTTGGCGCAAAACATACCCTTTCCTCATCTCCTGAACATGTCAACGAGAAAGGAACTTGGGTAGGGTTTGGGCCTCTAGGAACCCCAAAACTTGATTGAAACCAGAAACTGCCGCTCCCCAACTGACCTAGACTCCACCTACCACCCCCATCATGTTCGCTGCTCCTTTTTCTTTTAGCCCTATTAGTGCAAGATTCATCAACTGTTCCCTGCTCCGCAAACCTCTTCAAGCTCTTACCTTTCTCCCAGAACTCATCTTTTACTAATTGAGCGCTTGTCGCTAATGGAGGAAGGCGGATGTGCTGCTTAATAGAGCGATTACTGGCCTTGGATTCCAGTGGCCTGTCCACAGACACACCAACAGAAACGTGCCTAATAGGCTGTGAACGTGAGGACTCTCTGCGAGAGAAAGTACATGGCAAGTCCAATCTCTGCGTGCTCATTGAAGGTAGCTGGAAATGGCAACTTTTAAACTGTGCTGGTGACTCACTCCTCAATCTATGCCTAGGTGACAGCAATGTAGAACTAGAACACCCAGCCAACATCCTCTATAACCTTCCAATTCTTCTTTTTTCCTTTTTTTAAGTTGTGCTGCGATTCACGCACCCTATTCTTTGATTCTCTGTTTGTCTTCCAATCTTTCTTTGTTTCTATAAAACGAACTATTGAACTATGCTAATTATGGTTTATTATTGTGTGTGTGTGCGTGTTCTGTGTGTTCATTCATGGCTACCTCTGCATGAACACTTCAAAGTTAGAAATAAAACAAGAAAAACAAAACTAATGTGAGCTTGCAAATTTTCTTTTACCAGAAACATATGAAAACAACAGGAATCGGATGAGTGATGACAAAAGAATAAATATCGAACAGGGAATTTGTGAACTATATGTATTCATATAAGAATGCTTAGTATGGACTTTAAAGAATAAAAGAATTTGCAACTTCCCACCCCCAAATGAATGAAAGAAATCGGAGCTAATCAACCTGATACCTAAAAGAAAAGAACCATCGGATTTCAAAACATTCAACTCAAGATCATTGACGAAACGCGGCCAACTTTATTGACAGTGCAGTTTACTCCATGAAGGGAAATTTCATAAACATACTTGCACAAGTTGGTGACTGAAATCATCAGCAATCTTTACACCTATATCAGCATTTGAAGTTTGCACCAACAAGCCCATGACAGCTAAAATTGAAGGAAGAAAAGCAAATCCAGAACCCCCGCATCTCTCTAAACATGCATGAAAAGTGACCGCAACAATATCATCACTCACAATCCAAAGAAACATTCAGCCATAACAGAGTTGCGTTTTTCTAATATTAAGCCTTTTGGTTCTTTCCCATCTCCCACTCCCTCCCTCTCCCTCTCCCTCTCTCTCTCTCTCTCTCTCTCTCCCCGCTAGTACTACGACTCTACTAGTATGAACTTCATAGCTGTCTCTGTCGCTGCTTTTTCCTACTTTTTGTATACCCGTTTGGTTTTACCGGCACTAAGGAAAAAAAAAAATCGATGGCTGTCAAAGTTAGATTCGAGAAGAGTAAGCAGACGCGGGTGTCCTTGCCGTTTGATGCTGATCAGACGGTGTAGAGAAAGCAAGTCCAAGTTACCGTTGGAACGTGTCGGAGAAATATGACCGTTGGAGAATTTCTTCTTCATCTTCGGAGTGACGTATCACGTGCCTCTCCCCTTGATAACCGTTCGCTCGACCGTTGGGTTACACCACTTCACTTTTCTTTTAGTGGGCTCTAGTGGGTTGTCAATTAACTACCATCAACTTCCTATCAGACTTGGGATAGGACAACTAAGACAGGTGGCGGGCAATCCTTCGCTTGATAGATTGTGACCAGTTGGTTCTGGTATATAATAATCACAAGAGGGTCACGTAAGTGCTTGTTCTTTCTTCATATTTTCAACAGCATTCACTGAATTCTGTGTGTTAAGAGAGAGAGCACATAAAAACAATCCCAACGAATGTTTAAACCATCATAGGATAGCAAGCATACTTTTACCAAAGTGAAACACGGAGCAGATTGGGTCTCATTCCCGTAACAGTTTGATTGGGTTACCAAAATTCAACCTACCAACGAAACAATACAAAATATGCCCATTTCAGGGCCTGTTGCAGAAGTGTACCTGCTTAACTTACCATTTCGTGTTAAATGACTTCATACCCCAACAAAAGCTCAACTTGGATTAAGAGATCTATCTGTTCACCTAACTGCAACCGCACTAATGTCCTCACCACGACTGACGACTCGGGATTCCAGTCAACATTGGTCAGACGCTCAAGTGAGTGACCTACCTGCTACTTGTATCACTCATAACTGCAACCGCACTAATGCTTAACTTACCATTCCATGGGAGGGACACTAGTTACCAATAGAGCAGTCCACAACTTAAAAACGGTTCGCCCTTCAGATTTTAAGATGTCACATGACGAGATTGAAGTACTGTCTATCTTCGTATCAAGAATAAATAGATAGCCAGATATGTAAACATAAGAACTTCCATCACCATGCACATAATTCCAACAATTGCGATTGAGTTCATTCACGTCATGTCAGAGTGAATTGTTTTAATCTATCCGTATGGTAAAATAAATTGGCGAGACAGTACCAATTTAAATGAAATACCCGTGTTCATTGTATGATCACATTTAATAGACACCAATAACTTGTACATTTTTGCAATAGCTGCTAATTTCTACATCAACTCCAGAAACAAGGCTTCTTGTTTGCTTGTCAGGCCAAGTTCATTTAGTGTCAGTGCACTATCTCCATCACTGAAAGCACGCCTTGGGTATGGTCTCACCTGTTCAGGACATGAAAGTTTAGAAACCAGAGTATTGAAGCTTGGTTGAGATTCACCTCAATGAAGGTTTTTTCAAACATCATTTCAAAGTTAAGGATGACGAAAAAAAATTTCATGTTAAATTCTAAGACGCACAGACTAACAAGAATAAAAAAGATTATGAGAAAAAGGAATAAAGTTTGACACAGAGAAATTACCAATCTATAAGTCCCAGATTTTTTCATGTTAAATTCTAAGACGCACAGACTAACAAGAATCAAAAAGATTATGAGAAAAGGAATAAAGTTTGACACACAGAAATTACCAATCTATAAGTCCCAGGCTTGACGACTCTACCAATATCTATGAAGTCAAAAAGAGACTGCAAAGCCAACAAAAAACAGTGAGAAAACAAGGGAGATATAAGAGGGACAATTGCACAAAAAAACGATGTAATCTAATAGAATTTGCCTTTAAGTTGTCAGACTTCAGAAATCGTCGACCACGCCGAGTTCCATCAGGCATCCGCACCAACAGGGTGACAGCATTCTCATCATCAGATGCTGGCTCCTGAGGCAGAGAAGCTTCTTTTGCTACCAATTGTCTCTCCCACTCCTGCACGAAGAATGACAACAAGAGCCATACAAATGAAAACGTTTAAGTATTCCATCTCATTATTGTTTTCCCCTTCTCCCCAGGAAGAAGCAAGCAAAAATGCAGTTCATGTCATCAACAGCAACACTTGCAACAAGAATAGGGTGAAAGAATAACTATGCACACATTGTCTAATAGGCATCAAACCCCACCCCATTTCCCTCTTTTTTCACGTCTTAAAAAAAATGAAAGTACTAAAGGAAAAGACAAAATTAAAGGTCTTGTAGCACAGAAGAACTGCAATTCAAATTTGACGATTATCCACCTCTAACGAAAATGTTGAAGAATGTGGTCCCCAAACTTTCTAGTGTAGGAACTGCACTTGAGGAGAACACATCCAGGTAATAACATTCTAAGTTGTACAACATATACATCATGATAAGGAAAAAAAAATAACTTTTATCAAATATATGAAAGGAAGGAATACCTGTTCTTCCTCCAATTTCTTTCGTAATTCTTCCTCTTTTCGTGTTTCCTCTTCCAGAGCAGCTCTTTTGGCTGCTTCTTCCTGTAAACGACGAGCTTCAGCTTCCTCCACTGCTTTTATCTCTTTTTCACGGTCTGCTGCCAATGATGCCAGATACTCATCATCCTGCATCCACCAGACAGTGGCCAAATTTTTATCAAAGAACTGAAAATGCAGTTCTCATTTTGTTTTCAGAGGCCAAAAGCTACACCTGTTGTTCGCGGATCAAGCGTTGAGCTTGCAGAGAAGGTGATGGAGGACGGGGTACACGATGGGTATAAGCAACCTCCGATTGCATGAATTCTTGTGGTGCAAATGGAAACCCATAACCAGTCCCTTCAGGAATTCCACCAAACATTGCAGCCTCAAGCATGACTGCCTCATCATGCTCCTCGGAAGAGATTCCTCCCCACTTCAATTTGTGCATGAAGATGAAACACATTTAGCATGTACAAAGAATGGTATCTTTTGCCTTGAATTCAAAAATTCCAGGTGAAAAAATTATAGTAGGAATCTAGTATGGAAAATACCTCATCTGAAGGAAAAGCATTGCCATTGTGCTGTGGAGGACTACCATCTTGCCTATGACTTGATGCTGACCTAGCCTCAACAATTCCAACATCTTGTCCAGAGCCAGTTAGTGTGCATCTTGATCTAGTCCTAGCAAGAGGCTGCTCCACTAAATCATCAGCATCGTCTTGGATAGATGAACTTCCTGTCTCCAATCTAGATCAAGTCAAGCAAACATCAGATTTGCTATTTCCATACATGGAAACTTATCTTACAAGTAGCTTTGTCATTCCTTGTACAAAAATTAATGCCATGTCCTTATTCGAGAGCATATTTTCCCAAAAACTAGTCACACACACACCTTCCATTAGACGATGGTATTTTTTCCATCTCCATGTCTGCTGACTTTATATGTCCAAGTTCTGATGCCCCAACTTCTCCCCTCTGCTGATGAAGTGCTTTCTCTTGTTCTGCTGTCTGGATCTTATTGATTTTAGAAAAAGCC
Organism: Erythroxylum cassinoides; assembly: GCA_027478405.1. Lineage (NCBI taxonomy): Eukaryota > Viridiplantae > Streptophyta > Magnoliopsida > Malpighiales > Erythroxylaceae > Erythroxylum > Erythroxylum cassinoides. Next base: position 56,812,197 of record JANIPM010000233.1, on the reverse strand, counting down.
AAAACCACAGGCAAAACAAAAGTTCAAGGAGACAAACCTCCAAAGATAATGAAACGGCATGTGCCAGTTCAGGATCCTCCATATGAGATTGTGTTCCCCGAGGTCCAGAATCTCTGACATCCTGCTTTATAACAATTATCATCAATTTGTGCAGCATGTAAATAAATCCATAAGTGACAGGATATAAATTCCAACTGTCTTGACGAAACTTTGTTGCATAAAAATTCAATTGAATTAGTTTACCTGAGTTTCCTGTTTTGAAGCCTCAATGGCAGCACGAATCATTTGCTCTTCTATGTCATTTCCATAGTCTTGGAAATTATCAGATCCAGGAGCACTTGGTTCACTGCTTCTATGAGGGAAACTACCACCAGATCCATCAACTTTCCGCTCGTTCTGCCCTGCAGCCCTTGAATTTAGACCAACCCGAGTAGCATCATCATCATCTTCTTCATCTTCAACTATGACTGTCCCATGAATGTCTGGGCCCTGTGCATGTTCAGTTCCTGTTACATCTTCAATGACAGGAGCATGACCAGACTGGCTAGATGTACCATCATTGCCATCTTTTACTTCTATGGGTATCTCCCTCACCTCTCTTGGTTGTGAAACATAAGGTGCACGATTTGAAAAACCTGAATCCCTATCAAACAAACTCCTACGGAATTGTGGGTCTAGCAGTGAGAATGTGTTCATGAGGCTATCGTTGGAAAGAAGTGATAAAGGATTTCTCCTAGGTAAGAGTTCTACTGGATCATCTATCTCCATGATATCATCTTGTGAAACTGCAACAGAAGTTTCAGGTGCACTGATAGAAAAAAGAAAAAAATATTAATCAGAAAAGCATCGCAAAGAAATTTTGGAGGAGAAAACCATATTACCAAACGAATACAGCATAGTTAAAAAGTGGAGGACAAAAAGCAACATGAAATAAGATGTTATATAAAACACTAACGCGCTTCTATCCCCTTCAGTGAAATGTGCGTTGACAGCTGCATTGAGATTACCACGATGATCCTAAATGAAAGCAAAAGAGAAATCAATTAGATGCATACAGACTTGCTCAATAACAAAATTAGATTTTAGAAGCTATCATGAAGAAGCTCAGTTTGAAGCTGAAAAACCAAGCTTGTAAGCATCCTCAAATGAGTTTAAGTTTACTCACCAAAAGTAATTATATCAGGCTTCAGGTTGCGAAGTTATGCCATCAATTTAAATTTCCAATCACAAGGATATGACTTCATCTCAAAACTCAAATAAGAGAGACCAACTTTACATGCTATTACTTTGAAAAGGAAAATCAAAGAATGTAGTAGCACCATTGGCACAAAAACAACCAATAAATACTTCGTTACATACCATACTGTATCTAAAGAAACAAAGCCTTAGAGAAGGGTTCAAAATCCAAAAAGCACGCAACCAAAAACAGTAGTTATACGATCACCGCCAACTAATTCCCAAACAAGTATGCTGAAAATTAAACTTGAAAGGAAAATCGCTGAACTTTCCATTAACAGCAATATTCAATACCCTAAATTAGAAAAGTAATCAATTAATTCAGAAAAAAAAAACTCAAATCAGCTACAGTTAACCATACAAGAAAAATAATCGCCATCGATTGAAAAAGAAGACAATAGAAAAAGGACCGATAAATTCCTTAAAATAAAAAGAAAATAACCTCCAGCTTTTGAATGGCGACAGCTTCAGTGACGCCTGTGATGCTCATAAACGTGTCGATCGCTTCCTGATCAACCCTAGCCATTGTCTGCAGATTTTTTAGAGTAATATATCTTCTACCTCTTATTCAACTAATAGCAAAAATTTTGTTTTTCCTCTTCTCCGTACAGTTTGTTGTTTCTTTCTGGTAGAAGAAAAACCAGAAAAATCTGTTTGGAATCTGGAGAGGCCTGTGTACCTTAATTAAAGGGGAAGTGATTAGTGCCTGTTTGGGCTGGGGCTTCTGCAATATTCTACCGATAGAACGTGGCTTGTTTTGCTCGGTTTGTCTTGGCGAGTAAGTTAGGGATAATCTTGGCAATTTACTTATCGGGCAATGTTCAGGGACGATTGTTCGAAAAGCGATAATTATAATTTCAAGTCCTTGACCATTTAACGAATAAAGAAATCTTTTCACCTAGTTAATTATGCTTTAATATTTAAAAAAATGATTTATTAAATATATTTACTTAAATAATTCTTAGTCGGAACTTATCATCATTTAGTTATAATTTATATTTATTAACTTTACTTTTCCTATTTTTTGTAAGCATATCCCCATATGTCATCTCTTCTTTGGGTGTTCGGAGCCAGTGTCTTTACTGATAGAAATAGCCAATGGCAGTAAAAGTAAAAAAATTTCGTGGTTAGTTACCGAACTTTGTCTGGGCATAAAATCAAATTTATTAATAAGAGAGATAGCAGTCTGACAATGAAAGTTGATTGAAGTCATTGATTGACTTTTTATTTATAAGTTAATCTCTTAGAGCTCGTCATATTTGTGTTATTTTGTATATTTGGATATGTTATGCATCTAGGTTTATTATGTTATTGGGTTTATTTTATTTTTAAATTTGCTTTGCTTTAGAATCACTCTCTATACTAATTAAGAGTAAGACTACGTATTGTTATACTTCTCCAGACTTCTCATATCAGCAAGATTCTTACTCATTTTTATCATTATTGTTTTGCTTCAAGGTTTGATGCATTTTTAGGTTTGTTGTAATTCCTAGTTTATCTTGTTTTTGCAATTAATAGGTACTTATATTATCTTCAAAATTTATTCCAAGATGTTAAAGAAATATAAAAATACCTATGAATTTCTTAACTATAATTTGTCATATAATAATTTGTAAAAACAATTTAGAGGTACATAATTCATAAATATGCATATGTTGGTCATTCAAAATTAATTTTGGCATACCAACTTAAACTATAAATTTGTAAATATTTACTTAATAGTAAATGTTTAATATAAATATGTTTGAATCCAAATTTTCTTTTCATTTAAATGGAGGTATCATAATGTAATGATCTAGTTTTGCAAATAACCAATGAAATAGTAACAAGACAAAATAGATGATTGTATTGATTCAACAGTGAGGATTACAAGCTTTGTAACAGGAAAACAACAAGAAATAATAGAGAAGAAAGAGATGAGAAACAAGGAGAAGTAGGAGATGAGAAACAGAGTTGCGCAATAGCATAACAAATAAGCATCCCCCATTTACTATTCTATTGCTCCTTATATTAGCCGAGTAAGGTTGTTGATTCCTTTGGCTCACTTCAACAATGGGCTCTTTTTGCTTCTTAGACTCATTCATGACAGTGGGCTTTTGGCTCTTGTTGCTTCATAATCCAAGTCATAACACATAATCGCAAATAGCAAAATTAATATTTAATGAACGTAATGAGAGCAATTGCAATGTATTATTATTATTCTTTTGGAGTGAAAGTCTATATTGTGAATATTGTGTTTCGATATATACACGATAAGGTGGTAGCTTTCCTAATTGGTAGGAGCCTTATGCAAATTTTGTGTGGGAAGTTGGCACCTATTTTGAAATAGATGTCAACTCCTACTTAATGAAGTACAAACTCAACCAAGAAAATTTGAACTATATGACTTGATGGCTTGTTTAAGGATAATGATTTATGTATATATCTTATATTTATAATATGAGTGCTGCTTATGGATAACAAAACATGATGGGGGTAAGAATGTCATAACAGTTAAGTCTATATATAAACATATAAATAATGATTATCCCTAAATTATTTGTCAATTTGTGATTTTTGATATCAAAGACTTATAAGTGTGCTAATTTTATTTACATTCCACATATGTTATAATAATCTTTTCAAATTTATATAGAGTTATGGGGAAGATGGATGTGTGTCATCCATTGCGAATAAAAATTACTAATATTCTTTTAATGTACTTTCAATATTTGGAGTTCAAGTATATCTAAGACATGATATGATGATTTAGTAGGTTTAGGGATAAGCTCAATAGGAGCTAATTTAAAGGAAGCACTTAATATATGTAGTATAATAAAGGACTTCTCATCTTGATATTTAGGGAACAAACAAAACACAATTTGTTTCATATACACTAAAGAAAAGGGCCCATGGTGTGGCACAAATCATAGTGGAAAAGAGATAGGATTTCTTATATTACACAATTTGAGAAGGAGCACATACACAACCCATAAAATATTTTATAATCTAAGTCATTTGATATTGAAGTTAGGAGGCCAACTTATTAGCAACATTTTGAAGGTGAGGTTGAAAAGAATAGCTACCAATATTATAGTATCTTCTAACCTAAGTATAAGATTCACTTAACTTACAAGCATACTTGGATCTACTAAGAGTAAGCAATGAAGTTTATTAATAGAAATCTTAAGTATTCTTACGAACTGATTCCTTGGATGGGTAGTTAAATTTTATGAAGTGATCCAAGTTATAAGATTGTTTGAAGTATTAAAGTTATCAGTTTAAAAAATTACTTGTATGGTATGATTGCTGAGTAAGTAGTTTAAGGAATGACTGTCAACCTATTATCCTTTACATAGGTGGTCACACTTTAGGTGGTTCTTTGATTCCATGTTAACTTTTAAAGCATTTGATGCTAATAATTAGATATTTCCTATTGCATATGCTATTGTTAATTTAGAGAGTTATTAAAAGTGATAATAGTTTCTTGAAATTTTGAAGGAGTTTATTAGCAGTATTAAGATTATTATGATTTTATACCATAATAATAACATAATTTTGTGTTGAAGAGGTACTTGGTGAAGGGTTCTATTCATATTTTTATAGGCATATTAAGGAGAATTATAGGGCAGAGGCAACTAAACAACTTTGGAAGTAGTAAGAAATCTGAAGAGTTATTAACGGAGCTCCTTATTGCCATTATGTATGCTAGGTTCCAATAACAATACTATGCCAAATCTATAAACATTTATGATAAAACTTATTGAGTGGGTACAAACATAAGGTCAGAAACTCTGGGTGATGTCAAAATTTCCTTGTATGCATTAGGATCAGATGACAAGTAAACATATGAGTCTTTCAATACGTGGATAAGGGGTGAAAGTTGATATAACTTTTCCCAATTGACCATAAGCATTGTAATAAGTTAGTTTAAAAAATATTTAGAGCAAATAGAAATATTAGTAAATGGAAAAAAATGGTGCAAGAAAAATCATTAAGGAAAAAATTATTAGGCAATATAGGTAGGGTTGAAGTATTAATAGTAATTCAATATGAGTAGTATATGACTAAGAAGTTTACTGGGAATGTAGAGTTTGAACACTAATTTAATGGACCTAAAATGCACATATTTAATATTGTGGCAATTCAATATACTTTGGAATTATTCATGTTATAAGATAAAGGCTATAAATCATAATATGTATGATTTTGTTAGTGATTCGCACAAAATGTTCATATAAGAGCTACTATATTCCAATGCCATAATTCCTATCATGACATAAGATATGCCCAAAATTTTTGAAGTTGGTGCACATGATGGCAACATGTGTTGCTTTCTCTATAAATAAGAACGAGATTTGGAAGGTTGAAGGTAAAATGCATTGAAAGTGTATTCTTGAATTGTAAGGATGTATGTGTTCTAAGTGTAAATAGTTAGGACATAATAGGCTGTTCTGGAGGAATCCAAACCTATTTTTATATCATAGGTTAATTTTCAACATATTTGATTATTGTATAATATTAATAAATGAGTTTTTGGATTTTATATTATTATCGCTTGAATGTGTGTTATGAGAGTTTGTATCATATGATTTGTAGGAGGTATGGAAATCACATATTAATAAATTTTCCTTTTACAATTAATTATTTTGATGGATGTTCTTTCTATATTCTTGTGTTTAGGGGTTAAATCTCTAGTTATGGATTATGTATTATATGTACCAAATTACATAAGATCAAACTTCAATAAGTGGAAGTATGTGTTTGATTCAAGTTTTAAACAATGCTATAGTTAATTTTTTGGAAAGTTGAAAATGAATTGATAAATAGGGCGTTAAGGAAAAACCAAGGCATAAGCTACTATTGCAACATTAATGGCCAAATTGTGACTAGTAGCAACGGAGTTGACTTGAGCATAGCTAAAAGTAAGGAATTCCAATCTCTATTATACCAATACCATTTCTTTAGGTATCCTTATACAATTATAAGTGATGATATTCAAATTTTTAGGAACTGAATCTAGCAATAATTCTACATTAGCTGAGGGTGTCCATCTAGCAATGGGATTTTAATAATGCATCATGTAGAAAGCTATTTCAACATAATCTTAGTTATGTTCCATGGCATAAACTTGTTTGGTGCAAGTTTAATCTCCCTAGAGCCTCTACTACCCTGCGGAGAGCCATCAAGGATAGATTTGTTAAAGTGACCGTTTCACCACAATAGCTTAAACTGTTGTGTGAGGCCAACTTAATTAGTTTTATATATTTACTAACACACCCCCTCAAGTGAAAGCCCTTTGGGCTTGAAACTTGCACAGGCCTACTTTACCTTGTGCTTAATTTAATTAAAATAGGTGGGTGGTAGGATTCGAACTCATGACCATTTGATCATTGAGGCTCTGATACAATGTTAAGTGACCATTTCACCACAATAGCTTAAGCTATTGTGTGAGGCCAACTCAATTGATTTTATATATTCACTAACAAGATTACCCACCATTGAGAGACTGAACAAGTTTACATGTATGAAAAATATGTGTATTCTTTGTAAATGCCAAATGGAGTGTGCCCCTCTATTAGTTTTTCAAATGCAACTTCATCAGAGAAGCATGGAGGCTAATATTACACAAATATGCTATCAGCAACCTATCAAATGATTGGCAACAAATTGTCACCTGGAGTTGGGATTTGTAGTCTATTAGTAAAGACATTAAATGGTGTTCTGCATTGCTTTATCTTACCTTTTGCACAACATATGGGATGAAAGAAGCAGACAAATTTTCAACATAGAAAGTAGTTTTGAGACATTCTCAAGGGAGTTGTTAAATGTCATACTACATATCAACCTATTTTGTGACAAGTTCTCTTTAGATTCAAGTTGTTTTAATACGTGGGGGTATTAGGAGGTTACCAATCTCCTGAAGTTTCTTTTGATAAGAGTCTTCTACACTGGCCACCTTGTCTTTGTTCCTGAGGTTATTCTGCAAGTTGTTTAACAGCTTCGCCAAACTATAGACTCTGTCTATAAGCTTTTTTTAAAATCATTATCAGACTCTAAATGTTGCATTTACTTTGATGGATTTAAAGCATTTTCATCAATTTCTTGAACTAATTGGGTTTACAAGACCTTTTTCCTTGTATCACTCCATTATTTTTCTTAAGCTCAACATGCTCCTCCGCATATTCCAAGTTCTTCACAAGTTATTCATTCTATTTTACAAATTCAATTTGACTTGGCTCTACTATTATGAAAGCACCTAACTAAATATTAAGGTTCTACTTTTGCCCAAAAAACAGAAAAAGATTGGTTAATTATGGGAATCCACGTCAAACAGCGCCGTTTTGACTGCTGATAGAAACGACATCGAAATGCAGTCAAAGCACTAACCACTCTCCTTCATGCTCCGCACGACGCAGCTAGCAGAGGGAAGAAAGGAAAATGGAGACGGAAGAAAAGAAGAAACACGGCGGCGTCCGCGGACAATTCTGGCGATGGTTGATTTCCGGCACGGTGCTCCGTCTGATACTGATATACTGCTTGCCTCAAAATCTCCACTTTTCCTCTCGCCCTGAAGTCTCCACTCCTCTTACCAGCCTCCGTCGCTGTATGGACACAAGCTCACACTCGCACCTCTCACTTTCTCTCAAATTCTCAATATTTTGTTTTTAATTGATCGATTTTGATTGTTCTTTGCAGTGGCCGAGGGTTACTGGTTGAAACAGTCTTCCATGTCTCCTTATTCAGGTTTCCACCATCTTCTCTCGTTTTACCCTTCTTCTTCGCACTCATTCTTACTTGGATTTGTGTTTTCCGTGCAGGATCTATGTACCATGGTTCTCCTTTGTTACTCTCGCTCCTCGGTCCACTTACTGTTAAAAGGTTACACCTTTATTGGTTGTTTTTTATTTTTTATTTTTGATGAAGTAATGTTCAGCTATTATTCGGTTAGATTTCTGAAATTCTTCTGGAATTTAACGTCTGCCTCTTTTTAACTTAACAGAATTGAAGGGCAACCTAGTCATCTTTTATGCAGGTACTAGTTTCTCTTGAACCGTATTTTTATTTTTAGAATGCTCTGCTATGTATTAGCTTTTAGACTCCAATGTTTGAGATCCAAGGTTACTGTTGATTTTGATCTGATAATAGTTGATAACATATGGTTAGGTTTTGCAGTTTTATTTTAATTTTGATAGTCTCCATTTATCTGAACTTATATCAAAATGTCCAGTGACACCTTTGATACCAACACATTCTTGGATACAGTTTGCTTTTTGTTGTTGCAGATATCATCAGTGCTTTGCTTATTCGTTCTATGGGTCAGTATCTACAACTAGCGTATAAACAGCAATTGGAATTGCTTCATCTGGCTGATAAATCAAAACTTTCAGGTACTTGTAAACTTGTTTATGAAGTGTTTTTTTTTTTTTTTTACCTTCCATGTAAGAAAGGAAGGTTCTAGATATCATTAGTTATAAGGTACAAGATTTGCTGCTAGGAATCTGAATAGTGTTTCTAGGATGATAAGTGATTATTGGAAGATTACTTGGGGGACTAACTTTCTTATTTATATAGTTGTTTAGCATGTTCCGGTAATAAACATTTACTTGCATGTGCACGTTATGCACCTTATACTTGAGATTTCTGAAGTCTGTTGACCAGAGAAACAAATCTGTGTTCATTTCTACTATATGATTGTTCAAAAGGGTATAAGTACCATGCCCCAGCTACCACAAGTGTCTAACACTATACAATGCTCATGTTGCCTCCAGATACATTTCCTTCAGGAGATATTGCTGCTCTTGCGTACTTATGGAATCCTTTCACATTAGCTGCTAGTGTGGGCTTGTCAACTTCACCAATTGAAAATCTAGTTATCGTCCTGTCACTCTACGGAGCTTGTAAAAGTAAGATACCCTAAGTCTTTACCCATGTATGAGAAGCATATGGATTGTGTTAGATCAATCAAAGGTTTCCTTAAATTATTTTTTAGCTTTACTTCTCAGTTGTTTGTTACTATTTGATCAACATTTGTGTAAATGTTAGCAAGTATATCCTGCAAACAAGTGGATGAGTTATATTGCTTCCTTGAATACAAACTTGCCTTTGGCATCCTTCATCCGAAACTCATCCGGAGTGTTCTTGAAATAAGGAACTAAAAGCAAATTTCTTTGTGAACTTCATTATTTGTTTCAATATTAGCAGCTTTTGAATTTGATAATACACTTCTGCTTCTTCTGTCAATCACTTTGTATCCTGCCTTTATGTAACTTATTAAATGGCTAGGCTCCTTCTGTTTTTGGAATGCATGTACTTGCCACCGGTCAGTTATGATGCTTATAAGGCTTGTTGCTAGGAAGAAAACTTGAGTTTCAAAAACTTCTTATATAACCTGTGTTTGATGTTCTCCCCTGTGATTCTGCCCATACAATTTAATTATTGATCTACCTTGCTTGTGATGTCTAGGGGCTGAAATTGCTTTTTCTAAGGAGGACTATGTATGATTTTTTATTGACCGTTATTCCTTTGCTGGAACCCCAGGAATTATTCCTATTGCAGCATTTGGATGGGTTTTGGCAACGCACTTGTCTCTTTATCCTGCGATTCTAATAATTCCGGTAGGTGTTCTTTCTCTGCTTATTTCCTTGTTCAGATTTTTTATTTTTGCCTCAACATGCTTGGAAAACATTGGAGAAGTTGTTTCCTACTTACGTGATCAACATATGGTGGTTATTAATCTAGTTTTCTTATAGATAATACTGTTGCTGGGATATGGTCCTGATGCTCCCCCTAGAAAGTTGTTCTTGCAGAAAGGGTGTGGGGAAAGCAGAGATACCCGTTTTAGTGGTGTTTGTTGTCACAAGCCAGAATTTGTTTTTTCATGGGGACCTGTGATACATTTCTTATTCTGGGCTTCTCTGTTGTCAGTCTATGTGTTTGTTCTATGTGCCATTTCTGTCAAACAATATGGTAGTCTGTGGGAGATGCTTCAAAGGTATCAGTCGAACTTGAGAATATTATGCTTTTCTATTTGTTACGTGCATTTTTTACTGCATGGCACTTCAGTCATCCCTTTTTTTTGTGCTTTTCCTTTGTTGACCTATCCATTATAAGTAGTTGTACTTCAGCAATCATCAGTGGGCTGGGATTTGAATCACCAACATCATATGGATAACCTTGTGTGGAGCATGCTAAAATTCTTTGGAATTTATTGAAGATCATCCATTGATGCATTAATGTATGGCATTATTGAATTGATATTCAATGAGTTGAATCAGTATGGGGCAAGAGTAGAGAATAAGAATATGCCATTATGTTCTCAAAGTATTGCCTGCAAAATTGTGGATTCATAATTAAACGGATTCAAACGGTAGTTCAAAATGGGTGATTCACAGGATGATACATATTGTTTATCCTGACTACACTAAATTTTTGTTACTGAGATTTGATGAGTTGATGCTAACAAAAAGTAGCTGAACAGAAAAAGGTCATCAGTTCATAACACAAGTCTTTCATTTTCACCTCTGCCCCCAACACCATCAATAATTATATTGGTTAATGTGTTTACACTTTCAAGTTGATATACAGTACTTTTGACTTTTTTTAGATTTTGTTAAGAAATAGTCATGTCGTTCTCTAAAATTGAATGTTGACTCTTTTCTACAGTACATATGGGTTCATTCTCACAGTGGAAGATTTGTCACCAAACATTGGTGTTCTATGGTGAGTCAAAATATTAACACCATTGCTGCTATAAGTGGAGCAGTTTCATGTCATGTCTGTTGTGTAGCACTTAAATTGTTGTTTGTTTGATTTTCACTGCAGGTACTTCTTTGCGGAAGTTTTTGATTTCTTTCGAGATTTCTTTTTGATAGTTTTCCACATGAACATTATGTTCATGATATTGCCATTGGCTATACGTTTAAATCACCGGCCCTGCTTCCTGGCTTTCATCTACATCACAATCACATCAATGCTTAAATCGTATCCATCTGTAAGTCCTCATTTGTACATAGGAAGTGGGGTTGCCTTTATTCTTTTCCTTGGCTTTGACATTCACATTTTCTGGTTTTGGTTAATAATCTACAATCTGAAATGATGCAAATAATATAACTTGACTGCAAGTTTCTAAAAGACATTTGCATTATGTTGTTATTATTCTCAGCCTTTTCTATTTGCTGCTGTCAGTTTTTCTTCCATTTTTAATCATTAATCTTTATTTTAAGAATCTCTGTTCTTCCCTCCCTACATTTTGGTTAACTAGGTTGGTGATTCGGCTCTATACTTGGGGTTGTTGGGCTTGTTTCTTGATGAATTAGCAGGTAATCAAGTATTTTGTTTTGAAACCTTGGAATTAGGACTTTGAATGGGGTCTTAAGTCTATATGGCACGTGATGCAGATATGCAGTTCTCTTTTTTCCTCTTCTGTGGATATGTTGGTGTTTCCCTCCTTAGCCCTGTCATGCACAATTTATGGATTTGGAGGGTAATACTCTCTGCAAAGTTCAGATGATCAGCCAATTTGCAAATATTGCCTTTTTTATCATGACTCAAACTGTGTAATTTCAGGGTACTGGGAATGCAAACTTCTACTATGCAACTGCCATGGCATATGCTTGTTTGCAGGTTGGTTTTTGTTTTGCATATTCTTTGTTCTTAAGATCATTTAAACAAAAGTCAGAGTTCATTACTCTTGCAACTATTTCCAGTCAACTTACTGCTGCATGCAATTTTGCTCATGATGCTTGTTAAGAGCTTGAACTCAAGAAGAAAGTTGATCACTGTCTTAGTCATGTGGATTTCTCCTAAACACGGTTCTTAACTTTAATTCTTTGCAACTTTTTATATATACCATGTTTTTTTTCTGAAGTTCATTTCTGGGTTGAGAAAATATTTTCATTAATGTTTCTGAATCATATCCAACTTTTTGCTAATTAATATATGATAAACATGGTTAATCAATGAAATACTTTCGATTGGCATGTTAAAATACTTCTTTGAGAATTCAAATAATTTTACATGCATGCAGCATTGCTAGCTTTGTAATATAAACTGAATTTTTTTGCGCTCAGCATTGCCAACTTTGTAATATAAACTGAAATTTTTTTTGGGGCTCAAGTATTTTTGCTACTGGCAGTTGGTATTACATTAAACTTGTTTTTGTTGTTTAATGCGTGCAACTATGACTTTCCAATGATTTCACTTATTACAAAAAAACTCTTATGGTTTAAAACTATTAAAAGAACACCTTTTGGTATTAAAATAATACACTTTTTATTGAATTTCCTGAGTTTATTTTGATACAGACTGTCATACGATTTATTGTTAAGCAAGTGGCCAAGTTTGTATGACTGATTTAACTTGACTTTAATAGCCAATTATATTAAAATAATTTGATAAGAATTTAGTAAATCATTTTTAGTTTTTCTTATATTTTAAAAATATTTTTAAATCATAAGGGTGCTTTTTTGAATTAAGTAAAATTATAGTGTAGATTTGTCAAAGTCAACGAACTCCAGTGTACAAGGCTCTTCGTTTTGCGAGGGTATGAGAGAGGGATATCAATTGTACGGAGCTTTTTTTTTGCATTTTTCCAAAGAAGCTGTTTCTGACTCAAACCTGTTACCTTCTGGTCACAAAGGAGTAACCTTATTAGTTACTCCAAGGCTCACCCTCGTAATGTAAATTTGTATCTTTTATTAACTCGAGAAGAAAAGGTTACCTTTGGTGCATTAGTATCCATTAGTACAATTCATTATCGGAAATTGTCAGTTGCCTTGGCTCTAGCGTGCTTCCACTCCTTATTTAGCACTCTTTGTTTTCCATTTTCAATGCTGCAGATTATATTGGTAATTGAGAGTGTAAGTGCCATGCTCAACCATGACAGAAAGCTTAGAAGCCTTTCCCGTAAAAAGCGTCTGGAGAAAACTTCTTAAGCAGTTCTTGCCACAATTTTATGATGTGGCATCTTGGCGCTTCAGGTTCTAAGACCATAAAACACCAAAGCTAACTCGTTTATTGTTTTGGCCTATTGTGCACTTTCATTCGTGCAGCTTAGCATCAATGTCTGGAAGATAAGAGCTGTTGAATTTTTTGGATTTGTAACTCAGAATTGCGTTTTAGCTGTATTCCTGGAAATGATTCACAAGTTAGTGTCACAATTTGTATTCTGATATAGGCGAGTCTGGATTTTGTAAATTAGCCAACATTTCCACCTTAATTCTAAGTAATCTTTATGTAACTTCCATATTGGTTAGAATCAACGCAACAATCTGGCTTGCGTGGACTTTTTAGTTCGACGTTCAGGGAAAATGCTCACAAATTGAGCATTTGGTGACAATAAACCAGAATTTCCCTTCTTATGCCATTATACTAGCAGTTTTACGTTTGATATGTTATTGTCCACGCTTTGGGCAATGAGGATTAACCTAGTCATTGCTTAATGTCGTTGCAAGAAAACTACCAAGGATTTTCTTCATTGGCTCCCCATCACAACTTCTCCTTCCATGTTAGACCTTGTAGAATCAAAATCTCCATAAACAAGCAAATGACCTAACTGGCAAACTGGCTAGATAGGTTTCTGAGTTAGTTGTAAAAAATACCCTAAATGTTTGTTGAGTTTGTAGCTACATGTCAATGATGCTTCTTAAAGGGACTTTTGCATACATGAGATGGCATAGATGTTCGTATTCCTTGTTAATGGTGTCTTGCAGTTGAGCAATGATATGGGATAGTAGTAAAATATCCTATTTATTCCCTATTACCCAATGGAGAAGAGGATATGTATTTAAAAAAAAACACAGAAGATTTTACAAATTCAAACAAAGTAGAGTGTTTCATTTCTTGTTCCTATAATTTGCAATTGTAGTTTTCTATACTCTCTTTTAGAGAATTTTCAAGTACTCGTTGGATATTTATGCTTGTATATTTCTTCGTAATGGTATTACCATTTTCATCCTTAATAGTTTAAGGATAAATTACCTACAACATCACCAACTTTGTGGAAAATTTCTATTTTATGATAAAAAAATACCCTTAGAAATTACATCCAATGTTCAGGCAACACACAAAAGTTCCATCAAATTTATTCATAAAGGATGTGTGGACTGATTTTGTTGGAAGCATAATGGGTAAAGAGGGAAGAAATTTGGTTAGTCACATCAGCATTTATATAAGGAAAATAACGTTTTGACTTAAAATCTTTTAAATTTAATTATAAACTTGTAAAAATTTTCATTTTAATAACTATCTTTTGAAGAAAAGGTTCATTAGTAATAGAATAATTATCTCATTCATTTAATTAATTACCTTGCTCTAATTTTTAGTAGTTACATCTGAGTTGGAGGTAATTTTCTCTCATTTTGTTCTTATTTATATGTATGCAATAATAATTATTGAAACATGTATTTTTAATACATAATTTTAGTCAAAATTTTCAAAGCTAGCTCACTTGCATTTCTTATCTTTGTTAGAGACTTGTATTAAATTTGTATTAGAGATTACATTAAATTTGTAGGAACGGCTTGTCAAGTAAAAATTTTAAACTTTAAAAATATGGATTAATAATATTATATATAAGAAAAAGATCTTGATTTCTCTTTCCATTAAACCATATATCTTATATTCACACAAACTATTGAGAAATTGGGACAAGATCTGATAAGGCATGCAACAGAGTATTACGAAATATATTTTGTATTTAATTTTTCAAAGTTAAGATCACTTAAATTCTATAATATAATTAACATATAAGACATAATAAAGCATGAATCTTAATTTGTGTCTTATTCTGAAGTAAGATCTTTTTCTTGTCATTTTTGAAACAATACTTCTTTTGTTATTGAAATAGCCTAAATTATAAGCTACTAAATTATTATTTTGTTTTATTAAAAATAATTCTTCAACATTTTTATTGATTGGATAAGGTAATTTTTGTGTAAATATTTGTATATACATTTCTTATTCAGTTTTTGTTAATTTATAATAATATTCTTTAAATTTACAAGTATATTCTTCAAGATAACAGATATCACATATTTGTATATTGTTTAAATGCTAAAGGGCATTTTTTCGTTCTTCATTTTCTATTTCTTGTTTATAAGAAGTTATATCTTTCCCAATAAATTCCTTATAAATTTCATTAGTGACTACATGGATAATCGAGGAGCATATGGTTCTATATCAAATAATTTAATAGGATAATTTATTACTGGTAATTCTCTTAGATTTGTTCTTAAATTCGTACCAACTTTTGCTACATCATTTAATAATTGATCCATATAAATTTTATCTGTATTTTTTAATTCAATACTATGATGTGAATTTGTTAAAGCATAACTAATTTGATAAGTAATTGAAAAAAGATATTTTCCGATAGTCATTAAATTTTCTCTGTAAAATTTATTTGCAATGGTTATAATTTCATCTAAATTGTGCGGTGTTAAAGGAATTCCTTATTTTCTTCCTACATTGTTCAACTAAGAAATTTTGGCTGGTTCCTCCACCTAGAATTGTACGTATTAAAATAAAGGTCGTTTCCTCTTCTTCAACCAAATTGTGTGCCCATGTAATTGAGTTGCTCTACATTATTATTTTGCATCAAGAAGCAACCAACGGTAACATGATTATCTTGTACGCATAATTCGCATCCATGTTGAATTGCTTTAATTGGAGTTGATGAGGCTTTCAGATTGTTCAGTTGTTTTTGTTAAGTTAGCGATTTCAACCTATATTGTTGTCACTGAATCAATAGTGATGACTCCCTTCTGATATTGAAAAGACGATTGTTGTCTGCTTCTATCTGTCGTCCAATGACAACTATTATTCGCCATCTCCTCTAGTAAGTCCTCTGCTTCCTTAATTGTCTTCCTAATCAAAGATCCCCCAAAAGTTGCGTCTATGGTGCCCCTTATGGATGGATTGACTCCATTGTATAAGATTTGTAATAGGAATTCTCTTGGTAGGTTATGATGAGGACATCTAATCTGCAAATCCTTGTAACGTTCCCACATTTTGAATAGTGACTCCCCGTCACTTTGTTGAAATTTTGTAATCTCCTTTATCAACCTTGTTGTCTTCGCCAGATAGAAGTACTTGTTTAAGAATACACACACTAGTTGCTCCTATGTCGTGATGTTTATTGGGTTTAAGGAATGATACCATGTCTTGGTTTTATCCTTAATGTAAAGGAAAAGAGTCCCATCCTAACGACATCTTTCTATATATTATTATATCGGAACGTATCACATATCTCTAAAAAGTTTACTAAATGTGCATTAGCTAACTCATAGAACTGTACATTGGTCTGCAACATATTCAACAATGCTAGTTTTATTTCAAATGAAGTTTGCACCAATGGTCGATTGATGCCTTGTTGGGCAACATTGAACCCTAACCTTATGAAGTCCATAAGAGTTTGTTGTTGGTCTCCTTGATTATATTCTTCCACCATTATTCTTTCAATCTCTTCTTTTTGTCTTGCTCTTCAAATTTCTCGTTCTTTTCTTGTGATATCAAGAGCTAGGGTTTCTTCAATCTTGTTTCAACTCCCGAGTAATTCTTGTGTTTATACAGTAGCAAGTACACAAGAATGGTGAAAATTTTCTTAAAACAAAGGAATTCAAAAAGTCCTAAACTAATTCCTTGACAACGACACCAAAACTTGTTGAGCAAGTTTTATATCTAATAAAACTCTTTATACTTGCATGTATACAGATCGTATCTTGTGGTATTGAACCTGCGAGGAAATAGATAAGACAATTTGAACCTAACTTTGATTAAGGTGTTAAAATGGTGATCTGAATGAAAATAATAACATAAATTAAAACAATTAATAAAATCAAGCAAATAAACAAATAACAAGTGAGCTGTCACAGTAGTTTAGGGATTTATCAATGATGAATGCTTAGGATTTATTCTTTCATTACTTTGTTTCCTTAACTATGATTGATCCAATTATGTCTTGATCCTAGATTTCTTAAGATATTGGTTACTCTCTCTCAAGACCTAATCAATTAATCCCTAATTGAATTAGAAAATTCCAAAATTTCAACCTCTTGATTCATAAGACTTTCCTAACGTTTTAAATTAGATTTGAAGTTATTTATTGGATAATTAATTTCTCACACAAGATTTCTCTTTGAATGATTATTAATCTGATAATTGTGGGACTTATTAAATTGCCAACTCTCGTTACACAACTTAATCTAATTACTTTTGACTAACTCTCTCGATTTGTTGTCAAGTGTGAGCCTGCATAATTATCACAACACTAGAATATGTATTGAATCAATAACAATTGAAGTCACAAAATAAATTCAGAATAAACCCTAATGTGGAATTTAGAAACTTATGAAAATAACAAAGACTATGTTCATTCTGTATGTCCAACCCAAACATTTATGATAAAATGATTGAATTATACAAAAAAATCATGCACGAAAAGGTTAACAGAAAATACTTTGACATTTCTAAATATTTGGATAATTATGACGCATTGTTAAATGTCAATCTTGATCTATAGATGTAAATTATTTAATTTTAGAATTAAAGGATTTTAATTTATATAATCCTAAGTATGATTTAGGGTTTAATTTATATTCTTTATCAACATATTTAGGAACTTGATGAGTAATACACAAATAATGGATTGAAGAGAGAAAAGGTGTTTTAATCAAGTTGGACTTGATTGTAAAATTTGAGAAATTTTATGTTTGAATATGAGATATTTAACAAATAAGGACCAATATGAGATATTGAATATTATTTGAGCTCAAGTGATATTTATTTAGAATTAATTATAATTCTAATTAAATTTTATTAGAATTTTAATTGAAATAAAATTATAATTTCAATTAAATTACTAAAAGATCCAAGTCCTAATATAAATAGGCCTTGGCTTCAAAGGAGCTAGTTGCCCTACCCTTTGTACAACAGTTAGAGTGCCTTTAACTTGTATTATTGTACTGTTAGAAGTCGGACACTTGTGTAGCTACAGTGGTTGAGATGAATAATTAGGTAAGTATGATAAGAAATAAAGTGTCAAGTAAATGTAGTTAATCTATGTTTATTTAAAGAGTTTGTATGTGTTAGATCAACAATGAATAATGATTAACATAATTGGAAAGAAGGCAGATAATCAAGAGTTTCAAAAGGGACTATACCTTTGTTTCATTAACTTTTTAAATAACTCTTAAATGCAATACCAATTTAAATTTTAAAAAATTTGAAATATTTATTATTTGAATAAAATCTAGGCATAAAAAATGTTAAAGTACTTTGATAAGACTGATTTACTAAGTTTTACCTTAAATTTTCTTTGTTATCTATGGCAAATGAGATTCTTTAATAAGTATCTTTACAATTAGTATGAATTTTATGAAGGGAGGATTTTTACGGTATGAGATATTTGTAACATGTAATATTTACTTCCTTATGATCGTACTTTAATACAACAATTAATCTTCCATAGTTCCATTTAAAGTAATTAGCAATATTCCATGTAAGATATAGAATTTTAAGACTCTTAAAAAGCCAAAGTTAATGATTTATAGATGTGGTGCTTATTTGAAGATATATTATCAATGATTTATAACTAAATTAGAAAATAGAAAATTATGACATATTTGAATCTC
>JANIPM010000233.1:56764156-56780208 GCA_027478405.1 Erythroxylum cassinoides | reverse complement strand
TGAGGAGAGGTCGACGGTTAGCGGGCTGGACAGCAATAGAATGAGAGATCTCAACGAGAGTCAGACCAGGAGCTGGCCAGGAACAGACAGCAGAGAGATATTCCCAAATAGCTTTGGAGAAGGAGCATTCGAAAAAAAGATGGGAGCATGTCTCCATCTGTTGAGAGCACAAGGGGCAACAGCGGTCAATCTGAACATAGGGAAGGCGATCAGCAGTGGAGAGTTTCTGTTGAAAGGCGAGCCAAAGAATGAACGACAACCGAGGAGTTAACAATTTGCTCCAAACCGTGGCTGCCCAAGGGACCTTAGCACGATGAGAGCGCAAATTGTCACAAATGATGCGATTGGACAAAGAGGCGACAGATAGAGCCCGCCAGAAAAAGGCATCAGAATCCTGAGGAGAGGGGGGGTAGGAAGGTTGAAGATGACTGAAGCTACGCGGGAGAAGCCACGAGGAACCGTTAATGAAAGCTCGCTTCCGGGTGTGGAGAGGGAATAAAGAGGAGACTCGAGACACATTTAAGCTGTGAATTAAGGGTCCAGTGCTGGACCAATTATCAAACCATAAGGAAGCCAGACGGCCATCTTTAATAATACAGGTAGTGTCTCGCTAAACGTCATCGCACAACTTCAATAGTTGGTTGAGGAAGAAAGAGTGGGAAGCCGCCGGTTGGATAGCCCAAATGATGTGACCGCGCAGGAAATAAGCATGCAGCCATTTAATCCACAGCGAAGTCTTGTCCTCCAGAATCCACCAGAATCGTTTGAGTAGCAAGGAACGATTGACTATTCGGAGAGGAAGAATATTCAGCCCACCTTCACTTTTGGCATAACAGATGTCGGACCATTTTACCTTAGCCGCGCCAGGAGAACCATCAGAATGTCCCCAAAGAAACTTCCGTAGAATCCGCTCAATCTCCTTGATAATGCCTTGGGCTAAAAAAATGTGGGAAGACCAATACACATGTAAGGAGTTAAGAACAGCTTTAATAAGCATTAGCCTACCTGCATAAGAGAGTGATTTATTCACCCAGGAAGAGACTCGCCGCTGGATCCGTTCTAAGAGTGGTTGACACTCGGCTTTAGAGAGCCGCTTGGTAGAGATGGGAAGACCAAGATATAAGAGAGGAGGGGTGTGGGGCTGCAGCCCCGTAGCCTCGGAGACAGATGACTCCAAATCTGCAGTCTTTTTGGACAAGAGAAAATAACTTTTCGAAAGGTTGATTTGCAGACCAGAAAGAAGCTTGAAATCAAGGAGAGCCTGCATAAACAACTGAATCGACTCTATATCAGCTCTACAAAAGAGGAGCAAATCATCGGCAAAGCTCAGGTGCGTGAGACCCAATTGCTTTCATTTGGAGTGAAACTTGAAGCGCGGAGTAGAGAGGATCCTCCGCCGGATGAGAGCACTTAAAACCTCCATAGCCAAGATAAAGAGATATGGGGAAAGGGGGTCACCCTGACGGACTCCGCGAGCGGCTTTAAAGTAAGGAGTAGGAGAGTCATTGATCAACACCGAAAAGGATACAGAGGAGATACATTCCCAGACCCAGGAAATAAACGGCGCCGGAAAACCAAAAGCCACCAACATACTGCGCAAGAATGTCCAGCTAAGACTGTCAAAAGCCTTATGGAAATCCACTTTCAAGGTGCAATTAGGGGGACTGTGTAGGGATGTGTAGCCTTTCAAGAGTTCTTGGACAAGAAGAATATTATCACCAATATTGCGATGGGGCAAAAAGGCTGCCTGGGAGTCACTAATCAACGGGTCCAAAACTTTCTTAAGACGAGCAGCTAAAATCTTAGATATGACTTTATAAATGAAGTTAGCACAAGAGATGGGACGATAATCCGAGAATGAAGATTGGGTAGCACCTTTTGGAATCAGGCATAAAAAGGTACGGTTAAGCTCTTTAAGCATGACGCGATTATGGAAAAATTCATGGACAGCAGCCTTAACAAAACCTCCGATGACAGACCAAGGGCGTTGAAAGAAAACACCATTCAATCCATCCGGCCCAGGAGCCTTCGTGCCATTCATTCCAAACATAACACTCTCTATTTCGCTATCCTCCACTGGTTGAATTAAGAGATCCATATCTGAAGGCGACACCCGAGGAAGATTAAGGGACTGCAAGTCATCTATAGAGACTTGAGAAGGGGCCTCAGAGCCGAGCAGGGAGCAAAAATTAAGGAAGGCTTCATCGCGAATAAGGTCTGGGTGCTGGATAACATCGCCCGAAGCCGAGGAAACAGAGAAGATGTGGTTCCGATTCTTCCGAGAGAGGACAGAGTGAAAGAAGAATTGAGAGCACGAGTCCCCATCTTGGAGCCAATTAACCCGGGCTCGCTGCCGCAACAAGGAGGAGTGGTTATGAACAGCTTGAAGGTATGAAGCAAGGGCAACCTTCTCCTGGGCAATGATAAGAGGATCAGCAGGGGTGGAAGACAAAAGAGACTGAACCCGAGCCAATTCCATTCGAGAGTGAGCAATCGAAACATCAGTAGGACCAAGAGAAGCCTGAAGACTCTTTAGCTCCTGCTTAATGGCTTTTAGCTTCTGAAGGCAGGTATATTGTTTAGTACCCCCACAGGAGAAAGAAGAGCCTTGCACACAAGCAGAAAGGAACCCAGGAGCATCAGCAAGAAAATTGTTGAACTGAAAAGGATGGTGGACCCTCGGAAGCTTAACCAAGTTAGAAACCAAAATGGGGGTATGGTCCGAAAATAAAGGGTCCAAAAAACGGGCTATGCTATTGGAGAAGAGCTGGAGCCAGAGGTCGTTGACGAGGGCCAGATCAATTTTCTTGCGAATAAACCACCAAGCTTGTTGCTTATTCGACCATGTGAACAAATGCCCAGAAAATTTAAGGTCCGTAAGGTTCACCTGCGCTAAACAGTTCAGTAAGTCAGTAGAATAATTGCGCAAGTTGACATTCCCCTGAGCCTCGGAGGTGTAGAGAATAGTGTTGAAATCCCCACAGAGGAGCCACGGGCTGGTGATGGAGCCACTCACCCGAAGAATGTTGGACCAAAGATCACGACGTTGGAACTCAAAGTTACTAGCATACACAAAGGAGACAACGAATTCTGCATGACCTTGCAGCAAACGTACCCGCAGATGCATAACCTGCTCTGTGGCCTCGAGTAGATCAACCTGAGCAGCAGCAGAATTAAAGCAGACAATGATACGGCCATAAGCGTGGTAGCTGTGGTTGGATAAAAAGCTCCATTGAGGACCCAAAAGGTGAAGTTTATTCAGGTTGTCCAACCGGAGCTTCGTTTCAAGTAAGCCCATCAAAAGCGGTTTTTCTGAAAAGACAAAATCCTTCAAAGCCATAAGCTTGGTAGGACAATTTATTCCCCTAACATTCCATGCCAAAATGGACATATTAAGAGGTGGGAGGTTTGAGGCTTTTACCCTTGCCCCGTTGGGATTTGCGTCGAGCGGTGGAGTGGGAGTCCCCGCTGGTCTCATCGGCAGAAAGGTCGGTCATAGGGAGAGGTAGAGCTTCAGAACTAACCGAGGTCGCCTGGGACGAAGATTTAGACGGAGAAGCTGAGGCAGTAGGCAACACAGGAGAGGGCTCAGGAATCTCAGAAACGGGCAATGGAGGCACAACACTAGGCAAATCAGCTGACCCCCCAGGCTCTAAGGGCTAGGAAGAGGGAGCAGAGGATCTCTGGGGCAACAAAGGGAGGACCACCAAAAGGAGCAGTCGCTGAACTGGGCTGACTCGGGGTAACAGTAGAGGGGGCAGGGGGCAGATCGACCGGGCCTTCGACCTCAAGGTTCATCAGCTCTGTATAAGTACCAGTTTTGAAAATTTTACCGGTAGGTTGCCAGGTAGCATTGAGGGGGTTAGTCGGGGGCCTCCAATGATAGGACACAGCAATGCTGTCCTCCCACAAGCGATTCTCAGGCCCAAGTCTCATTATGGGGATTTCATCAGGTAACTCCTTGGACATCGCGATACTAACACAGAGGCGGGCATAACCGATGCGCTTCTTCAAGGCCGTATTCTCATCCATACACAACGGCTTACCAATGAAGCTAGCGAGCTGGCTAAGACCCGGAGTGGTCCAGTACTCCAAAGGCACATTATGGAAGTTAACCCAGATAGGAAGATTCTGAATTTTAATGGTGTCCAACTTGAGACCCGGCTGCCAGAGTTGCAGGAAAAGAGGCTGGCTACCAACGTGCCACGGGCCTTCCTCCAAGATTTTAGAAGCAGCAGAAACGGAGAAGGATAAGAGAATTAAGTTATCCTCAAAGAGCAGGACATCAGTAAGGCCCCTGCTCTTCCAGAACTTGGTAGCCCATCGCTGGATAAGGGGAAAAGCTGGGCGATGATCTAGGAAAAAACCAACCAGGGTGGTCTGCCAACTAGCAGCCCCAGCTTGAAGAGTGGCCAGATCCGGACAAACAATGAGACGCCCATCGACTTCACTGGGCGGCGAGAAAGAAAGAGAGGAAGTCATGGAGTCGCCAACCACCTGTTTCCATGTTTTTCGAGCAGCCAAAGGGGGAGCGGTCGAGGTCGAGGGGGTTAGAGAGGAAGGGGGAGGGGCTGAGGACAAAGGAGGAAAATCCTCAGCGGGGCGGACAAGAGGGTTAGCAGGGACAACCATAGGGCGGGAAGGAGATTTGAAAGGAAAGGAAAAAAGGTGAAATGAAGCAAATTAGAGAGAAGGGAGAGCGTCTCTCTCTAACCCATATGATGTTTTGAATTGGAACAAGCTAAAGTACACTTTTCATTTACCATAAATAGTTATTTGAATAAAGATTTTTTTTACTGAACTTACTATAATTACTTCCATTAATGGAACATTAATGCATTGTATAATATTAGATTCATTAAGCATACAATAACAACTATAGTCTTGTTAATGATCTAAATATTTGTTTAGGAAATTCCTTTTGATTATGATGCTAATTAAGATGAAAGACGCAGGGATTAAGCAAGTTCTCCATAAAGAGAATATTGTAGAATTCTTTCAACATATCATTATCCCAATAGTAACCTGATAGTCATATAATGATATATTAAAACATATTTAAGTGATTAACTTAGTTTAAATGAGAGATGATTAGTATACCCTGTAGCTAACCAATTTGTTGCACACTGTGACATTTAAAAATTATTAAGATTATTATGCATCTTATACATATATGTTTAATTAATTAAATTATAAGATAAATTTTATAAGACAAATGTACGTCGTATAAGATTATAATTATAAGATTTATATTTTATTCATATATTGTCTCTACATTATTCCTAACTTAATGTCTATTAACACTAGACAATAATATAGTAAAAAGACTAGCATATATTATGTTTTTTTAAAAGTAATTGATTTCATATAATAAAATATAAAAATGCTTAATCAAATGTGTGAGTACGTATTTAGAAAAAAGTCACTAAAATAACTCAATAGGAGAATTTCATACGAAATATTACATGTGTGTTTATAGAAGTGCTCATTACGATGATGATATAAGTAATCACTTGACTTAAGTTCTCCAAACTATCCCATGTATAGATTGCTATGTTTTTATACTAATTAAAACTCATCCTAGTTAATGGTAGCTTAATTGGTAGTGATTAGATAAATACGACACTAAAGGTAGTTGAGTGATCAAAATAAGATTTTTCATCTTAAAGTAATTAAAAAGAATGTTCAATTATTATCAATTAATATTAATTTGAGAAATCATTTCTCATAGTGGAATGACACTTTAAAAATGCTTGTCAAATATCGTTAAAAAATTAATTACTAATACTAAAAAACCAATATGATTAGACTTAAATATAATGGATACTAAATTTATACTTTATGTTTAATGAGAACATTGTAATGATAAAATGACTTACACCAAAAAAATCATTTATAAAAAAGTTAATCAAAACTACTTCAAAATTCTTAATCTTTTTGGTAATTATGTACATTGTTAGAGGTCTATCTTGATATATAGATATAAATTAAATAATTAGATAAATTAACAAGTTTTAATTTATATAATTTCAAATTATAATTTATATTTATTATCAACATATTTAGAAACTTGATAGGACTCTTATAAAGTACATAAGTTTTAATTAAGTTGCTCTTGATTATAAAATTTGAGCATAAAGTACGATCGAAGAGAAAAAAGTATCTTAATTTACATTCGATTGTAGAATTTTAAAAATTTTATGGTTAGTGTAAGGTATTTTAAAATATGAACTAATATTGAATATTAAATTTTATTAGGATCTACTTAATATATAACTAAAAATAACTTTAATTCTTATTAAAATTAAATTATAATGTAGAGATAACTATGTCAAGAATAATTGTAGAGCATTATTTATCTATAATAGAGTTTGAACATTTAATAATTTAATATAATTATAAATTATTCTTGACATAGTTATCTCTACATCATTCTTCGAAATAGTTAACGTGGATATGGTTAGAGATTGAATAATTGCTATATTATAATGATTTTTAATCATCTGATGTAAAAATTAATTTTGAGAAAATTATTAAAAAATTAACTCACAGTAAAATACAATTTTTGATTAATAGTTTATTATACTTATAATATAATCATGTTATAAAATTAAATTATCCTTAAAAATTTTGTTAAAGGTCATGGTTTCCTTTTGAAAAAGACTGACAGTATTCCATCAGAGGACTTTTAAGTGATTTCTCTCTTTTCTGCTCCAATAGACAGAACAGACAAGAAGGGAAAATTGGAGAAAGATAAAACAATTTTTGCCAGAGCTACTCCAAACAATCTACACTACGGCTTGTTAGTCTCTTTTTATCTAGGCTCTGCTAGCAGATTGAGATGTGAAACTTGGAACAACTCGAAATTATCTAAATGATCCTGTTATGCTCTCTGTCTTTCCTGTTCCGATGGTTCCTAATACCATCATTCTCTTTTCCATCCCAGAATACTTGCTGCCTGATCGGTTTCTTACTGCTCTTGTGTTTCTTGTCCTTGTTTACATGATGAAGATAATAGTAATTTTCTGAATGACGATGCCTATGCCCTTGGTGAGTAGATCTTCGCTTATGTTGAGCATCATGTCTGTGGTGCCTGGCTTCCAGCTCATGATGTTTATTAACACGAACATGACGGTGGTTGAGATCGATATTGTCTCTCCGTCTATGGTGGATGCTCTGCTTACCAGTCCAAAAGTTATCCTCCCACCAGTCGTAAATAGGATCAAAGAGTCCTTTCTGATGTAAAAGCCATACTAGCACAACCACTGTATCCTAACGCACGGTAAATTATCTCCTCCCTGTGAAAAAGAAACAGAGAGAAAACAGAACGTACAGTACCTGTTGGGAATATAGCCAAAAGCAGACCAAAGATTATCATCCAACTCAAACATATGTACTGTATGTGGCAGCTGAAATCAAAGAAACCTGTGCATTTTTGTCTGTTCACAAGAAGACAGTTATGAATCATTAACTAGATGGCTGTAATTGTCATCAAGACAGCTAAAAGTAATACTAGAATACGTACCTGCAAGTCTTTCCCGTGATGAATTCTGCCACACCTTCCCAGAGTTTGTTCCAAATGCCTTTAACAAATTCCCAAAACCCATGTTTCTCTGGTAGTTGGAACGGACTTACCTGTAATCAATTCCAATAAGGGTGATTCATTCTATCCGATTAACCAGCGTGGAGTCGATAAAGCTACCTCTGGTCTGTATATCAGAATCCAATCGTCTACAGAAAGCAAAACTGGCATATTTACCAACTTTACCAGAGATGTCAATAGTCCCGATCAGGGCTATTGTAGCCCGGGACTTGGCGGGTTGGGATGGGTTCACCCGTGACTCATCCTATGACCTGACGGGTCACAAGTGAGCCGGATTTTTTAAGAAAAACTTCAAAAACGATATAAACAACAACGTTTTGGAACTAATGGTCCAACCCATTTCGAGTTAAATAGCAATGGGTCGAGATTAGTCCATAGGTTGATCATGGCCTGCTTGACTTCGGCCAGTGGCTCGGCCGAGCCGACCATGATCAACCTGTAGACTAATCTCAACTCATAGCCTGATTAACTTCGGCTAAAATCGGGCAGAAGCCTTGACATCTAAAACTTTTACCAACTCTTAAGCACAGTGGAACAACAAACAACTCCTAAACAAGTATTACACGTGTCCCATTTACTAATCATCTTTTCAGAAGTTGTTTTAAGAATTAAGTTTTTAAAAATCTGATAGGAGCATAACTATTATGGCATAATAAAAAAAAGTGCAATTATGTTTAATTTTTGACAAAATTTAAATTGTGAGTATCATGATATAAAGCTGTAGTCATATTTAGATGCTTAATGGGATTTAGTGTGTAATTATCCAAATATATACCATTAACTAGAATTCATAATCATATAAAAAACTTAAAATAAATATAAATTATTTAATTTATACTTATACAACTAATAAAATATTTTTATTATCCTCTCAAAAAAAGTATCGGTCTAAAAAAATTCTCAACATAATTTTTGTAAGAAGAAAATCTGAGATTATTTTCTAATAATGTCACAACGTAAAGCAATAGAATTAATATCAATTATTATACGGCTTTTTATACAAGGTTAGAGCAAGGGCTTTTTACCATCCACAGAAGAAGATAGACAGATATGGATATTCAGAATTTCACATAATTTACAGACACAAAAAAGCGACCACCTAATAAATTAGTGAATCAGATCCCACCCCACTGTTTTTGGAAAACGGGTGGTCATGTTCGCTTGATACTTATTGAAGTAGGAAAATAGAAAAAAACACAAATTTTATACTTAAGTCTTTTTTTCCTGTGTTTATCTGTAACTGTAACCCTTCAAATTACCTGTACGTAAAATACCCTGTGCCCCCTGTTCTCCTTACATCTAAGATAAATGACTTAGATGTAAGGGGAACAGGGAGCACAGGATACTTGGGTACAGAAGAATACGTCCCAGTTGTATGATCCTGGACGTATCCCCCTTCCATTGCAAACCAAGAAAAACGATTCAAAAGAGTCTTCAGGAAAGCGATTTAAGGTGGCCCGTTCACATGCCTACCGATGTTAAACCATGCCAAATTAGTAGCTTTTGTACTCTGGATGGATTCACCCTTTAATATGACAGAATCCAAAGCGTCCTAAGTCAAGAAAATAAAGATGCTGGATAGCACACAATTTTGTAACATCTCAAACCTGTGATCCATTGTTAATGATGGTGGCTGTAGTGGAAAATTGGCACTCAGCTCTGTCAACCTCATTAAAGTTCGAATCTTTTAGTATAGCTGCATCAAAGCACAAATTTACGAACCATTTATTCAATCCTTAATTTTATCATTAAAATGAGCATCAAAGCTGTGATGAAATCTTTGTTGCAACCTTACCTGCACATAAATACCTTGCAGCTTGATCAGTTGTAGGATACAGTTTAAATGGTCGGGTTGCAATTTCGTTTGGCTTCATAATAAAAAATTGTTCCTTCAATCATAGAAGTAAAACAATATGTTTCAGCTATCCTTCACGACTGTTATTCAAAAGAAGAGCAATGACTCAACACACAAAATAACATCAAAGCAGAGTTCTTACCTCCATAAGGCCGACTCCCTTTGAGCACTCAAACTGCAAAATGTAATTCTTCGCAGGTGAAAATGACATGTCTTCCAACTAGGAAGAGATACCTACTAAAGCAATAATTGGAAGACATACCCACTAAAGCAATAGAAGTTACAAAGAACTCCCTATCTCATAATTCCATCAAGCTATGCGTTAGGAGACAATATTTCAATAAGAGGTCTTCACATCAGATTAATGGCATCATTGCCACCGTTTTTTAGGGATCAGATATCCAGAAATTTGGTCCGAATGCATCTAGGGAAATTTTAAGACGCATCTATATGTTGAGAAAATTGCAATTTGATTTTATTTGCTAACCTCAGTGATGATAAATAACTTCTCAGAGCCTCAGGTTCTGTCACGGTAAACTTTAGCACATTGATCATTATAATAGTGAAACTGTCTTAGAGGAAAACGAGCCATTTCTTATTTTGGTTACATTGTCTTCAGATGCATCGGCTATATGA
Organism: Erythroxylum cassinoides; assembly: GCA_027478405.1. Lineage (NCBI taxonomy): Eukaryota > Viridiplantae > Streptophyta > Magnoliopsida > Malpighiales > Erythroxylaceae > Erythroxylum > Erythroxylum cassinoides. The sequence goes on along the minus strand of JANIPM010000233.1, from coordinate 56,770,114 downwards.
TTTCTAAGAACGGGAAAAGCCGAAACGACATACAGTTTGCTAATAATCTTAATGTGGAATAGAAGACAAAATCTTGTATGACATTATTAATACTAAAATGATCCAGCCCAGACTAACTGTAGCTAATGAGAGCTGGATGTTATATAAGCATTTAAACATCCTCAAACTTTTCAGTAGGGAAGTCTTTCAGATTACCGTCAAACTATACGATGCTTCCACGTCCCCGGTATTTTTGGTAGTGATTGTGGCAACTCCAAATTGAGTAAGGGCTTCAAAAGTCGGGATATCAATGCTTAAAATCTTCCCAGGGCTCCTGCAAAAATACGTGCAGTATGAAAATCTAATGAAAAGTAATGTTTTAGTTGGCATCTCGTTCCTAGAAGCAAAACAGAGTGGCTCTCTGTGCATGACCCGAACAATGATCACGCTATCCTAGAAGGTTCAAGGGGCTCAGTGTTAAAATCGATAAGGTCAATTTATAGCAAATCCAGGCATAGAATAACTCGGCATATATCGTTTGTCGTTGTATGAAATATAGCAATGCCGCCATCAGTATAATTGATTATAGGTGGCAGCAATTACGAAAGTGGATGTGGTGCTTGAGAAACATGAATGACCAACAATTCATTTGAAAGAAATGAAATCAAACTAATCTTGGAAATTTGTGAAGAAGAAAAGCTCTTTAGTTTGTAATAATGCCTTTGAACAATAGTTTTTAATATCTGTTACTTGCAATAGCTGCAAAAACCAAAAGTACTATGTATCAACCTTTGGTAGACATATTCTATGTCATCAGCACGCAATTCTATCAAAAGATTCGTATTCAGAACTTCCGTGATTCCGATGGAGAATGAATGAGTACCTGCATTCTGCAGACGGCAAAATTTTTACTCAACTGAGAACATATCCATACTGTGGAACTACACACTAATAATGACAGAACATAACTGGATGCTGGTTTATCCTTTCAAACCTTCCTTCCACTCCATAGAGTGGCAACTGCTTCCTATTAATTCTATTTTGATCAGCCTGCCACAAATAAGAAAGAATGTACTAAGTGATCCCAAAAGCACTGAAAAAATTGCTCGCGCTAATGATTTGATATACTAACATCTTGAAAATTCCACAACTGGTTATGCAAACAACTCCACAGCGGTGAAGAGCATAAGTTTGGCTGTCCACTGAAAGCCTCGTAGCTGACACCAATTTTGTTGCATTCAAGCCCATCTAAGGTAAACCTCACTCTTTCAAGCAGCATCCACGAAGAAAATTTTTTCCCCACTTCTGGTAGTTGACCAGGTTCACCCTACGAAAGAAAACATGATTATCTCAGCAGTAGGACGTTACTTAATATGCAATCAAGACCATATAAACATATGTCCAATAAGGGCAGGATAAAAGTTAAGATATTTCCTTCTTCTTCCCCTTCCTGTTCTGAGCAGATTGATGATAACCAAATCATTTCCAATTTTCCACCACACTAGGCGCTAACCATTTATTGTTTTCTCACCAGATGTCGCACGTATTTCTTAAAAGAAACTTTATAAAAAATAAAAGGATTTTCCTTCTGATGTCTTCAAGTTGCTCAACAATAGAAATCCCATTGATCAGGGAAGCATACCTGTCTCGGAGTGACAAGGTAGAAGTCTTCAAAAGTAGGTACACTTGAGTATCCTACGAAATCTCCAATCAGATTAACCCTTAGAAAATTATCCTTTGAGGTTGCTGTTCTATATTCAGGACCCACAATCACTTCCTGTAAACATGTAAAGAAAAATACTAAAATAATTACGAAGGTCCAGGACAGTCTTTCAGAGGTGAATTCCATATCGACATCAATTTCATTGCAATGTAGAAACCAAAGAAATATCAAAAACAAACATTCAACTACATGCGACGGCAACATTAACACATTGTTATTACAACATGCGGATGATTTTCATGTAGAAGAGAAACACTTTTTCCAATAGACGGTTTGGAATGAGTAAGGAGGGATAAACTCCAGAAATCCATGGCAGCTCATAATTATCTTCTAGTATCAGGTAGACAGCATCGTTGCAAGCAATGTTTATTTCCTTAATGTTACAAACTCTCAACTAATTTGAATAAACTTAAGAATGAAAATACATTTAACCCATGGAAAGCCGTTGGAATCATTCAGAGTAAAAATCTATCAAAAAGAGAAACCTTAGAGCAGAATCACAGTGGGTTAAATATATTTCGACGTGATTTATTAGCAATATGGAAAGATAACTTCTGCAGAAGAACAACATACTGAGACTTTACTTCCCGTCTTCACTTCAATTCGAATGCTAAATCCTATTGATCTCCGTCCAATGCCAAAAACATGGAACCTAAAACGTAAGTGTCAGCACTAAAATTAAACATCCAATACCAGCGGAAATAAGAAAACAGTACATGATCTGATATGTGCCATAAATGGAAAGCAGCATTAATCATCCGCTTAAACTCTATCACTGGAGCTAAATCCATCTAAAATGTCGATGGGCTTGGTTAAAGGGTTCATTGCATTCCTACTTATGACTCGTTCATTACATGACATTCATTAATAACACCCGGGGATGCTTATAAATTCAACAATTCTTAGACATCTTTTTCTGCCTAATTGGTAGAAAAGATTCCTATTATAAATCATTTATAAACTACAAAAGCAGGATCCACAGAAAAAATGAAGATAGCCAAAGAGACCGTACCATTCACCAGGAAATCTGACGCAGTGAGCAGTATTAGCCTTCCCTTTCAACAATTTGTCAACTAATTAAAAGAAACACAGCAATCAATTAACTAAGACGAATAATTCTGCGCCTTTCATGGTAAAACTGAGAATGTAAGCAAATCGAAAGAACTTACAAAAGTTTCCACATGATGAAGGTACCCTCCGATGGGGCCCACAAGGACAGCAGATTGGCTACCCAGAAAAAGCAAGAAATATGAGAGGAATTGAATGTGAAAAGAACATCAAGTAAAATCCATCATCGATGTTCTAAATAAATGGTCACACAGAAAATATTTCAGCAAAAAAAGGTTCAATTGTTGACTTTACAGAAACTATAACACGAATCCATATCTGTAAACAGTCGGTAACAATCTGATAGCTATAACTAAACACGAAAACTAGACAAGAATTAAGAATTTAAAAAAGTAAAAAGCTACCTCAGTGTGCTCAATGAAATGACCATCTGCATCTCGCAACCTACATTACACTGATAAAAGATAATCAAATATATAAGATCTAATTTCAAATATGTAAGAAACAACAACAGTAAGCAAGCACTTGCCTCTCACATATCTTCACGACATTTGCACCAGCATCTGGTTCACATTTGCGTGTCTTAACATAATACTCCTGGGGTTTATAAGCAACATCCTGCAAATAGATAACCCATCCGTCAGGAAAATCACCAGACATTCAGTCTCAAAATGGAAGCAAACTGCAAATTACTGCTAGAGTTTCTACTTTCTGTGAAAAGCATTATTTCATCTAATTAGTGCTAGATGCATACACGTATGTAGGTCAGCTCGTAGAGAGCATACGCAGCGGATTTATTGACGGTTACCCGAGGCGGTACTCGAAGATTTTGCATGTTGTTAGTGGAATTCTCCTCCACTTCCACTATTTCTGCCACAATTGAAGCCTCCCTCCCGCTCTGCGTCAACAAAATAATAAAATTGGACAACAAAATTTCATGTACCGATCGAATCTAATATATAGCTACCTACCTACCTACCTACCTATAAGATACTAACAAACAATATCATTTTCTGGAAAAAGAAAATGAATATGCATACCGAGCCACTAGGAACAGCCATGTTAAGGACGATTTTGGTGGTGCAATTGAGATCAGAAGCGGAATTCGACCCCTTCTCGCACCTTTCAAGCTTGGATTTGGATAGAATCTCCACTCCCTCCACCACTATCACACCGCCAAATCTCGAGTAATAGAGAGAGCACCACAAAAGGACAGCCACCAGACCGTACATTTCAACCAAGTTTTTGGTTTCGCCTGTTAATCGTCTGGATTTCGTCTTCTCCGAGTTTGTGTGAACAGAGCATCTGGACTTGAAGATTTAGCGGTTTTGGCGGGACTTTTCTCTTTTGAAAACAGCACGTAACGGTTACGTTGCAGGTGGGTTCAGGAATTCATCGAGGCTTAACGACGACATTTTGGCCTTTTTCATTGCAACATCAAAGATTTATGCCTATTCTTTTTTTCAGTTGAACTATAATATTAAATTAGTGCAATACGTGGAACAGTGGAGAGTGGAGGACAGAAAAACTCTTAGACACCCAACATTGCACCTGCTGGCAACCCCCGACTCTTCGTTGATCCGGCCATGGGCCTCCAAGCTGTGCAGGATTGTTCAGGCTCGGCCAGGCCTGTAACATGATTGAAAGCTACAAAACGACATCTTTTATAACGTTATTTTTTTTAATTTTTTTAAAATAATAATAAAACAGGCCAACTCGATTGGAACTTCCCTGAGCCTGTCGAGAATAGGTTGAGCCACAGACTACTACCCTATAAGTCGGGTCGGGTCGAGCTAGAACTTGTCATTCCCAATTGCACCATCCATCGCCCGTAAATAGTAAGACCCCTTGCTTTAATCTTGTTTAGCATTTCACATACATAAAGCCAAAATAACATTTACGATTGGTATTTACCATTAAAATTGACTTCTAACGTACAATAAATGATATAACAATAAATATTGTACACATACATTTCATCTATGAAGTATGGCTAACTTGCTTGCTCATCTTTATAATAGAAAAAATTATAATGTACTAAAAGTTTATTTTATAATTTCTTAAATTATGTAATAATTTATAAATTATATGATTAAGAGAAATTATTTGCCGAATAATAATATTGCATAATTTTTCAAATATTTTGTATATCTTCAAATTTAATTTTAAAAGGTATTATATTAAAATATTAATAAGGAGAATATCCAACTTATTCAATGTTAAGTATAACGAGTATAAGACCCTCAAAAAAATTTTCTTTTTATTATGACCGATGAACTTTTAGGTGTATGGAAAGCAGAAACTAAATGATGAAGACTCCATTTATTTAACTTTGGTTGGTCTAAGTTAAAAGTAGACCTATATCAAAAAACTCATTTGAAAAATTTTGATAGTGCTCTCATGTTAGAATCCAAATAAAGTCATTTGTATTCGACAATATAATATTTTTTCAAGAGAATTCATAAATGTAGGATCTATACATATGAATACACAACTTGAAATTGTGCATTGTAAGGAACTGAAGAATATTTAAAAGATATTTTATTATTTTTATTTCAAAGACAAAAATCACACCATTTATTTATAGATGAAGCTAAAAACAAAAAATTAAATAGATTTTTTTTAGATTGAAGGAGAAGAATGCGTAAGACATTGACGTCATAATTGAGAGTATAAGGCAACTAAGCTAAATGGATTGAGGTTAGATGATTTGTCATTTGAAGATGCCACTAACATGATTTTATCTATTCCGGACTTTCACTAAATATATATTCAAATCCGTTACAAAATAGTAAAATTTTATGGAAGTATTATTTTGTCTGCAAAATTGAGATACTAATTTGAGTTTTTTTTCCTCAAAGACTCTAAATATCAATAGCAATGGATCTTGTGTTCTGGAATCCAAAAAAAAAGTAAAATGAGTAATAAATATACCAATAAAAGAATATTCTGCAGCGCCCCCTCATCGTAGGGTACACATCGGGACGCCCGAAGGACATTCCGACACGTATCCCACGATAAAGGTTCACTACCAGAAAATTTCGCTAATATCCATATGGCATCGCAGTAAAATAATTCACAGTAAAACAATAATCAGTAAATCAATAATCCAAAATAATGATCTGGTACAGTCATCCAATGTCAGAATAGACAAGTCTATCAGTCCCCTAAACAAAACCAAAAAGGAA
>JANIPM010000233.1:56639059-56656056 GCA_027478405.1 Erythroxylum cassinoides | reverse complement strand
ATAAAAATTTGTCTCTCTTTAACACGTTTTTTGTGTATGATCCATAAGATTTTCAAATATGTTGGGAATAGATATAGCTTATAACCTTATATTATATTTAGAATTTGATAAACCTTTTATTTTATCTTTAATTTTCTAATTAGACAATTTAGATTCATAGATTAAGATTGGCATCTAATAATGCATTATGATTACTCAAATATTTAAAAATATTAAAATGATTATAACGAATCTTTTATGTATATATTTTTTTGTATAATCATTTCTTTCACCACGTAATATTCCGATTAGGCATAAAGTATGGAAATAATATTTACTCTATTTAAGTCCAATATGAAAATACTTCACCATTAGTAATTGATTCAAGTAATGACATTTGAAAAATATTTTCAAAGTTTCATTCCAACTTGACCAAAGATTTATGAAATCAATACTAATCGAAAAATAAATATTATTCCTAATTATTTGAGGATGATAAATTTTATATTGATTACTCAACTACTTCCATTTATGCTATATTCAATGAGTATTAACTAAGGTACCTATGATTAGAAATGGTCATAAGTAATATTAAAACATAACAATTCAAATCTGATATAATTTTGAAAATCTTAAATCAAACGATCACTTATATAATTATCTTAATAAGAACTTTCGTAGATAAATAAGTAATATTCCAAATAGAATCCTTATATGAGGTTAATTAAGTGAACTTGTTATCTACCAAGTACTTACACGTTTATTTAAGTATATTCATTTTATGAGATTAACTATTTCTTTAATAAGAAAAAAACATAAAATGTGTTGATCTTTTTATGTTGTATTAATATTTACTTATTAATATAACAATAATTAGAACAATTTAAGGATAATACATAAATGTAATATAAATTTTCTTATTAAAATTTTATTTTATAATGTATATTTATCTTAAACTTTTACATATATATCTAAATATTTGTAAGATAAAGAATTTTTTAAAATAATTATATGATTAAACCAAATTTAAAGAAGTTGAATTGTGTTTCAGTTTGCTTTGAATACGCTGAAATTCCTACAAATGTGCATTGCTTTTTTTTTAGGGTAACCAGATGTTGTTGATATCTTTACGACATCACACAGGTTTGATGTTGAAACCAACTAAATTATGGAGTGGAATTTGGCCTCTAAAGATGTAAATCTTTTTGAGATTTATATTTATAATAATACTTTATCCCGTTTGTTCTAACCGGCTTCCTTCTAAGAAATGTCAAGCAACGAGAAAAAAAGAGCCAACTGATGATTTGATTTTGGTTGGTTAACAGCCAAAGTCAGAAGAGGTGCAAGTGCACATGGCTTGACTTATTCAAACCTGCCAACTGACGTTTTGGCTTCAAAGGACTTCTTTTTAAAAAAACATTTCACGATGATTGCGGTAAAGCGGCGCGGGCTGTTCTACCTTTACAGGATCTCTGTTTAATTTTATAGTATGTTGTTTTATTTTATAAATTTTAATTATTTATTTATATAAATTTTATATTTATTTATACAAAATTTATGTAAAACTTACGTAAATAAATGACTGAGATTCGTACAATAGAATAAGACACTAGGCAGAAGATTCTACCTCCTCTTGTATCCTTAACTAAAGTTCTGAATTCAAGTGTCGGAAATAAACTCGTTTTAAAGTTCGGATAAGTAGATGAACTGTGAAATGTTTATACTTCAAAAGTTAAAATAGGATTTGAATATTTATATATATAATAATTTGTCTTGACTAACGAATTACAGCATATTCATCCGTAACTTCATATTTAAATCTTTGGCAGTAAACTTACACTTCAATTTTGTGTTGAAGTACTGTGATCCATAAATATGCGGAATCTCTCATTGAAAAATGCTCATATGAGGGAAAACGTTGTCACCGGTATGCCAATCACGGTTTGACAAGCATCGGAGGCTTTTGGGTCCGAATCCATCGACAATCTATGACGTTCAACCGGTTCTAATGCTGTCAATAGCCTGATTCCCACATTCACTATCCCTTCACACCTAGTACCGTCTCTGGCCCTCAGCCGGTAACTCAGGTATTTTATTGAGCCCTCCGGCCCAAGCCTAATGTCCGTGACTGGAATCTGGCACCAGCCCAGTTGGATTCGTCCGGTAATGAGCCTTTTGGTGTACAGTTGAATATAGATGGAAGAATATCTGTTTGCAAGAAAAGAATTGTCGATAGGGACATGAAACTTATCGCCCCAAGTTGGATTTACTCCTCCTTCATCGTCAACCCTAGTCTGACTCGTGCACTTGTCGTCACGGTTGCATGGGACTAGTGGGTACGTGGTGACGGTGGCGAAAGATCTGAGCCGGCGAGAGAAAGGGCCTGAAGATGTGCTCTTGAGACCTTGTGCTGATAAGACTATGACCTCCATTGATATCTCTAGTATTTCAAGAGTAACTGATTATATGAACAGTTATATTGACTAATATCTGATGTAAGAAAACAGAGGAATCTATATATGCATAGTATATATTTGTATATATATGAATATATGAGGGAGTTCGTGGTAGGCTCAAGTTGTCGAAAAGAGAGTTCTTGGGAGCTTCTGAGGTTACTCACACTGCAGTTTCCGCCGGTGGAATAATAATTAAATGGTAGGTGGAAAGTTAGAAGGAATGATCCTTCCATGCAAAGTTGCCCAAGTTTCGGAGCCTGTTAAGTCATTGGCTGATGGCAGGCTGCGTCACCATCACTTATGACTGCACATGACTTTTTTTCTTTCGTTTTTAGTAATGAAACAATAAATACTACAGAAAATTTTCCTCAGAATTTTCAATGGACCACAACTTTTTCAAAGGATTTATATTTGAATGAGGTATATTGTGACTAGGCTTGATAATTAAGCCTGATCAACCTTAATCTAATTTGATTTGACCTTAAGTTAATAGATTTATTATTCAATTTGACCGAGTTTTGAGTTAGTTTTTTTAAATAATATTTTTAGACTTTAAACTTACGATACTCAAGTTAACTTAAAGCTCAAAAGTTTCAAAACAACATCATTCTTTAAATTTTAAATTAAGAATAATATAAAGAGATTGAGCTAAGGTTCAATCAAGTCTCACAAGCTCAAGTTTGAGCCATGTGTCTTGTGCCAAGTTCAAGCTTGGCACTAATTTTTGGGTAGAACATTGCTATCTCCAACTTAACTGATAAAGTTATAATTATAAAATAAATTAGTGAACTTATCTTGCCCAAAAAGATTAATATACTAATTAAGTGTTACTACCTTTTTTAATGCACAATAAGAGACATTTAAAAAATAATATTAACTCTAAGTATTTGGCCTAATTCAGTCACACAGTATTTTTAAATCTTTTCTAAGAAATTAGAGGTTTAATGACTAGGGTAAAGATTAAATACATGAAAGTAACTTTATAATGATTAATCATAAAGACACAAGAAAAGGAGACAATTCAAAATAAATCATATGCTTTGTTAAAATTGATCACTTTTCTACATGTTAAGTATAGAATATGCTTAGCATATAAAAAGTAGGCCTTGAAGGAAATTGAAGAATGAGGAAACAAAATATATATGGCACCAGTGTTATGTTAGTGTCTTGTGCCAAAGTTATATTAGTGTCTGACATCGATCTTGGACTAGATTCAGGTGGTCTGTGAAACATAATTAACCTAGGACCAATATGATACTTGTAACTAACATTGGACTCATCTTTGTTGTGCATTCGTAAGGTTTTAAAAGCTAACACCATGGTTGTATTTAGACAAGCGAACTCATAAAATTAAGTGTTCTAGTTTATGTTATGGTTGAGTTTCTTTGATTGATTTGACAATGGTCTTATTATTTCTAATTCCTTGTGATTCGAGTTTTAGGTGATTTCTAACCCAAGGTTAGCATTGGCTCTAGAAATCATATGATATATATCTTTTAAGTTTTGTTTTTTTATTTGTGATTTTTTCATTCGTTATCCATGCTATCCAATTCTTTCTTTTTGCAATTATTTTCAATTCAGCATTCAATTTGTGCATTTTCTTCAATCAAAGTTGCTTCATTTACTTTTCTCTTGTGTTTTTTTAGTTAGTTTATATATTATATACATAAAATTTAAAAAATTCATAATCAAAAGTCTAAATTGAAACCTAAATATCATATATTGTGCAACCTGATCGTAAAGTATTCCATATAAGAGGATTTTTAGTTTCATTTAATCTTTGACACCTTCTCATTGATTTCACTTCCTTTGCTCTTTCTTGTTAATTTTGTTCACTTTCTTTGTTCTTTCTTATTGCTTTTGTTTGCTTCCTTAGTTTTCCCTTGTTGATTTTATTAACTTAAAGTTATAAATTCCATTTGTGCTTGTTATTTCCATTTGTGCTTGTTATTTTAGTAGAACCATTGATAGATTTCTTCTTAAAGAGTTAGTGAGAGGAACTTAAGTAGTAAAAGGCAAGAGTTGTAATAACATCATTAAGCAAAGTTGAAATTGATTAAAACATAAGTGATTAAATGACCTAACCTCAAGTGCAAGTACATGAGAGAATGTCTAGGAAAATATATTTGTTTATTACTAACATTTTTTAGATAGGTTTAAGTATGAGTAGTAGTGGAGATAATATAGAAATTGACCTCAAAATGTTTATTGCTATCTAAGACCAATTCAAGGTTCTAAACTTGAGGATGGTTCATTTAGATTCTTTATCTAGATCAAAACCTCCCAGGAAAAACACATTTGAGGAGGAGGAAAAGGAGGATAAAGATTACGGTGAGACTAATTCTAGAAAGAGAAAAAAGATTATTTGATAATATAATATAAAGAAATTTGGGTAGCACTAAAATTAAAAACTCTACCTTTCAAGTGAAGAATGATCTCGAACCATACCTGGAGTGAGAGAGGAAGGTAGAACATATGTTTGATTATCATAATTACTATGAGAAAACGAAGGTTAAACTAGCAAAAATTGAGTTCATGAATTATGCTAGTATTTGATGGAATTAGTATATCCTCAATATGAATAGGAATAGTAAGAGACCTATTTGATCATAGGAAGAGATGAAGGTAGTGATGCGTAAGAGTTTCATACCTAACTATTATTATGGGGACTTATGTAGAAAGTGTAACATTTTAGTCAAGGTTTTATAAGCGTAGAGAATTATCATAAGGAGGTAGAGATAGTCATTATTAGGGCTAATATAGAGAAGGAATGTAAGGTGACTATAGATAGGTAATTGGTGGTTTAAATAAAGAGATAGCTAATATGGTGGAATTGTAGGATTATATGGATATAAAATATTAATGGAGAAAGCTATCAAGGTAGAAAGATAATTGAAGTTTATAGGCACTTCCAAATATGATTTGACATCTAGCTCTTCATAGAGGTCAAAATAAAAGAAAATAGAGCTGCCTGAAAACTTGAAGAATATGCAAAGGCAAAGGATTCAATTGCTATTTCTAAAGTAAAATTGAAACTTTATTATTTCTAGATCATGAAATGTTAAATGTTTTAGGTGCCAATTATTTGGACATGTTGGTTCTTATGTCAAAAATTAAATAACTATGACTGATATGGATAAAAATATTATAAAGAGTATTAGTTTAAAAGATGAAAAGATGCCACCATTGAAGGAATGTAGTGACTTTAACATTGAAAAATTCATTTATGGAGAACTACTAGTTAGTAGGTGCTCTTAATATGCAACCTAAGGAGAATAGTAATAAGGTCTAGCGTGAGCACATCTTTCATATTAGGTGCCATTTAAGTAATAAGGTATATAGTCTAATTATTGATAGTGGTAATTATACCAATGTTGCTAGTAACTTACTAGTTGAAAAGTTGAACTTTGTTACATTAAAAGCCTCCTAAACTATATAAGTTTCAATATTTGAATGAATATGGAGAAGTTAAGGTGCAAAGCAAGTGTTGGTGAATTAGCTATTAGCAACTACAAGGATTAGGTTCTTTATTATATGTGGCATGCTTACTGGTCATATACTTATGGGGTTTCTTTAGTAGTTTTATAATAAGGTTACTCATAATGGGTATAAAAATAGATACTATTTTGTAGTAAATAACAAAATAGGAAGTGTATAAGGATCATATCAAGATATTTAAAGAGTTTAAGATGTGAGAAACATAAACAATCACTTAAGAAAAAGAAAAAGTGATAAAAAGATTAGTGTGTACAAAAAACTGAAAAAACAAGCATAATTGTTTGCAATGAGGAAGACAAAAAGATTTAGTACTTTGCTACTAGTATTGAGATTAAGAGTGTTATATTAGCAAGGCAGTAACTACTTATATCTTAGTATAAGGATATTTCTTTCTAAACTAATGATCTTAAAACTTCTTTGCCTAAAATGGTTGTTTCTTTAATTTAGGAATTCACAAGTCTATTTACCAAGGAAATACCATATGGTTTGCCTAGCTCTCCAAGTGATAAGGATATCATATTTATTTTTGTGGATAAGGTTAGTAAGATGGTGCATTTCATTGCATTTATAAAACCAATGATGCAACATATATTTTTATTTTATTCTTTAAAAAAATTGCATATTTACGTGGATTGCCTAAAACCATAGTAACTTATAAAGATGTTAAATTATTAGGCCACTTTTAGCATAATTTATACAATTAGCAAATAAATTCTTGTTTTCTACTATTTCACATCCTTAAATTCTTGTTTTTCTACTATTGCACATCCTTAAACAAATGGACAAACTAAAGTAGTTAATAGGATATTTACTATTTTGTTATATGTTATCATTTAAAAGAACTTAAAATAATGGAAGAAGCATCTATCGCATATTGAATTTAGATACAATAGGTCAGTTTATTCTATTACTATTTATTCTCCTTTTGAAGTTATGTATAACTTTAATCCTTGTAACTCCTTTGAAAAATTTGCCTTTTGCAGTTAACAAATATGTTGAAATCGATGATAAGTATAAGGCATATTTTGTTATAGGTTTCTATGCCAATATTTATACTATCATAGAGAGAAAAATAATCAATATGTAAGGTAGTCCAATATGGGGCACATAAAGGTTATTTTTGAATTGGTATATTAGGTTTGGGTTGTGATAAGTATTAATCATACTATGATTTTAATATGACCCTTTTAAAGCATTATGCTTGTGTTTTGATATTTTTCATATGACTTAGTACTTAGTTTAGTTTATATTTCATTTACATATTTTAGCTCTCTAATGATGGAGAAAATTTAGGTAATTTAGAGCTGAGTTAGAGAAGTATAAGAGTAATTTTGGAGGAACACAATTTGATCATGGGTTTATGTTAATTAATATGGCACCTACAAAGTAATATGCTCAACCTATATAGATTAAGGGTGCATTATACTTCTTAAAGCCCCTTCTCATTAATGGACTCCTGACGTATACATCATGGTGTACAAAGGAACACGATGTAAATACATTCTTGTGTAAGTTCCTTATTAAATGAGGGTCTATTATGGTTCTTTGACTATTTGGATACATGAAAAACATGATTTAGATATGGTCCTATATTACCTAACAACAAACCTATACGCTATTATGTCTAGACCTGTGTTACAAATTATGTATCTCAGACGCAAAATAGAATAGAGGAACCCTAACATGAGTTTAATATAATACCATATTGCTAATCTGTATTACTTTTAATGTTTAGATAAATTATGATTTTTGTAACGTAGAAGTAATACAAGACTAATATAAGCCATGTTAGTCCCCTATTTGACACATATCTTAGGGTTTTGTAAAATAAAAAGAGGAGAAAAGGAGGGGGACATCTAGGATAACCAAAAATCAATCACAAGGTAAAGGAGACTTAAGAGTATTTCAAGAACAAATAATCTTAGAGAAAAGTAAGCTTACATCAAGAGTCAATCAAGAACAACAAGATTCAAGAGCCATGAGAATTAATCTCTTTTTCTTGCTTTCTTTATTATTCTTTTTTTTTAATTTTTCATTAACTAAATCAGGATATAGATTTAGGTGGGATGAATCCTAGAATTATTTTTTGAATTGATTTCTTTCATTTAATAGAAGATTTTAGTTCTTAAGAATTATTCATATTTTATATTATATTGAATTGAAATATACTAGCATTTTAATTTAATATTGATTTCAGACTTTGGAATCAAGACATTATTTATATGAATAGATCAAAACATAGATAATGAGAGTTACATTGGTTACTAAAGATATAACTACATAAATCTTTGTGTTAGGGTTAAAACTATCTTGGGAGTTCAAAAGGCAAAGTAATGTATTACTAGGAGTTTTGATTGGAAAGAGATTTCAATCAATTAACTTAAGAATAGAGGTTATCTATCTCGAAAGAGAACATAGTTTTAACATAGAAATTCTTATCAGTCCAAGTAACTAAGATCAAATATTAAATTAAGAAATTCAAACATAAAAAAGGTCTATAGGGGATTCTTCATCTAGATCTATTCTATTTATTAATTACTTATCCCAATTTATCTAAATGACAGAATAAACCTTATTTTTTATTTTAGTCTATTTTGTTTTCCTTTAATCCCATTATTCTCTTAGTTAGATTTAATAATAGAAAAATAACTAGTATTAGTAATTACAGTCCTGTGGGACCAATACACGACTCCCTAAGCTATACTATAAGAAACAATAGTTACACTTGTCTCAGTGATTCTTTAGTATTGCTTTATGTTTCATTTTATTTTATGACATCAAGTTTTTAGTGGTGTTGTTGGGGATTGTAATACTAGAAAGCCTTAAATTTATTAATCTAATTCTTTTCTTTTCTTTTTCATTTAATTAATTTTCTAATTCTCTTTCTTTATCATATGTTTATGGCTTAGAGATGACAATTGGGTCTGGGTTTAGCCCAGCCAGGCTCGAAAACTATTGCAAAAATTGACATCATTTTACAAAAATAATGTCATTTTTTAATTAAATAAAAAACAAGTCAGACTGGTCGAGCTTGGGCTCGAGATTGGCTGGCTTGAGTTCGATCAACCCTTGAGCTAAGCTCAGGCCCTAGGATAAGTTATCGAGTTAAAAGTTGCCAATCATGGCTTATTTTTAGGATTTAGGTATTTATCAATACAATTACCAAACACAATAGCAGAATGGGGAAGACAATATCTTATAAGGAATTATGGTATTTCATTTCTTATGGCAATATTAGAAGCTTAAAATGAGAGACATGGTAATCTGTTGTGAAGTGAAGTAACATTTGCAATGGTGAAGTGAAGTGAAGTGAAGTAACATTTTAAAAACTTTGCTGGTATTGGTGAAGTGAAATAACATTTGCAATGGTGGCAACCACAATTATATGTAGCCAAATTTCATAGAGAATTAGCCTAAAAACATCTCTTATAGTGATACTTATAAAATTTGGGATGAAAAGAATATCCTAACTTCACTTGGAACATTCAATCTTCACTTAACAATCTATACTAATAATAGTAAAAGGAGAAGTCAAGTCTTAGGGAGTTTGTGATGAATTCATTACTACAATTGAGGCTTGCTTTTAAAGGTCAAAACCTCCATCCATAACCTAAAAACTTCAATTGGATAGTTTGTAGCTTATTTTTTTAAACCATCAAGGTGTTTTGCTTAGATACACCAAGCTAAATCTAAGGAAGCAAGTGGATGTAACTAATTTAATGAGTGTAATGGAGTTATAGTATGGAGAGAAAATAACGAGAAAGGAGAGGAAGGAAAGGATACTGTTCAAAAAGAGAAGGATGATAAAAAAGGAGACAAAGGAGAGGGGTATTAAGGAATTTTGCTAGTCATCTTAAGTAATGAAGCCCCTACATCCCATAGAATAAAGTCACACAGTCAATTAAAGATCTAATAGGTTTTGTTATTCCATGTTATTGTGGTAGTTTGTTAATTAAAATGGCAATAGTGGATTTAGTTTGCATTATTATTTTGGTGCATATGTCTTTGCCATATTATAACATATGGCATATTTGAAGACTAGCGAACCCTTAGATAGGAAGATAAGTGGAAGCAAACCATTGATTATAGATCTAGCATAAATGAAAGGCCTAAGGACAAGTACAAGTTCATGTAAAATACTCATAAAGGAGTACTAGTTGGGAGACAATCTAAACTTATGGTTTTGATTTTATTTTGATGTTCTTTCATTATTGAAACACAATTATCTTATTTGAGTTAAGACTTAATGGAGCTTTGCAGGTCATAAAGGCAACTTCACCTTACGTACTAGATAGAGATTACATTTCATTAGCTCTAGAATCTAGTTAAATATCAATAACATTAGATGAGGTTGATGATCTTTTATCTATAAAAGAATAGCAATTATCTTTACCTCATTTCCAACGTTTTCATATTTTTTGGTGTCCTTGTACTAGTTTTAGGAGGAGTAAGAAACACAATCAAATCAGTACTAATGTAAAAAGTATCAATTATCTTTATCTCCTTTCCTTTGTTTTCATATTTTTCATTATCTTTGCACTAAATTCAAGAGTTTTGAAAAAGATAATCATATCGGTATTAATGTGGTACTTGTCACTAATATCAAAATCATCTTTGTTGAGCATCTGTAAAGTTTTAAAAACTAACCAGCACTAAAGTACTTATCGGATAGGCATTAAACTTGTAAGATTTAGTTTTTTAGTTTCATTAAACCTTATATTTCTATTTAGATAGAAATTGACTTTCCAAATTTAATTAATTGTTTTCTAATTAGATTATGATATAAATATTCTTTCTTTTTAAGATTCTAGTTTATAGATATGTTATGCCTATAAAAGGTGCATTATTGAAGTAATTCACATAATCATCAATATAAAATCATTTTAAGAGTTTTCTTTACTTTTGCAAGTATTTCTTTTTTTCTTTTAAGAAGAACATATCTGAACCTTTTTAAGGAAATTTGTAGCAATCAAAATTCTTATAACTTTGATTCTAATAAATAGATTTGCTTAAGGTTGAACTTCTCTACTTATTTAAAGAAGATTGTAAAATTCTAATTCCTTATGATTCGAATTTTAGGTGGTTTCTAACCTAAGGTTTGCATTAGTTAGATAAAATGGAATACAAATGACGGAAGGATAAATTGTGAAACGTTTGCTTTAATCTAAGTGTATAAGGTAAGAGTGGAAAGAAGAGTTAGAATGGTATAATGCTATGGGTAAGTTAGGTAGTATAATGAACAAAAGAAAGTTTATGTTAGATATTGTTATGTTAATTACAATATCTGGTGGTTTTTATCTTTTCAGAACTGAATTTTATGAAGTATGTTTGAGCTTTAAATGTATTGGACTCTATAATATTAACTAAACGTTGGATGGATGGGTTGTATTAGCACAAACGATATTACACGATAGAATCCCTACCTAATTCTAACAACAACAATACCTAATCGAAATCCTACTGAGGTGCGGGGTCTGAGGAGGTCTAGTATTATGCAACCTCACCACTACCCAATTCTAAGCATTGTCGAATCCTAAATAATTCTTTTAGAAGATTACCTAATGACAACTCTGTGTAAGATGTAATGGTAAATTAGTGTTGAAAAGCATTGAACTTTTTGATTATATTCACACAGATTTATTCAGATATATAAGTCTCTTTTGTTTGTGCATCTAACTTGGCATTTCAAAGATGATATTTCCAAACGCTCTCCATCTTCCCCCTAAGCAAACAACCTTGTTCCTTAAGCCCTGACAGACTCAACTTCTAAATCCTTCTGACCTGTTAACCACATTACCCTTTAAACCTAACTCCCTAACCACATTACTCACAAATCCTACCCAAATGGAACAACAAAATAAACCCAACTCACCTCCTCACCAACTTAACAAAACAGACTTCCCAACCTTGAAAGGAACCTCAAAGAAACAAATTCCAAGAATGGAAAATGGGAACAAGGAGAAGACTAAATAAAGCACTATTATAAGAGACACAGAGAACATGGGAAGACTCAAGTACGTTGAGATAGAGCCTGAAATACTTATCTAGGCACCAATAGAGATTTTGCAGCAGGGTGTAAAAAAATGGAGCACATCATTGGTGGGATTCTTCTTATAGAAGAGGTTGGCCTTCCCAATTGTCTAAAACTGGGCCAATGTAGCATGGACAAACAAGGGGTTGGTGAATACAATAGTGAATGAAGATAAGTTTTTTGTGTTCAAATTCAATTTAGAAGAAAATGCACAACAACTGCTTTAAGTAGGGTCATGACATGTTATGAATCATCCACTACTTATTAAAAAATGGCATCTAAGGGTCACATTAGATAGAAGCAAACTAGAGTCAGCTCCACTGAAGGTCAACTTATATAATGTGCTATTGGAATATTGGTCTATTGAATGTATAAGCTATATAGCAAGTAAAATAAGAAAATCATTAGGGTTAGATGAAAATACTGCTTTAATGAAGAGAATTGGGTTTGCTATGATATGCATAGTTGTAGATATATTGAAGAGGCTTCCAGATAAGCTTAGAATTATAAAGTTGAAAGAGAATGGAGAGTTGGAAGAAGACACAATAGGGATTACATATATGTGGAACCCTAAGACCAGAGAAGAAAAACAAGTATGGAGGAGGAAGGGTAACCAAGAGGGGAAGCAAGTACAGGAGCAAACTATAGTAATAGTGGATGAGACACAAGAGGGGTAGCAAGTCCTTGACGAAACTATAGAAGTAGAGATGGATAATTAGTTAGAAAAAGGGAAGTTTATTATAGGACATTTGGAATGGGAATTGGAAAAGGAGGCTACTAATAGGACAAAAAAAGGGAAACAAGTCAATGAAGTATTGGGAATGAGAATAGAAGAAGAAATGGTTGGCATGCCAGTTATGGAAATAGGAGAAGTTTCATGCACAAAACATGATATAGGATCAAATACACCTGAACTGAATAGACAAAAAAGAAGGAAAAGGTCAGGGAAAAAGAAAAAGTGATGAAGATGGTTGCCTGGCATATTAGAGGGCTACATAGCCTTAATAAATAACTTTTTGTCAAGGAGTTAATTAAAAGAAGTATGTTAGATTTTGTTGGTTTGTTGGAGACCAAAATAAAGAGGGAAAAGCTAGAGAGCAATTTATGGTTCCTAGACAAAGGATGGAAGGCAATTACTAACCATGATTATCATGTGAATGGTATAGTAGTTATTAGTTATAATCCTCATAGAAATGGTGAATACGTTTGAGAATGACCAGTTAGTTCATTGTGACATCCTACTGAAAGAAACTGGCAAGGAGATGGCAGTAACAATGGTATATGAAGCTAATGACAAATTTCTTAAACAAGGTGTATAGACTGAGTTAGAAAGGATAAGTAGCTTCATAAAGAAGCTATGGACAGTGCTAGAAAACTTTAATTGCACTATTAAATTGATTGGAATAAGGGGCAAGAGAAACTGGAAACAATTACAATGTAGAGAACTGTAGGAGTTAGTGAAGAAATCAGGGTTGTCTGACCTAAAGGGGTATGGAATTGAATTCAATTGGAATAATAAACAGTATGGAGAATGGTTCTTGATGAGAAAACTCAACAGATGTATGGTGAATGGCGAGTGGTTAGAGTAGTTCCCCTAAGCAATGCTACGTTTGAAGAACCTAATGTCTTGGATCATAGTCTAGTAGTTGTGGATCTATCAGCCAGTGATTGGAAAAGGAGTGCACCTTTCAGGATATTCAACCATCGAATGGATCACCTTAGTTTTAGGTAGATAGGCATACAGGGGATGGAGATTGAGATTTTAGGCTCTAAAATCTACAAACTACGTGAGAAGTCGAAGGGCTTGAGAGATCAATTGAAGAAGCAGGGATACACAAAAGCTAAAGCAGATTGAAATGGATAAGGCATTGGAGGACTTGGAGGCATGTCAAAAAAGCTCATTAACTAAATCTGAGGAGACGCAATTAAGGAGGCAAGAAGCTGAATTGGTTTCTAGGTATAATAAAATCCTTGTAGACACCAACACAATGCTAAATAAAAAAATCAAGAATGACATGGTTATAGGAGGGGAAAAGATGTACTAGATTCTTCATGGGCTTCATCTCAGCAAGAAGGAATATGAATGCCATAAGTTTCTAAAAGATGAAGCTGGGCTAAAATATGAAAAACTAGGAGAACAAAAAAAGACTCATTTTTAAATACTTTTCTAAACAATATGGAACTAACACTAAAGTTAGGGAGATCTAAGAGGAGGTGGTAGCTAGCTTTAAACAGGTTAGCGAACAAAATAATGTTGAATTAGTGAGGGAAGTAAAAAGGGATGAGATTAAGAGACTATTTTCTCATTGAACTACAATAAAGCTCTAGGGACAAATGACTATAATGGTAGGTTTTTCTAGAAAAATTGGGATATATTGGGATATGGAATGGTAGAAATAGTGAAAAAGTTTTTTCAAAACAAAACCCTACAAAAGGAATGGAACAAAACATTTGTGTGTCTTGAACAAAACATTTGTGTGTCTTGTTCCTAAACAAGCAATAATATAAGACTAGAACACTTTAGGCCTATTGCTTGTTACAACTTTCTTTCTAAAATAGTTACAAAGATTCTGGAAAATGGGATAAAAAGGAGCCTAGGAGAGATCATTAGCCAAGAACAAAATGCTTTCTTGAGAGGAGGTCAGTGGCTACTAACATTTTACTTTGTCAAGAACTACTAGAATGATATCATTCTTAGAGGAAAAGGAAGAATTGTACAATAAAGATGGATCTAGCTAAGGCTTATGATTCCATTAACTGTACTTTTCTCTTCAACATTATAAAAACAACAAGATACCCAACATTGTTCAAAGAGTGGATAGAGGAAAGTGTAACAACACTAACCTTAGGCATGTTGGTTAATGGGGAACCTATCAGACTAATTAAAGCTATGAGGGGATTAAGGCAGGGGGATCTACTATCCCCTTACCTATTTGTACTTTGCATGGAAGCCTTGTCCACTCTTTTTTATATAAACATAAAGACTTACCTAGAATTCCATTATCATCATAGATGCAAAGGTATGAAGCTCACTCACCTTGCTTTTATTAATGATCTTTTACTATTTTGCATGGCTGACAAAAACTCTATAAATATTTTTATGCAAATAATGAAGGAGTTTCAAAAGACTTCAGGACTAATAAGCAATTCACTGAAAATCTCTTTCTATTTATCTTGTAATTTTGATAGAGATAAAGCTTTATAGGCCATAAAGATAGGGTTGAAACAATGGAGTTTACCCCTCAAATATCTAGGAGTGTCATTTACTTAAAAGAAGATAAATGTAGGGGATTGTAAACATTTGTTGGACAATATAAAAGGAAGAATCAACTAATGAAGCAATAGGTTCTTAAGCTATAGGGGAAGGCTTCAGCTCATTTAGTCAATATTGAGTAACCTCACCAATTACTGGATTAATCACGCATCTTTGCCAAAGAGCATACTTAAGAAAATTGATAGAAACCTCAGGGAATTCTTATGGAATGGCTCGAGTCAAGGCAGAAGTAAAGCAAAGTTAAGATGGAGAAAAGTATGCGGACCAAAAGACTTGGGTGGATTGGGTTTATGTTCAATAATGTTAATTAGTAAAGTTAGCTTAGGTAAAAGCTTGTGGTGGATGTGTAGTAAGAAGGAGGACCTTGGGTGAAATGGATTCATAACACATTCATCATGAACAATAACATTTCGGCTTTGAAATATAGGTAATACATGTTAAGGATTTTAAAGAAAATCTTAAGAACAAGGCAATGGATGCAAAGTTCAGTGTTTTATAAGATTGGGAATGGTGAAAGTACATCTTTTTGGTTCAATAATTGGGATTGCAGGGGTCCTCTTTACAAACTGGAAAAGTTACAAAAACTAAAGATGGTTGAAAATACAAAGAACAAAGTGAGAAAATTTATTAGAGGCAATCAATGGCTATGGCCCTACCATAATAGCAGAAGCACAAATATTATAATGGATTAGATTCGAGGTGCCAGGAAGATGAAGAGGATATAATTCAATGGGTTGCAGACAATTTTGGGACTTTTAGAACAAAGGCTTATAAGGGTATGCTATAGAAGGATCAAAACAAAAAGTAAGATGGACAAATCTGGTCTAGGATTCAGACATCAGACCAGCTCATTCTTTATCCTTTGGTTAGGAATGAATAGGGGTTGCTCATAAAGTATATGGTGAAGTTCGTAATCAATTCAGTGAGTTGTGAACTGTACAGAGCAGATCTGAAAAACTTGGAGCACTTAAAGATCAGATGCAGATTCACTAAGGAAATATGGGTAAGAATTTAGGCCATACTAAATATCACCAGTCCAGTATCATCCTAGGATGACACTATTAAATGGTCGGGGAGTATCAAATTGAAGAATCAGGCTGACTACTTACAAGGCGTTCAAGATTAGCTGGAGCCCAATGGTATACAATATTTGGAAGAAACAAACAATAGGGACCTTTAGATAAGAAAGCAAAATCATAGAGGAGGCATTCTAGGAAATCCTACTCCACAATAGGCTGACTTTCTTAGCAAGAGGGATAATAACTAACTTATCTACCAATATGAAAAGAAGAAGGTCTTTGGTATGAATTACCTTGTACATTTGGATTACCAGGAATTGTTTTCTCTAGGTTTTTGGAATTGTTAATCTAACCAATCTATATCTTTTATACTAAGTAGATATGGTCCGTCCTTATATTGTACATAACCAGTTTCAATAAAATATAAAATTTAATTTTCGAAAGAAAGAGATGCAGTAAGATATAACTAGGAACTTTTCAAAGTTAATGAAAGGAATGCACCAATCGACTAAGTTTTCTTACTATTTAGGGGGCAGTTAGTTAACATGAGATAATGATAATAGGAATAAGAATGAATATAGTGAGTAATGAAAATGGATATTATCATTATAATTATGATGGTTGGTTAAGAGGAAGAAATGATTACCATTACCATTGATAGTGGTTGGTTTGTAAAAAATAATTTAACTAATTAATTACAGTGTATTAATTAATTAAAATATGGTAATTAATTAATTAAT
>JANIPM010000233.1:56614924-56638614 GCA_027478405.1 Erythroxylum cassinoides | reverse complement strand
CTAATTAATTAATTATATTTTAATTAATTATAATATAATTATATTAATTAATTATAATATAATTATATTAATTAATTATAATATTTTAATTAATGAATGGATTATATTTTAATTAATTAATTGTATTTAATTAATTAGTATTAAAAATATTTTAAAAGAAAGATCACTACTAAGGAATGAGTTTCATTCCTCTATTAAATGGGGGATATGGAGGATTCTCAAAAAGTGAGATATTAAATTATTATCCCTATAATGATAATCAGCAACCAACTATTCACTTTTCATTCCATACCTATTAATCGCTTATCAAACTCATCAACCAGGCACCCTCTTAGTGATTTAATCCTTCGTCTTATTTTCCGCTATTATTAATATAGAAAATTTTCAAATACATTATGGTCTATTTATCCATACTTACCTACAAAGAATGCAAAGTTAACGTGTACAATTAGTTTTTTTTTTTGTTGAGGTGTATATTAAATCTATGTTTGAAGAATTCTCAACATAAATGCGGTAAGGCTCTCCTGGATAGTATTTTTTTAAATGAGAAATTTAAGATAACAAAATTCTTTTACCAAAAAGAAGAAAAAAGAAAAAATAGTTAGTGGTTGATAGGTTGTGGTGACTCCACTTGTTCCCTTTTCTTTTCCAATGCTGCTTGTTGAATGGGTCATGTTGCTGGATAGCGTTAATGCATTACCCAATATTCCATATGAATGTCTGTGTCCATACGGCACACTCGTTAGTCCCCCGACGGTGGTTGACTCAAGTCAGGGTGACAATTTTATCAATTGATTATTGGAACAAGAATTTAATGGAAGACGATGCCAAAATCCAAACACAAATGCAGTCTATTATTTTAAGAAACAAAAACTTTCTGGGTTTGCTGTTAGCTCTTCAAAGCAAAATTATTGAGAACTGAGTATGACACGAATTTAAATAGAAAATAAAATAATTATAATCCTTACCATTTTCCCACCTATCAAACAAACGTTTCATCCAATAAGAGGATTTTTTCTTTTTTTTTTCCAATTGGAAAAATGAAATATTTGTGTTCCAGTAAACTTCAATGTCCTACTTCAAGTACACAGTCAATGGGTCTTCCTTCAAATTTATAATAAAAGTAAGAAAAGGAGGGTGTCTTTTTCTTTGGACGCAGTCAAGAGTTGGAAATTGGTCGCATCACCCTGGACTGGATCTTCCAGCAAGTTTCCAACCGACAACCTTGCAATTGCATGTAGGCTAGGCAGCTGTTTTATTAAGAGATTCAACATTTGTTTGACGTGTCAGTTCCTTAAGTGATTAGAAAGTAAAACCTATATGTCTTATGTGAGTGAGGTCTTTTGGTCGGCTAGAGATTTTTTTGGAAATCACTGGTTGTCTTACTTGTATAAAAGTTTTTATTGATTTATAAAAAAAAGTAAAACATTTTAAGAGGAGTTTTAAGTTTTAAATCTTCTGGAAAGAACATTTTAATAATTTATGAAGTAGTAAAGTGGGGTTGGATTCATTTCAACAGCTACAAAAACAAGCGAAGAGCACTCATCTTCATGGAAAATTCGAGACTGCAGCTTGCTTTTCTTGCTTAGTCATAAAAATGGAAATTGTAGATTTTTTGTCAATACTAAGCCCATCTTATATTTGAACTATTTTTTATATATAATTTTGTTGACTTCCAAATTTAGAATTGATTAAAATAAGATAATTGTGAAATACATGTTTTTTTTAACATTCTTCATTATAAAACAAGCTTTTAATTATGAAATGGTATCAAATTTTCAAGAGAAGGATGAGTTTCGTGTTTTTATTTTTTGCCCTATTTGTAAACTAATAAAAGAAATATTTATTTTAATGAGTGATCTACGATAAATTATTCATCTATAATAATCATAAAACAATCATAATAATGATCAAAGACAATAGGAAAAAAGAGGACAAAAGGGCATATTTAACCCTAAGGTTTACATTCACCAACAAATTCATCCCTAGTATTTTTAAAGAGTTTAAGTTAATAGAAAAAGTGACAGAAGAATGTAAGTTTTAAGATTAAATTTGGCCTTTTATTAAAAAAAAGAGGCATAATCGCTTGTTAGTCGAACGACCAAATAATTATTGTCTTATGTCCATTTATGCTTAGCAAATATATACGAGCCTGGCCTTACCAAAAGTTAACAAGTTCAGCCTAAGTTGACCAGAGCTAAGTTTGGGATTAAGCTCCACATCTTAAGCCTAGTTTAAAGCCCAACCTCATTTATAATCAAAATAATCTCATTTTATTTATTTAATAAAACGATATTATTTTGTTACTTAGTGAATGAAAACAAAGTCAATATACCTAGTCAATACCCTAGTCAATACCCTAGTGTCGTTTGTTTATTGTTGTGCTTGTGTTGTGTATCTCACTTATCACTCTATTGCTCTGTCACTTTGATGCTCGTTGCTATGTCACGAGATGTGATGTTCTATACCAGTTATTCTTATAAATGTGTGGGTGAAATAAAGTGGAATAGAATAGGACCAAAATAACTGATACAAGCAATTTTGTGCCCTATGTCACTTTTGGGTGCTTTGTCCCGCACTGTCACTCACTATTTAGAAAGACTCTTGTACTTTATTGAATGAAGTGAAATGACTTTTTTAATGAAAAATGAATAAGATATTTGATTATCTATATCACAACTATCACAAAAAAATATAAAAGTACAATGTTAGCCAATTTACAAAATATTTGCCCATCTATCCACAGTTGGAAGTTACAAATACTAGAAGTATAGGACGAGACAGGATCCTCTGTCTAATATTATGATGTCTTATTATGTCCCATAAATCTCAGTCATTTATTTATGTGGATTCTGCGTTACATAAATAAATGGCTAAGATTCATCAAATAGAATAAGACAGCATAAAATTGGACAGAGAATCTGAACTTGTACAGGACTAGCTTTGTGTTACAAGACTGACTTTAAAAATACTGACTTCAAATGTTCCACCTAGTTTTCATGCAAGGGGCAATTAAAGTACCGGCTTTCCTAGCTAATACAATAACACAAATCCAGTTTAAAATCTTGTCCACGAAGCGATACTTATCTTCCTTAACTTGTTTGTAAACTCTGCAATTCCTATATTTTCATGTCATGTATATGGTAGTTATAAAAACAACCTTGAGAAGAATGGCATTTTCTTTACCTGGTTTGGAGTAATTGATAAACCATCGCAGTGTATGCTCCTAATCATATATATTGTTCACTTCACCCACCATGTATTGGATCTTACTCCATATAGAATTTGAATAAACACAATTAAAAAACAAATGGTTCTTGTCTTCATCAGGGTTATGGCAAAGGACACAACAAATATCATTCAGGTTATACTATCGAGATTTTGTCCATAGCCTATTTTTAATGGCTAACCAAGTTATGATGGAAGCTGTTGGTTTGTGGAACTCTTCCAGACAAGATTGTATCACATGATCGCCGTCATATCTCCTCTGAAAATGCGATGGCAATATTCATTTGTGAACATACCACTCAGGTTTGGGGTCCAACAAATTGAATCAGTCAAACTGGTATCCTCTAGTTGAGGAAGATGCTTTTGTAGAGAGGAGAAACCCCAAAAGTTTCCTCTCTATCCACCATCTTGAAGTATATAGATCAGATACTCTACCTTCTATAGGTATTTGATTTCTCAAAGGTGAGAAAGCTAGGTTGTTAAATAGAGGGCTAATCTCTAGCCAATTATCAAACTAAATCCAGGCATTTCGACCTCCGTTAACCCTGTGTTCCTTTGATTTGCTATTTATTTGAGCTGTAAAGAACTGTCAATAGATATGTTATAATGAAAAATGCTATGTTTGAACCTTATTATTGTCCAAAACCTGAAGATATAGGACTTCAACTGTTTTCTAACAGTTTTGAAATAAGAATATATTATTATTAATTAAAAAAATGGAGTGTCGTGGGTGGGATCTTCTCGAGAATCAAAGGGGAGAAGGAAACTAACATTCGTCAAAAGCGTCGATTTAGTGTGGATAGGATAGCACATTGACGTTGGATGGGGAAAGAGATGGTTTTATTTATTTTTTTAATAAATTAATGGGGAGAACCGAAAATAGTTTACACTACAAGTCGAGGGATACAGAGTCCCGACATATCCTCAATGAGGAAAGGGTGGCACCCAATAGGTGGATTTACAAAAGTGGTGGTTCCTAAATCAAAATGTGTGGCATAGCTTGCAAACCAGTCTGCGCATCTGTTGCTCTCTCGATAAATGTGGCGATGAATAACCGTCCAGTTTCGAGTGAACAGTTAATAAATACTCTGAACTAGGGGATTGAGAGCCCTAGAATGGTTAGTCGCGAACGATAGGAGATTGATCACTGTAATCGAGTCCACTTCGAGTTCAATCCGACGATAGCCTAGGTTCCAGGCGAGTGTGAGCCCTGTATACACTCCCCATAATTCCACAGTCATCGGTGAGCACGCGCCAAGGTTCTGGCTAAAGCCTCCAAGTCAATTGCCTCTACTGTCCCGTATGATGCCGCCTGCTGTGGCAGAGAGTGGGTGCCGTTTGCATGGTCCATCAGTGTTTAGCTTGACCCACCCAGTAGGGGGCTTGCACCATCCAATTAACTGCGCATGTTGAAGCCAATAGCCCAAGCCCGCTCCACCTTGCCACCTGGATGCCTAGTGTAATTGACCTGCATAAGACAAAATAACAGAAATAGGTAAGGGCGTCCAACTGAACTGCTCATTAAAGAGGGACCGATTACGTCAGGTCCAAAGGAACCAGCAGGTAACACTAAACAGGATGGAGCAATCGTGCGCAGAAACTTGGCGGTGAGAATGAAGATTGGTGGTGAGCCAGTCTAGGGTCGGCATACGGAAGAACTCAGTAGTGATTATGTGCGAAGGAAAAGAGCTCCACACTTGTTGGGCTTTGCCGTAGTCACGCACAATATGTTGTGCGGATTCCTCGAGACCATAATAAGAGCATGCTCCATCCGTAGTGAAGTGCCATCGAACCCGATGCTGATTTGAGAGTAATTGATCGTGAGCGAGGAGTCAGAGAAACGAGCGAATGTGTTGAGGACCGTTCTATTTCTAGATGACCTTCCAAATACCATGATGCGAGACTTCCTCGTGATCCATAAGCAGGAAGTATGTGGACGCTACAGTGAAGTGCCCCTTGTCAGAAATGCCCCAAATTAACTTATCCTGGCCTAGGTGGTCTTTTGGAGGTAAAATACTAGCAATGGCTTGGCATATCGACATTGGAAGACACGATTGTGAAGTGTCCCATTGCCAATTACCGTCAGTGTCCACAAAACGTTTGACACTGAGGCAGCGATAGGAAGCAAAAATAGGCGTAGTTGGGTGGTTAAGCAAAGGTCCCTCCGTACCTACCACGGGTCCAACCAAAAACGGGTCCTGGAGCCATCACCAATCCTCCACCTTAGGCCCTGGAGCATTATGTGCCAAGTCACTTTTATGCTCCTTCAGATCATGGATCCGCCCACGGTGGCTATAGAATTGGGGAGATTATTAGCGTCAAATTTATACTTTGCAGACATAATTTGAACCCAGAGGGCGTGGGGCTAGTTAATCAAGGACCATCCCAGTTTCACTAGGAAGGCATCATTGGTTTCCCGAATTTTTCTAATGCCGAGGCCCCCCATTTCTTTAGGAGTGCAAACTAAATCCCAGTTAACTAAATGATTCCGCTGAGTGCCTATAGAAGAGCCCCATAAGAATTGTCGCATTAGTTTCTCCAGGGCATCACACAAGCTACGGCGTAGTCGTACCATCTGCATAGTGTAGCTAGGTAGGGCCGCAATGACCGATTGCACTAAAGTGGTACGACCCGCAAAGGTCAACAAGTTAGCTGACCAGCCAGATAAGCATTTCTGAATGTTATCCAGAATATACTGATACGTGCGTTTGCGCGTGTTCATGCAGCAGTGGAATGCCCAGATAATGTCTGAGGTCCGACATTCGTTGGAACCCCAGGGCGGTGCATAAATAGTGGGCGGTGTGAGGGCGGATATTGCTGGAGAAGTAGCACCTCGATTTAGCGTGGCTAACTCGTTAACTTGCAGCATCACAGAAGGAGGATAACGTATCCCGAATAATGGTCACTTGGTCAATCGAAGCTTCAGTGAATAGTATGAGGTCATCAACAAAAAACAGGTGAGATATGGAAGGGTCATTGTGGCTTAATCAAATAGGCTTCCAATGGCCTTGTGTCACCACACGAGAGATAGAGTGTCTGAGGCGTTCCATACACAAAACAAATAAGTACGACGATATGGGGTCTCCCTATCGGATACCTCGGGTAGGTCGAAAAGCTTCGCTAAGGTCCCCATCCTAACGTACCTGGAGAGAGATCGAAGAAATGCACTTCATGATGAGGTCAATCAGGGACTCGGGAATGCCGACATCGAATAAGGTTTCTTGAATGAAATCCCATAACAGACGATCATAGGCTTTCTCAAGGTCCACCTTCAGAGCCATTATCCCTTTCTTACCTGTTTTCTTTTTCATAGAATGTATAATTTCTTGGGCGATAATAATATTATCCATAATCAATCGCCCTGGGACGAAGTTACATTGGGTCGGAGCGACCAGATCCTCTAGGTAAGGTTTAAGCTTATTAACAATAAGTTTGGTAATGGCTTTGTAGAGCACAGTGCATAAAGCGATAGGCCTAAACTGGGTAATGGAAGTGGCAGTCGGGGTCTTAGGGATGAGAACCATTATGGTGCGGTTCAGGACAGACTCCCACACCTCTTGTCGAAAAATCCTCTGGATGAACGCAGTGAGCGAAGGTCCCATAGTATCCCACCGGGATTGATAAAAGACAGCGATGAATCCATCTATCCCGGGGGCTTTGTTAGGGGGTCCGCTAGTCCGACATATAAAGTTGCTCAAGGAAGTTCTTGGCTACTCTCCGGATGCTTGTCGAATTGGATAGCTCATACCCATTAGCATCCTTCAAAGAAGTGAATGTCGCGAGACTGAAATTCGTGAAAAGAACAGTATTGGAATTAAAGGAATTAAAGTAAAAAAGAAACTGTTTCAGGTAAGAGATTGAAGGGTGATTTGGAGAAGGCTATGAAAAATAGAAAATCAACCAAAAAAGTTCAGAGTCAGGTAAATCTTACAATTGCATCACCAACATTACCATTTAATCTTAAGGTCCTATTTTGTAAATTATTTTTCTTGAATTCCATGTTACATGTGTGCATTTTAATAAAAAAAGATTCAATGCTTTAACAATTAGTCTAGTGTTTTGATTATATACTCTTTTACTTTTTTAATGATAGGTGTTATCTCTACCAATCCAAGGAAACAAATTCTATTGCAGCACCAACATTACCATTTAATCTTGAGGTTCTATTTGTAAATTATTTTTTCTTGAATTTCATGTTACTTGTGTACATTTTAATAAAAAAGATTCAATGCTTTAATAATTAGTCTTGTGTTTTGATTATATACTCTTTTTCTTTTTTTATGGTAGGTTGTCTCTACCAATCCAAGTCAAACAAATTCTATTGCAGCACCAACATTACCATTTAATCTTGAGGTTCTATTTGTAAATTATTTCTCTTGAATTCCATGTTACTTGTGTACATTTTAATAAAAAAGATTCAATGCTTTAACAATCAGCCTAGTGTTTTGATTATATACTCTTTAACTTTTTTGATGATAGGTTGTCTCTACCAAACCAAGTCAAACAAATTCTATTGAAGTACCAACATTACCATTTAATCTTAAGGTTCTATTTATAAATTATTTTTTTTTAAATTCCATATTACTTGTGTACATTTTAATAAAAAAGATTCAATTCTTTAACAATTAGTCTAGTGTTTTGATTATATACTCTTTTACTTTTTTGATGATGCGTTGTCATTACCAATCTAAGTCAAACAAATTCTATTGCAGCACCAACATTACCATTTAATCTTGAGGTTCTATTTGTAAATTATTTTTCTTGAATTCCATGTTGCTTGTGTACATTTTAATAAAAAAGATTCAATGCTTTAACAATTAGTCTAGTGTTTTGATTATATACTCTTTTACTTTTTTGTTGATAGGTTATCTCTACCAATCCAAGTCAAACAAATTTTATTATAACACCAACATTACCATTTAATCTTGAAGTTCTATTTATAAATTATTTTTCTTGAATTCCATGTTACATGTGTACATTTTAATAAAAAAGATTCAATGCTTTAACAATTAGCCTAGTGTTTTGATTATATACTCTTTAACTTTTTTGATGATAGGTTGTCTCTGCCAATTCAAGTCAAACAAATTCTATTACAGCACCTCAATTACCATTTAATCTTGAGGTTCTATTTGTAAATTATTTATCTTAAATTCCATATCCCTTACATGTGTATTTTGTAATAAAAAAGATTCAATGTTTTAACAATTAGTCTAGTGTTTTGATTATATACTCTTGAACTTTTTTGATGATAGGTTATCTCTGCCATTCAAGTCAAACAAATTATATTGAAGATTTTCCATTGCCTATGGAGATGAACAACTCCCAATTGGTATTTATGTTATACCAGAATACTATTAATAATGGCATTATATTTACTGACTTATCCACAATTTACTAATGAAACTATTTTTTTATGATACTTATAGGCACAACATCCACATGATGTGAGCGATGTGATGGTAAAAAACTCATGACAAAACAGTTTTATCAACTATGATAGTGCGGACATAGGTGGTTTCCTTAAGACATATGATTGTCTAATTCCATATGTAGGAGGCATTTTTTGTAAATACAAAGTGAAAAGAAAGCAGACTGTTTAGGTTAAGTTGTGCATCTTTATTGACGAGGTCTATATTTTGTTTTGTACTAAAAATTGGCAATTTCTTTCTTATATTCTCATTATTGTGTATTTTTTATAATTTCATTATTATGTATTGTCTATAAATGACAAATCGTTGTGTTAAAAAACATTTTTGTGCCAAAGTGTGAAATGTTTAATTCTTAAGATTTTCATTAAACTTCTAACAATGGTATGGACAAAAAAATGAACATCAAACTTCTATTTTTTTTCGGGGATGACATTATGGGGGAAAAATTAGCAAAAGCAAAAATGTAAATGAAGCCATAATGTAAATGAAGTTGTGAGAAACTCATGGTGGAATGGGGAAAAAAACTAAGTTGTATATAAATGTGCCTTCATAGATTACAATTTTGAAAGTAACATTCTTGAAAACAAATCAACACTAGTCGGTTTTGAGAATAAATCACAATTTACAAATATAATTGCAACAAATGATCTTTGGATTCATGTGCTAAAAAATTGTAATACAGGTATTGACTTTAACTCCAGCTTCCTTTCAATATGTGCCAAAGAGAGCAAGCAGAAGCAAGAAGTTGAACCAATTGCATCTTCATTGCTAGTTGAAAATAATTGACTTGAACCTGACCTACTCTAGCATCCAAAGCTACAAGAAGGCTCAAATTCTCTTAGGAACAAAATTTGGCAGCATCTTTCATCATTATCATGTCAAGTTGATTCTTAAGCTTGTGTTTGTGTGCGTACGCATGCAACCTCAATACTAAAGACCAATCATAAAACTAATAAAAACATATGCAAGACAAATATCACATCATTGTTATGAAAGTCTCTTTGAATGCAACTAGAAATTTCATAAAGATAGCAACAACCAAGAATTTGTCTCCTCATTGGGCACTGGAAAAGAAAAATCAAATTAATGTTATCTTGAACCATTTAACATGAAGCATAAGTTATTTTCTATGTGGTTTTCTTCTTTTGTTCCTTTAGCAATCATATAACGGGATCTCAACCAAATTGACGTGAAAAATAACAAAAGAATAGCCAACATAGATTAACAAAATGGTGATTAATTATATATGAGCTAAATATCCCTACTAGTTACAAAAAGGCACGAAATTGAATTGATAATTCTGAAATGCTCAAACTTCCAGGTAAAGGCCTTAAATGAGTTGCAACTTTCTGCCAAACTCCAACCTGACCTTATACTTGGAATAAAACTAGGAGTAATCTCCTTTGATTTGTAAATGATCTCTCATAACCTGCGCTTATAGTTGACATGATTTTTATATTGAATTCTAAATAGCTTGAAGTTGTTATCCTATCCCTAGATTTATGAAAGGCATTTTACAATATTGATCTTTAGCATAGGTGTACTTCCTAATAAACAACTCACCTATGCCTCATTTTCATATAGGAAAAGGCCTACAACAGAGATATACTTTATATCCCTTTGCAAGTGATCTGATAATAACTGCAAATGTTTCAGTGGAAAACATAAAGATTAAAAGCAATCTTTGGTGCTGTAACTTAGTATCTAGATTATCAATAAGCTTTTCAAAAAGCTACCTTATTGCTGTTACAAAGCTAACCTTAGACCAACATCCATAAATACTGTTACGTAGCTAAATGCTTGAAACATGAGTTAGGACTCATAAAGAAGCATAATCAATCAAAAATAAACCACAATTGAACCATTCATAGGCATTGAACAAAAAGTGAACTTAAGCTGAAATTCAAGTATACCAAATGAACAATAATCGACTAAGTTTTGAAAAATCATAAGTTTAGCTATAGACCTTAGAACTTAGTGATTGAAGTTGCTATCTCTTCCTCTTAATGAGCTCTAAATGCTCACCAAATATCATAGGATGAGGAGGTCTGTGCTAAAAGTTATGTCATGCAAAAGGGTCTTTCCCCTGAAGGTGACTTGAAATGTGCACCAACTTCAGAGAATAAACTATACTTATTGGCAACGATTTTTGGGCAAGAAAGGTTCCATTATCTTCATCTATGTCTTAGCTTTCAAACAAAACTTCCTTGTTAAATTTAGGCAACAATAAGGCACCCAAAACATATTTCTCCCGCAACTACTCTATCAAACTTAACATTCCTGATTCAACACCTAAGTTTGCACAGACATAACTTCATGTAGAAAAACGAGAAAAATGCTCAAAAATATGAACAATTTTCCTTAAGATGTCTACTTTTAGGGCATAAATGTCTTGCTAACAATATCCAATGCCACTGTCCCTGGCATGCCACAAACAAGAACCGGCCCTTGCTTCCAGGAAATAGGACAACACCTAAACCATATATAAGCCATTCCAAATCTTCCATATACACTTCCAAATGTACACAAAAATACATGCATAGACCATTTACATATACAAGATCCCTAAACCAAAAGAGAGTACATACTTAAACTTGGGAGGTCATAGGTGTTAACCCTGTCCGATACCCACTCCTAAAAGAGAACAGGCATAATAACGACAAGATCAAAAGAAGAGGCAACCTAAAACATTCAGCTTCATTTCAGCATTTTCATGATTCAGTTTTCAGCATTCACATTCCATCAACTATCACTATTAGCACTAGAAATTATAAAGACATCTCATAATGAGAATAATAAAAGCAATAGACATTGTACAAGAAGTACTTCAATGCCTGCTAATCAACTAGCTCGTTGCCAATAAAGACGCTTCTCGAATCTCTTTTTAATCACTAGTTAAAGTGGGCTCAGCATATCGCTTGGTTCTTGTTATGATATTGTTTATACTATTCCCTTCAATGATAAACCGCACTAAGATTTTAAGCATGATCAAATTCCAAATTCAATATATAAAGCTTAACTACCCAAAACATCACAGAAATTGATTGTTAAAAGTTAGATATCCTCTTGAAACTTCATCATTAATAAGAAAAAGATGATATCCTGGAGATGCAGGAAAACAACAGGTCAAAAATCAAGTTCAATACCTTGCATGCAAGCTTCTCCTAACTTCTCTTGCTCAACTTTCTAGAATGTAAAGTCAATAATGAAGGCATCGCTAAGCCGTGAAGAAAATTAAGAAGAAAATGTATAGCTTAACAAGCAAAACACAAAAGTATGTAGCCAACTAATTGAAATAGGAACTGTAGGCAACAGAAGAAGATAAAAATCTATCACAGGCAAAACATCCATCTAACAACAATTAATGCATATCCTTCACCCATAGTACCAATGAACATAAGGATTGGCACATATATGCCTCCCCTACCAATCCACATGGATGCAGATGATATAAAAGGCATTGTAAATTATCTACCTAACAGACATCTAAACTAATTAACTTGTATATTATTAGAAGAACAAATGAAATATCATCATTTACATTTTCATCCTTAACCTCTTGCCAATACTACAACCAATTACAAACATATCATTTTACTTGAAATATGAACCTAGCTTATAACATACTAAATTGACAATATCTGAACCAATCTCAGAATACATAATTCATAAATTTCACACTTAAAGAATAGCCTTAAACAGAGAAAGAGAAAACTACCTACTAAGAGAATAAATACGAACACTAAGAACAAGCAACAAAAAATGTGATATGTGCAAAGACCAATTCCCATAGCGTTCAACAGTATTAATCAAAAATTCAAAATTTGCATAAAAGCTCAATAGCACACAAGTCATGAGGAAACTACTAAAATGGAAAGGAATAAGAAACAACTGAAACAATACAAGATCATACATAAAACGAATGCAGGAATTAACTTGATATAGACATTTTCTGCATCTTTTTCCTCCTCAATGAGAATTTTTCCACCGCTTGAGAACCTTCGATAGACTAGATGGGTCATTGATCTTGTAGCCATGGTGAATATCTGCAATCGGAAATGAGATTAAGCATATGATTCAAACAACAAACATTAAAACTTCAAACGTGTAGATTATTGACAACAAATTGAAACTAAGCATGTAAAACTAGTAATTATCACCAACATCATTTAAAATTCTATTTATTCTTCAAAAAAATGCCCAAGGATACTCGCAAAACAATAATACCTTTAATCTTTGTTAAGCTTACTGATGACAAACCACAAATTAGAAATTGTCAAAGGAAGAAGTGAATCAATGTCATGATAGGAAAAAAAAAACAAATTGGAAGTTGGATCTTGATCGAACATCTGTTCCAGATGCAATAGTGGAGGAAGCACATCCATGATAAGCAATAGGAAGTTGGAACCTAAACACAAGTCAGTTTGTATGGTCAAAACTGCTACTCAACTGTATGTGGCAAGATGTTTATCTAAACACCTCGCGACTTAAAGAAAATTATAGATACCAATTGTCACGAATTGGAGTCTAAGTTCCATGAAATATAATCCCACAATTCTTTTTATGATAACTGGATGAAAAGAAGTCAATGTAGTCCCCTATCATAACAGGAAGTACCATCTCGACCTTGCTCTGTCAATTTGCAGAAACTAGCACAAACAAATTTGATCAAAGAATAACCCAGATAAGATCAACAAGCTCCTGTACTTATCGCCATCGTACCATTGCAACAAGCGACTTCTCTCTCAAATCAACATTATCACACAATGTGGGCCCAGTAGCTGCATCCAAAGATATGAACTTCTTGTTACAATTCCATGACCAATACAACAATAGTGCTAGTTTGAGTACTACATATGGAAGAACATACACTACAACAACTTATGAATGGTCCCTTGAGCTTTTTTCCACGCAGGTCGTCCTAAAGACAAGAACTTGTTCAAACAAGAATACCATAAAAACTCAAAAAAAGATACCATATACACAGATAACTATAATATTGAAATGAAAGATGAAGAAGTGACTGAGTGTGACAAACATAGTCCACACTAGAAACGACATCGTTAAGCTAGATAAAACCACACTGACCAGAAGGAAGCAATCGGAGTCGTTAAGAGCTAGGCTGTTGAAAATGTCAGGGTGAGCAATTTGGGAGAGGTCCAGGACATAGTCGCCGCTAGTGATCCCGGGACGAGGCGGAGGAGTGGGAAGAGGCTTGAAGAAGCCGAAGGGTAGGTTCTGGATGGGGAAGTAAGAGTCGGAATGGACATCGAAGAAGGACTTCAAAGCTCGATATTTTCCATGAATTAAGGGAGATAAAAGAGTTGAGGCGGGAAGTAAAATCAAAGAAGAACAAATCGGCTTGGCTCAAAATAAGTTGAGAATCAGATGTTGTTAAGTTAAAACAAAAACGTCGATGTTTTAAGTGTGGAATAGAATAGCATCAGAGTTAGTGACACAGATGATCTGGTGCCTAGATTTCCACGGACAAATGTGTCAGCTCAGCTAAATGAATATTGACTTTGAGGATAGAATAGTAGTACACCATAATATTTGGCGAGATAATTTACTAAAAATATTTTACCTTATTTAATAATGAGAAAATAATTAAGTATGCAGTATTGAAAATCAAAATATTAAAATATTTAAAAATAAATTATTGCATAATTTAATATTTTGTTAAAAAGGTTATTTGTTTGAGTATATTTAATATTACTGGATATATTAAATCTATATTTAATATTACTGGATATATTAAAAGAGAGAATTAAATGGTTACGATTTTATCTTTTAAATTTATCTTTATGCATATTATTCTCTATTTTTACATCAAACACTTTCAGTAATAACTACGTAAGAAGACAACCCACGCGGATAGCATTGACAATAGTGGGATGCAGTAAGTGCGCTGTGCGCACCACACCATAGACAATTATTTGCGCACGTCGTTCCTGGACAGTATTGCGTTTGAATTATAGAAATCAAATTAATTGTATGTTAGGAGGATATTGATTATGGAATGATTTTGATTAAAACTTTAGCCCATTGGCATGTGTTAATGAAATGCAAGAATCTGAGCGAGACCCCAAATGCAAATTTACCTCAAAACTAAGGCGCCGTTAACATTTACTGCTGATTAGCTTAGGCCTCCTCTTCGCTTTGATTTCTATCTGCCTCTAACCCTTCCTTCAACATGTTTTGGTTTAGGATATTTAGCTGAGGCTGAGTTGAGCTTTGCTTGAATAGGTGAATCTCTCGCTTCTTGTCAAGGTATGTTTTGCTACTTTGGATTGCTCACTAATTGTTCGAACAAATGTCCCAACAGCTTGAGCTGGGTGTGGTCACTGTTAAGATTTCCATATTAGAATATTCGGTTAGCTCCATTTCTTAAATTTACTTCTTCCATTTCTGCTCTCCAGTTTCTGTTCATTGTTGCTTTTGTTATTGTCATAGGTAGGATTACAGCTTCAGGGCAAGTGCTACATTCGTTTTTCTTTCGAAAGGCTGAGTGGGCACTGAGCTTATCTGTTGCAAAGGCAACTCTCTTAAAGGCTGTTATGAATTGGTTCTTGTAGTTTACGATTGCGTGAATTGAACAAACATGCTGGCAATGGTGTCTACAAGGTTTCTCCTACTTGTTGAGCAGTCGTTTCCTATGCAAAAAATATCCCGTGTTTCCAAGAAAGCTTGGGCCAGCACGAGCATAAGATTTCTGTGTCAGGTTGGTCGAGACCATGGCCCTCTGACTCTTTCTAGTCTCGGTTTCCCGAGCGAGTTTGAAAAAATCAGGATAAATAAAACAAAAAAGGGTGAGAAACGAAATGTTATTTCGGCCATTGACGTCTCTAAAAGCAGAGTGAAGGCACTTGGTAGCAATGGAAAGAGAGCTGTTGGGGTAAAAAAGTCGCCTGAAATAGAGTCAGCTCCATTTGCTGCGAAGTCATTTTCTGAGCTTGGTCTCCCTACTTTGTTATTACGAAGATTGGAGAGTGAAGGCTTTGCAGTTCCAACTGATGTCCAATCTGCGGCAATCCCTGTTATTCTCAAGAATCATGACGCTGTTATACAGTCTTATACAGGATCAGGGAAAACACTGGCATATCTACTTCCCATACTATCTGAAGTGGGGCCATTGAAGGATAAAAGTTCTGAAGGTGATGAAGAAGCTGGGAAGAAAAATGAGATAGAAGCAGTAATTGTGGCCCCATCAAGAGAGCTGGGAATGCAGATTGTAAGGGAAGTTGAGAAACTATTGGGTCCGGCACACAAGAAAGTGGTTCAACAACTTGTTGGGGGTGCAAATCGATCAAGGCAGGAAGAAGCTCTCAAGAAAAACAAGCCAGCAATTGTTGTGGGTACGCCTGGTAGGATTGCTGAAATCAGTGCAGCAGGCAAACTACATACTCATGGTTGTCGATATTTGGTTTTGGATGAGGTTGATGAACTCCTCTCATTTAACTTCCGGGAGGACATGCACCGGATTTTGGATCATGTAGGAAGGACAGCAGGTGCAGATCCTCGTGGACGTGAAAACCCATTTGCCAGTCGGGCTGAGCGTCAAACTATCATGGTATCTGCCACGGTGCCATTCTCCGTGATAAGGGCTGCAAGGAGTTGGAGCACTGACCCCCTCCTTATCCAGGCCAAAAAAGTCATCCCACTTGAATCACTTCCTTCCTCTCCACCTGTTAATCTGATAAAGCCTGCGTCTGATCCAAGTGCAAACTCAAATTTGCAGCCTCATGCAGCAGTTCAGAGCCTTCCTCCATCTTTGAAACACTACCACTGTGTTTCGAAGTTGCAACACAAGGTAGATGCGTTGAGAAGATGTGTCCATGCGCTTGATGCCAAGTCTGTGATAGTGTTCATGAACCACACTAGGCAACTGAAAGACACTGTTTTCAAGTTAGAGGCCCGAGGAATGAAAGCTGCAGAGCTGCATGGGGACCTTGGCAAGCTCGCTAGGTCAACAGTTATGAAAAAATTCAAAAATGGGGATGTGAGAGTTCTTATAACAAACGAACTTTCAGCCAGGGGTTTGGATATACCAGAATGTGATCTGGTTGTTAATTTGGAGTTGCCTACTGACTCAATTCATTATGCACATCGAGCTGGCCGGACAGGTCGGCTTGGAAGAAAGGGGACTGTGGTAACGATTTGTGAGGAGCCAGAAGTTTTTGTTGTGAAGAAACTGCAGAAGCAGCTTGGTGTCCCCATCCCAGCTTGTGAGTTTACAGAGGGTAAACTTGTTGTCACCGAAGAAGAAGAGAAGAAACCTACTGAGGTCCTTAGGTGATGGACTTTCATGGTTAGATTTGTAGTACAGGACTAGAATTTTCATCTATCCCATTTCAATCAAGCTATACGCAAGTCTTTATGTGGTCGTGCTATCATTTGTTACTGAATTATTGTGTGTTTAAAAGGGCTTCAGAGACAAATTAATACTAAATCTACAGTCCTTGTTGATATGTAGACTTTATGTAGTACGATACGACAACATAGAAGGCTTGCAAATTATGCATTGATCACCCTACGTGAAAGCTACGCAAGAAATTTGTTTCCAGGCATTGATAATGAAAGAGTGCTACAGCATTAACTGCTTGGTCTATTGTTTAGAAGTGATCAACAATTGCTCTGAACAAGCAACTGATTATATATGTCGGAGAGATACAGATGTTGATCATATTAATGACGGATTATGATGCTGTACTACACATCGTGTTCCTAGAAATGAACAACTTTTTTTTTCTTTTTAAATTGTTATTCTATTGGCTATGTGAAAGCAGAGAGAAGGTTTTGAGGGTTGATATGGATACAAGGATTCTGCATAAAGACTCAATCACCAGATTATTCTCTTACAGAGATTGTATCCTGAAAGGAGACAGCTAATTGCAGTAACAAGAAATGTAGCAAGAGACATGCTGGTGGATATGATAGCTGCCTTCCAGAGCGGTGCAGGCTTTGCAATCTGTTGAATGGTCAGTATTGCTACTGAACAAGAAGAAATGAGAAGATAGCCTTCCAACTGCAGATGGCGATGCATACAGAGAGTCAGCCTTTATAGGCCAAAATTTGGCTTAAAAGTTAAAACAAATAGAAAGGAATTGGAGTTTAAAATGTAAGTTGTTCTTTATTAGTGGCACTTGCTTGATCGAGTATGAAGCTCATGTAGTCTGAAATTACATCTGAGATCAGAATGCCCCTGTGTGCAATATCACAAATGCCTTTGAAGAGTTGAAACGCTGAGTAAAGGAAAACTAAGATAGATACAATGAAGCAATACCTACAAGAATATCAGATGACATCTTCAGTGCCAAGAACAATTATATCGATATGATAACAAGGAACTGGTCCTATATGTATTATTAATTACTTGAATTTATGATCCTGATATATTGGAGACGGAACTATAATAAAGAAAAAGACAACTTTGAAAAGATAGCAATTTGGTTTAGCTTGTTAAAACAAAGTTCAGTACCATCTATCATAAGATTTAAATGCCTTGAATATCTAGCTTTAAATTGGGAGCTACTGTTGTGAATAAAAAAGTTTTAATCTATCAGTAGGCTTACATGAGTTGTGAATATTGGTTGAAGGTAGAAGGTTCCAAGGCAAGTTGCTTGGTTGATGGAGCAGCCAGTGAAACTGCAGAGGTGAAGGAAAGCAAAAGAGCCAGGAAACGAAGAAGCAGAGAACAAACTTTAATAGAAGGTCGTTGAGAGGCAACCGAGAAAGAGAACGGCGAAGGCGTTGGAAATGAATGTTGAGATATAGAATTGGTTGACTGTGAAACGCCTGCCATAGACCTGCAAGCAAGGACCACCACCTCTCCTTCCTGTTTCATACTTGCTTTTCTTTTCTTTTCTTAAACTGCAGGTCCCTGTACTCTAGCAAACAAAATGGCTCTTGAGAGGACATTTATTTGCGTGAGTATCTATTTTATGGCTACGGAAAGGGACTTGGTTTTCGTAAGCCTTGTTGCATTGCCATAGTTTAAAATATCCAGGTCAACTTGGCTGATAGGAATAATCGAATAGCTTATCCATACCAACGTAGTCACGCCTCTATTTACGACCCCTGTCACTAACGAAAAATTGAAGCCAGAGGCTATAACTGTCGTAGTAGTAGTAGTTACGAGTATGACGTTCACTCAATAAACAAAGCGAGTTATTAACTAAACCTTGTGAAGATTACATGCTAATTCTGCATGGAGATGGATCCCGCGAGAATAAAGCATTAAACGAAAACGAAAAGGGTGGGTGTTGCTTCTTAGAACTAATACGGACGTGATGGTAGAAAGACATTGTTTTGTTTTCTTCCTGGAATTCTTTAAGAAATAAAGATATTGGCGGAAGCTGCTGTGCTCTATCCTGAATTGAATTGATAAAAAAAATCTGAAGATCTACAGCCTTAGGTATTTGTTCTGATACGTTTTGTCATAATGGAATTATTTGCAGCACCTACTAAAGACACAAGGAAAGGAACTGTTGAGCAAAGAATGGTTGATTAGTTTATTATACACATGAGAAAGTCATTCACGGGTTTTTCTGGTAACCCCATGGATTTTTGCTTGCCCAGTTCCACTGATCCCGACACATTTCTTCCACGCCATATCTTGCCCTGTCATTGCCATCAAACCAAAGCACTTAAAAAGTCTACAACTTGTCGTCAATTATGATTATGCCAGCCCATATCTAGCAAGTAAAATGCGATGTGGCCTTGCATAATGGAACATGTAAGAGAGTAACATAATCAGCAAGCTATAAGGATTAGGAACATACTTCCAACCAAGTTCTTTCTCAGCTTTTTCTGTAGAAGCATAGACAGCTGTAGCATCCCCAGGCCTTCTTGGACAAAGCTTAATAGCGATTTTCTATAAACATATACCCATTCATTTTGACTTGTTTTGTGGAGAGAGAAAAAGAGATCTACAGAAAACTGAGAGAAAATAAGGAACAGTCACCTTCCCAGAAGCTTTTTCAAATGCAGCAACCATTTCAAGCACAGATGTTCCACGTCCAGTTCCCAAGTTGTATGCAACACAACCTAATTACAGGAGCATACATGATGAAGTTTTCAAAAGCAAATAGTATATGTTATGAAAAATCTCTCCCAGAACCAATAACTTTTACCGAACCAAGGTCACATAACAGACTTTGCTTATTGGCTCTTCACTCCTAAAGTTCAAATATGACCTCACTGCAAGTTGACCGAACAAAACAGGCACAAGTAAAGAGGTGACATAATTACCTATGCTTTTTGTAGCATAAAGCTTACGAAGAGCAGCAATATGACCATCTGCCAGGTCCATAACATGGATGTAGTCTCGAACCTATCCACACAAAAGATTGGAGTATATTGTAAACCCACAAGGTAGTTACTGAGAATGTTATTCTACAAGCACTAGATCTGAATGGTAGTACTTCTGTTTCACTGTGTGGGTTTTATGGGAACCAGCAACACATTTCTTAATTCTCCTCAAACTTTTATTCTTCAAATAGGGAAAACAACTACACAGAAATACATACCGCACTGCCATCCTTTGTGGGATAATCATGGCCATACACATTAAGCTCAGGCAATCTGCCAACTGCCACTTGCTGTATGTATGGCATAAGATTGTTTGGGATACCCTTGGGGTCTTCACCAATCTTACCACTCTCATGAGCTCCAACAGGATTGAAGTATCTCAATAAAATGATACTCCATTCTGGTTCTGCTTCTTGAATATCTCGAGCAATTTCTTCAAGAAAAAGCTGAAAAAATTAGCATAATAACCAGTAACAGAGTGCACTAGTAGAGATACCTATTTCAACTCCAGCAGGTTAAAACAAGTGCAGATTCCAAAGAAATTTGATGGTAAAATTGTTAACTTCAAAGGATAATAAATAAGTTCACATTCACCTTTGTTCGGCCATAAGGATTCATAGCCATTAACTCGAAGTCTTCAACACACGGTATTTTTTCAGGTTGGCCATAAACAGTTGCAGATGAAGAGAATACCATCTATTTGGATGCATCCCATACAAAACCCATATGGCAAGAAAATTCGAAGCCATTATCAGTACAAAGAAAGCATGCAAAAACTATCTGACAAACACAGCAGCTTTCAGAAATTGATCATGAAGTTTCTATTAATAGTGAGGAAAGCAATAAAGCTGTCCACTTAAGATTAACAATGACTACAAGATTTCATTAGGTCACATCAGAGCCACCATGAGTGTGAGGGAAAATATTTGGGTGAAGTGGAAGAAAAGTGATGCTCTGAAAGATGAATCAAGGTTTTACATTACAGACTACAGATTATGCTGTGGTTGCAGACAATTATAGTAATTGTAGATGATGTAACTGCAGGAAATGCAGCCACAATTGTGACAAATCACAGTAACCGCAACTGCAATTTAGAACCATGAGACGAATCATGACGACTTTTTATTGCCGAATGAGAAAAATAATAATTAAAAGAACTTTTCAATTTTCAATTGCTACAACTGATTCTCCACATAAACAGTTGCCAATAGAAGGATGACAAATGGAGAAAAAAGTTGGTAACGCTGCCGTGGTTGAAAACAAAATAATAAGTTCTACGTGCTGGGCTCAGCAAGCCAAAAACTGCAGTCCTTAAGGAATATTGACATTGCTAATTTGAGAATGGCCTCCACCATGAATATTATCTTTTATTTCAACTCCCAAATATAAGAGTAAAAAATAGGTACAAGTAACCATCTAATTTTATAGATCCCACATTCCCATATATGTTCAAGGATTCAAATTTGGGAAAATAATCCATACCCTGTACTTCTCTTACTTCTTTTGTAAATACTTCCAAGTATTATCAAATCCCAGCTCTTGGAATCTCA
The DNA here is from genome assembly GCA_027478405.1 of Erythroxylum cassinoides. NCBI lineage: Eukaryota > Viridiplantae > Streptophyta > Magnoliopsida > Malpighiales > Erythroxylaceae > Erythroxylum > Erythroxylum cassinoides. The sequence continues at coordinate 56,617,097 of JANIPM010000233.1, read as the reverse complement.
TTTGAAAACTTGCTTTCCTCAGGAAAAAAGAGATTAAGCATGGATTACGTGTACTGATAGTTCCTTAGAATCAGTTTGTCATGTTCGCATGTTATACAAGCCTCAATTCCAAAACTAGAAAGTGATCTCAGCGATTTACCTTCTTACAATTATACTTTGCCATGACCTCGTAGAGGTTGATAGTGCCCACTAAATTGTTGTCAAAATAACGTCGAGGATTTGCAACACTCTCGCCAACTGCCTTAAGGCCAGCAAAATGGATCACAGCATCAAATCTGTCAAAATTTCAGGTAGGTAAACCACCTCACAGAAGATGAAGAAAAATCTCACATATTGATATCCGCATAGTTTGAATTCTCAAGCTTCTGATTCATTTTCATTGGATAGTAACACAAGTATGGAAAAGAGTTAAACACTACGCTCACAAAGATTCTACCTTTTCACCAGGAAGATAGAAAAACACAGATAGAAGACCAAAAAGAACCTAGTCAAATTAAGTTTTACCAACCTAGAAAACTTGAATTGTTAATTTCAGTGTTAACTTAAGACCCTAACATATGTTCACTTACTTATTTTGTGAAAACAGCTTCTCCAAATCAGCCTTATTTCTCAGATCACCCTGCAATACACCAATTGAACCAAAAAGCATTACAGACGTAAAACCCATCATCCTTCATGAAATGAATAGCTACAGAATACTATCTTAAAGAAAAAATGATGGAACTTTTTGGTCCATGTGAATGATCCTAGCTATGAACACTGTGCCAAATTGAGCCTTGGAACCCTGTTACTAACTCACATTTCTTTATTTTGTTTGCATGACTAAATCCTCCGCATTCATCTCAAGCAAAAACAGAGTTCAAGTATGATCAAGAAGGGAAACCATACCAGATTGAACTCCAGTTTCTCCGACAACTCAGGACCCACCAATTCCCTCACTCTATCAACAGCTTCTGGAACAGAATTGTCAAGATTATCAATGATAGAAACCTGGAAACCATCCTTGAGGAGCTGCACTACAGTGTGGGATCCAATGAAGCCAGCCCCACCAGTGACAAGGATTTTATGCCCAGCCATTGAAGAAGAAAGCCGAAAACGTAAACAAGACAGGAAAGCAGAGAAAGTTTGAAGCAGGATTGGAGGAGGAGAACAGAGAAAAAGGGTGAGTTGGCAAAAGAAGTTCTGAAGGCCAAAAAAGGAGGGGGATATGTTACATACATTGAGGCAATCAAGGAAAGTGTTTTGACTTTTGATGAAGATAAGGATTTTAAAATTTAAAAGAATCAATCTTAGAAGTTGTCTTCTGGAAGTACTCTTCTTTCTTTAATTGTCTCTGGCGGCCATTTTATTTCACCGTCCATTCTCTTACGTGACAGTCGCTTGCGAATTGCGTTTGTTTCTAACACTGTCTTACTCACGTGCTGTTTGTTCTTCTACCGTTAGGACGGTTTTAATGGATAATTTGATGAAGATGGATTAGATCAGATTAGATGTTCCTTCAATTTATCCATTTTAGTAAAAGTGCTGAATCTGAATAATGATTAAGGTCAAGGATGGATTACAAGCCAATGACTCATCTTTTTCCTTTTCTGTTTTTTGCGTGCGTGCTTAAAACTTAAAAGAGTCTGTTATGGCTACTTTTTGTTTTTAAATTCAGGATGTTATTATATTATATTGGATTTGGATAATGGGGAAATGGGGTCCATTACCATTTGTGTTTCGAGCCTCATCTGATTTTACGTCACAGCTTTCGTTTCTGCCCCGACATCAAGGGACGTGTAACTACAACAAACGGCTTCATGACCACAGCCTCAACTGTATACTGTTTAGATAATTTGAATATATTCTTATCTTGGCTTTTGCTCGTGTCACACCAACCATTCTGTACATGAACGGAAGCTTATCTACGTTCTGATAAGAAGGAGTAGCGGTCTTGATAAAGTTAGGAAAACAAACTGAAAAGATGTGATGAAGAGATAAGAAGGAAGATGCATTGAAGGTTTTTGGTTGAAACAGATGACGTTACAGAAACGGCAGTGTAACGTTATAATATTTTGGGTTATGAATAGTGACCGAGTCAAAAATTTAAAATAAACAGGTTTAAATATTTAATTTTTTTAAATTTTAGGAATTTCAATGTACCTAATAACTTCGTTTATTTATATATATATAT